>CM056493.1:30884510-31484510 GCA_029783415.1 Anisodus acutangulus
GTGAGATTTTATTCAATTTAAAACTTGAGTGTATCTTAGTCCGGAAATGAATTGGCTAAAACTTTATATGAATCTTTTTAAATGAACTTCAATTCTTTGGTTTTAAAACCTCTTGGAATGAGAAATGAAATGACATGCTATGGCGTTTTGCGGAAAATAAACACTCGTAAGGCAATTTTTAGTAATTCAACATGCTATAAAATCTGAAGGCCAACCTTATTCTACGGATCTTAATACCGGGGTATCTAACACCTTCTTCGGGGATCACCAGAACCCTTACCTCGAACTCTGGTCTAAAAAGGATTTTTCGCGAATTTTCTGAATAAACTCTTTTATCCTATTTTTTTAATTTCCCTACAAATTAGGTGGCGACTCTAAAATCAATATCCGAAATAGAGTTCCAACAACTTCTTAATAGCTTTTATGCCTTCGCGGAAAAAAAACCATAACCGTCGATTCAAGATTGCGATAGTTTTCAATTAGTGCCAACCATGAACTGATCTGGCAAAATAATTTTCACCGACTTAAGATCTTCAACTAGTTTTGAAACTCATTGATTTGCACCTCCACGCCTTCATTATCTGTCATCTTCCATTTGTAAAAATTATCAATAACAAACTTTTGTCTGATAGCATTTTAAGTAGATAACTCAAATGAATGGATAGGAAGGAGTTGGGCTTAGAAATAATCAGGCTCGAACTGATAAAATAATACAAACACTAACTTTAAGTCAGAAATATATCAAAAAATACAAGATGAAAAAGTGGAATTATCTATTAAGGAAATATTTAAAACTAAATGGTTTGAAAGAAATAAAGAGGTAAGATATATAACAAAAAAACATGAGAATATAATAGACACAACCAGTACAAATGGTAGAGCAAAATAAATTTAATAACAGATGAAATAATAAAAAGAGAATTAGCAAAATTATCTACTAAAGAAGCTAAAAAATACATAAATATATACTTTGGAGGAGTAAAATTTTACAATAAAATCATATTTTCAGAAAAATATAGACGTCCTATACAAATGATAGGAAATTTACAAGATGCTTTAATATCTGTAATAAAAGGAAATTTAATTTATCAAAAACTAAAATTCACAGTACAACCAGATTTTAGTATATCATTAAAAGATGAACATAAAGATTTAGCTCTAACACTATATTAAAACTAGATAGAATAAATATGCCACAAAATAGTAAAGTCATAAGTATAGAAACAAAAATGATATATGCCTTAACAAGAAATCACCATGTAAAGAAATAACACGAAATGAATATCTTAGTACCAAAGATGTATCAAGATATATTAGAACAAATAGAACATAAAGAAAATTCTAAAAATAACCATACCAGAAGAAATATATATGGATTTTAGTACTAGAACCATAACACCATAATATATATATATATATATATATATATATATATATATATATTATCTAGACTAAGTATTAAAAAGGAACATATGATATCAAGACAAACTAGCCTAAGATTTATGCAACCCGGCCGTAGTTATGTATACGTATACTTTGGCTCGAGGCCATAGCTTGTGCACTTATACTGGGCTTGAGGCCGTAGCTTGTGCACTTATATTGGGCTCGAGGCTATAGCTTATGCACTTATATTGGGCAAGAGGCCTTAGTTTATCTATTCAGTTAAACAAATGGTTCTTCAGTCAGGATAAGGAGTACTTATGTTTAGTTTCAATTACAGTTTACAATCTCGTATTTATCCCTATTTATTATTTTGGGTTGCCCCTATCCCAATCACCCCACAACTTATTATTTACTTCAGTTGATTTTACATACTTGTGCAATTCAAATATACTAATGTCCCTTTTGTCCGGGGTCTGCACTTCACGGTGCATGTAATAACTTTTAGGATGATGTATCTGCACACTAGGATATCTGGTATCAGCTGAGTTGGTGAGCCCCAGTCTTTCGAGGTCTTATCATTTATTTTGCAGTTTTTCTAGTTTATTACAAATAGTGACGTATGTCAACGACCTTGTCCCGACAATTAGTTAGCATCTCAGTAATCTTCAAAGGCTTCATAGACTGGAGTAATGGTTAGAATGGGTTTATCATATTTTCATGTTTGCCATGTTGCCACTTCTACTATGTTTAGACTTATTCAGTATCTTCCGCACTTAATGATTATTCAGTTAGACTATTAGTACATTAACATGTGTTAGTTTAATCCCTCTTTTAGTATGTTTTGATATCACATATTGATTTAGCCATCCAATTGGTTTGCTCGGTCAAATGCAGCCAGGCACCGAGTATCGTGTTACGTCCAGGCCATTGTTCGGGGTGTGAAAAAGCTTGGTATTAGAGCCTTAGGTTCAAGTGTCATGGGGAGTCTATGAAGCTATGTCTAGTAGGGTCTCTTTTATGTGTGTGTGCAGCGCACACATGTAAATAGTTGACCACCTGCATATTCAAGATTGTTTCACGTCTTTCACATTCTAGATCATGCAGTTAGAGCATTACTTTTAGGAATTCTTCTAAGTCGTGCAATTTACGTATTTCAGAAAATGTCTGCGAAAAAAAGTACACCAAGAGCACTTTAGCTACAAGCTAGAGAGCTACTGATAATGCTTCTCAGAAGGAGGACATTCAGGCTTAGAGAACCGCCTCGAGTACAGTACCCCCACCTGCTACTAGAGGATCTGCGAAGGTTCATACTCTAATTCCGCCTCCCAGTGCCACTGACTCAGATGTTAGGGGAGCTATTTAGCTGCTCACCCAAATTGTTGTAGCACAAACTCAATGTTATGGGGCAGCTCCAAATGCAGGTGCTAGTAGAGAGTCATTCAGTTCTAGGACCCGAAAATTTCTACGTATGGAGCCGTCAGTGTTCACAGAGTCTAGCAAGACGAAGGATTAGCATAATTTCATTGAGGGTTTTTAGAAAAAATTTCATGTCATGCATACTACTAAGATAGAGGCAGCAGAGTTGGGAGCTTATCAATTGCAGAATGTTGCTAATATTTAGTACGAGTCATGGGAAAGGTGCACCTCCTGCGACTTGGGATGAGTTTGCATATACTTTCATTGGACACTTCCAGCCACTAGAGGTCGGGGAGGCAAAGGCTTTCGAATTCAAGAAGCTCCAGAAGAATGGTAGGAGTGTGCAGGAGTATTACCTCCACTTTGTTTCTTTGGATAAGTATGTTCCCCATATGGTTCCAGATATGAGGGCCCCCATTTTTTCGGTGATGCTAACATTGCTTCTCAAAATAAAGAAACAAGTATTACCAAAATTGTTGCATTTGTACAAGGCAACGAGAATAGAATGAAGGAGGAAGAGGTGCTTCAGAAAGAGAAAGACAAGGAATTTAATAAAAGAGTTAAGTCTACAGGAAACTTCAATAAGGGAGGATCTCAAGGGGGTGGAAATAGTCAAGTATTCAAAAACATGTCATCTGGACCTGCTCATTATACTACCAGTGTACCAGTTCATAAGTTCAAGTTTAACCAGAAAGGTCAGAGTTTCATAGCAGCAGGCTCACAGTCATAGGCTAGTGTGCGCTACATAGGTCCTCATCACCCTACTTGTAACATGTGTGGTAAGAAAAACCTAGGAGAGTGTCAATCGGGCATAAGTAGTTGTTTTGGATGCGGTCATCATGGTCATTATCTGAGGGATTGTCCATCGACAAGGCAAGGTACTGGTAGTAACGTGGCTCAGTCCACAAATTCAGTAGCTCTTCGTAATTCTCAAGCCAAGAGGGGCGTGGTGTAGCAAAGTCCGGTAATACAGGTGGAGGTCAGAACCGCTTGTATACACTAGCAGGTCGTCAGGACTCAAAGGCTCGTGTCGATGTTGTCACAGGTATACTAACAGTCTTCACCTTTGATGTTTATACCCTTATGGATCTAGGATCCCCCTTATCTTATGTAACGCCGTTTATTACTAAGAAATTTGGGATAGAACCAGAAAATTATGTTAGCCCTTTAAAGTGTCCACTCCCATTGGGGAGTCAGTTATAGTTAAGTGTGTGTATAGGGGTTGCCTAGTTAGAGTCTATCACCACATTACTATAGCAGACTTAGTAGATTTAGAGATGGTGGAGTTCAATATAATTATGGGCATGGATTGGTTGTCATTATGTTATGCCACAGTGGGTTGTAGAACCAAAATAGTGAGTTTTGAATTTCCTGGTGAACCAGTCCTAGAATGGAAGGGTGATGCAGTGGAGCCTAGGGGTAGATTTATTTCTTATCTTAAGGCCATAAAGATGATAAGGGGTACATTTACCACCTAGTTCGAGTCAGGGATGTAGACGCTCATATCTTAACGCTCCAGTCAGTACTAATTGTTAGTATGTTTCCAGAAGATCTTCTTGTAGTTCCTCCCGATAGGGAGATTGACTTTAGAATTGATCTACTTCCCAGCACTAAGCTGATATCTATTCCACCATATAGAATGGCTCCAGCATAGTTGAAAGAGTTAAAATCCCAGTTGAATGGTCTTCTTGATAAGGGATTTATAAGGCCAAGTGTCTCACCTTGGGCGCATCGGTCTTGTTTGTCCCAAAGAAAGATGGGTCTTTGCTTATGTGCATTGATTACCGTCAACTGAATAAGGTTACCATCAAGAACAAGTATCCTCTCCCCAGAATCGATGACAACTTCAGGGTGCCCAGTGTTATTCTAAGATTGACCTTAGATCAGGGTACCATCAATTAAAGGTTAAGGAAGTTAATATTCCTAAAACAGGTTTCAGGACTCGTTATGGACATTTCAAAGTTTTGGTGATGTCATTTGGGTTGACGAATGCACCAACATCTTTCATGGATCTTATGAACAGGGCTTTCAAGCTATATGTCGATTTACTTATCATTGTGTTTATGGATGATATCCTAATATATTCCCATACTGAGGCGGACCATGTAGAGCATCTCAGGATTCTGTTGCAGACACTTCAGGACCACAAGCTTTATGCAAAAAATTTGAAGTGCCAATTTTGGATGAAATCAATAGCATTTCTAGGTCATGTCATTTTAGGTGAGGGTGTAAAGGTGGATTTTTAGAAAATAGCAGTAAAGAATTGGCCCAAACCCACGTCAATGTCTGACATAAGAAGTTTCTTGGGTCTAGCGGGATATTACAGGCGTTTGTAGAAGGTTTTTCCTCCATATCAGCCCCATTGACTAAATTGACTTAAAAGAAAGTCAAGTTCCAATGGTCATATGCTTGCGATAAAAGTTTCAAAGAGTTGATGAAGAGGTTGACTTCTGCTCTAGTATTGTGATGCTTCATGAGTTGGTCTAGTATGCGTCTTAATATAGCATGTCAAAGTTATAGATTATGTGTCCAGACAACTTAAGCCTCATGAAAAGAATTACCTGCCTCATGACTTGGAGTTAGCAGCAGTGGTGTTTGCACTGAAGATTTGGTGTCACTACTTGTATGGGGTTCACGTGGATATTTTCACAGTTCATAAAAAGCCTCCAATGCATTTTCAAGCAAGGGGAGTTGAATCGTAGGCAGATAAGATGGCCCAAATTGCTTAAGGATTACGACATGGATATTCTCTATCATCTAGGGAAGGTGAATGTAGTGGCAGATGCTCTCAGTCGGCGTTCCATGAGAAGTTTAGCCCATGTCGAAGAAGGAAAGATGATCAGGGTAAAGAAAGTCCACCGTTTAGCTTATCTAGGAGTTCAACTTTTGCACTCCGAATATGGTGATGTTGTTTAGAAAAAGGCTAAATCCTCCTTAGTAGCTGATGTGAAAAAGTAGCAGTTTAGTGATCCGTACTTATTGCAGCTGAAAGGGGGGTTTCACAAGCATAAGATGACGGCTTTTGAACAAGGTGGAGATGATGGTACCTTGAGGTACTAAGGTAGATTTTGTGTTCTAGATGTAGATGGGCTTAGAGAGAGAATCATGACATAAGCCTACAATTCGAGTTATTCTATTCACCCAGGTTTTACAAAGATGTATCATGACCTCAAGGAGATTTATTGGTGGAACGACATGAAATAGAATGTTGCAGATTTTATGGCCAAGTATCATAATTGTCAGCAAGTGAAAACCGAGTGGCCAGAGTCCCAATGGATTGGCTCAAAACATAGACATTTCTGTTTGGAAATGGAAAATGATCAATATGGATTTCATAACAGGGTTACCTCATTCTTTTTGTAAGCATTATACGATATAGGTGATTCTGGACCAACTCACTAAGTCAGCACACTTTTTGCCCATAAAAACTACCGACTCAGTAGAAGACTACGCCAAATTATATATTCAAAAAATTGTTAGACTGCAAGGGACCCTAGTGTATATCATTTTAGATCATGGTGTCCATTCCACAGCAAAATTTTGGAGATCCTTTCAGAAAGGATTAGGCACAAGGGTGAACCTTAGTACAACTTTTTATCCTCAGACAGATGGCCAGGCAGAGTGCACAATTCAGCCCCTCGAGGATATGTTGAGGGAATGCGTCCTTGATTTTAAAGGTAATTTGGATGATCACTTACCTCTCATTGAATTTTCCTATAATAACAATTATCACTCTAGCATCAAGATGGCACCGTTTGAGGTTTTGTATGGGCGCATGTGTAGATTGACAATTGGATGGTTTGAAGTTGGTGAAGCAGAATTGTTAGGACCAGATTTGGTCCACCAAGCTATGGAGAAATTCAAGTTAATTCATAAATGTCTGAAAATGGCCCAAAGCCGCCAAAATTCCTATTCGGACGTACGTCGTAGAGATTTAGAATTTCATGTCAATGATTGGGTGTTCTTGAAAGTTTCACCCGCGAAAGGAGTTATCATATTTTGAAAGAAGGGAAAGCTCAGTCTCCGTTATATTAGGTCGTATAGGATCCTATGAAGGATCGAGCAGGTGGCTTATGAGTTAGATTTACCATGAGAGTTGGAGGTTGTACACCAACTGTTTCACATCTTTATGTTGAAGAAGTTCATAGGGGACCCATCGCTGGTTGTCCCTACAGAAATCATAGGGGTTAAAGATAGTCTGTATTACGAGGAGATTCTAGTGGCTATTCTTGATCGTCAGGTTTGCAAGTTGATAACTGAGGAAATTGTTTCGGTAAAAGTGTTATGGAGAAATCCGAACATTGAAAAGGCTACATGGGAAGCCAAATAGGACATAAAGTCCAAGAATTCCCATCTCTTTTAAGAGAAAGCAGAAAATATCGAAGGTAACTTACCTTTCATTCAGGCCTTAAACTATAAGCTCCATGTTTTCGATATCCGGTTAGTTATGTATCCAGTCAGTTCTGTTTTTATTCAGTACAATACTTATTCAGTTTAGTATCTATTCTGTTCAACATTTATTTAGTTTAGTATGCATGTGTCCGGGTTAGCCTAGTGCTCGCATATTCCCGTCAGTCACATTTATGATTCAACGTTAGTCATATATGTAACCAAGACCACGATTCGAGGATGAATGATCCCAAGAGGAGATAATGTAACATCTCATATATCGGGCTAAGGTTAGATCTGTAAGATAGATGTAAAGTCCCATGGGTTAGTTACTTTCTAATTATTGGCTAAAATAATTTTCAATACTTAAAAGTTATGTTTGGAAGTAATATGAGTGTTGACTGCTGCGAGGGGCGACGCTGAAGCTAAAATATTAAGTACAAAAAATTAGAATTTTAAGAGCAATTACACACTTCCTTTGGAAGACTTTGAGAGAGAAAAACAACCCCAAACCCTAGCACAAAGTTCCTCTCATCCCCCTGCATGAACATAAGATTATTCCTATGATTTTGAAACAGTACTAGCATTAAATTCATGATTCTAAACAAGATTAAATCTTGGGAATTCAATGATTCTTGCTTGAGTCTTCATCTTGGACAAGAAACTATAGAATATGAAATTCAATATTTGGATATCAAAAGGTAATATTTTCATCCTTTAATAGATTATAACTTTGTATTGTTGATTATAGACTATAAGTTCATGAGACATGAGTTGATGGGTTTGATAGAAAAGCCTGAACAATTGTAAGATTTATGATTAATGATTAAGAGTGTTGTTTATCTTATAGGTGATAAATAATGATATTGATTACATCTAAATGAAATTGTAGAATCACCTACAAGTGATAGAATGAGAATTGGTGAAGAAAAACCATTAATGAAGGTTGTGGAGCTTTATGCCCACCAACTGTTTGATAAAATGCCTAGATGGCCAAAACATGAGAATTGTTGCTTATGTTAATTCCATTGACTTATAATGCAATAGATTAAAGTGGAAGGAGAGAGGCGAATATTGTATTACGCTCAAGAGCATGAATTTAAGGTATGTGAGGCTAACTTTTTATGTGTGAGAACATTATTAATTAGGGGTGAGCACGGGTACAGGGTACCAAGATACCCGATCGAAACCGACACTAACGGGTAGATTCCGGGTAGATATATTATAATAATGAGTAGGGCCCGGGTAGTAAAATTAAGAACTGATCAATGTCGGGTCCGGTTCCGATTTCGGTAAATAGAGACAGGGTACCCGGACCCGGAACCGATACCCGAAACCTATAAAATATTAAATATTTTTACTTTTTTTAGAAACATTTAGACCACTTTTAACTTTCTCCAAAATTGTTTGTTGCACGCCTACACATTGATTTTCCCCACCCCAAGACGCAAATATTTCAGCTTTTTCACCCCCTTTATTCTAGAATGCTCTTTATGCCCTAAGAGAAAATACTCAAAACTCTCTCAATAACAATGGCATTTTAGCTACACCACCGAGCTTCATCGTCGTCGTCGTTGAAGCTTTCTCTTAGGTACTTTCATCGCTGTCGTCGTTGAAGCTTCACATTTGCCTCTTTCTCTCCCTCGGTTGTGTTCACGTCGTTCATAAAATGCATATGGGTTTATATCTAACTCTTCAATTTCTTTTTAATATCCTATGCTTCTATTCTATTTCAGGCGATACTCATCTTCAATCTGTATTACTTTTTGATTTGAAATGTAAATCTATTTAAAATTTGTGTATATTTTTGTAGCTGTGAAGATGAAATTTAGGGATTTACTAGTATAATAAAGCTTTTATTTTATATTGAAGAGCTTATGAACACGAAAATAAGTTTAATTCAGATATTTCCAAATTTATTTTAAAATCAACACGTTCAATTAATTGAATGTCAAATTTTGGCTTGCAATTTTAGGTTTTAGTTACAGAATTAGCTTTACTACAATGAATAAGTTTTCTAAAACTTCTTATAAGGGTACTAAAAACTCCGATTGCAGACTAAAAAACTACTAGATGAAATTATTTTGGAACTCTTTTTGATTCTCATAGGCTAAAAATTGTTGCTTAATCTGTGATTTTTTATTTACAGGGTACCCGGGAACCTACCCAGAACTGCAGGGTTCGGGTAGGTTCCGGGTAATGATTGCTACGGGTAGGTTCCGGATAGTAAATTTAAGAACCGGTCTTTTACCGGGTAGGGTCCGGATAGTTCAAAAATATTAGGGTACCCGGACCCGCTCACCCCTATTATTAATCATCTCCACGCCTTGTTCATCATAATCAATACTAATTACTTCAAAGTTATAGATTATGCCCTAGTTTATGAAGAGTCTAGAACTTTTATCTTTTAGGATTATAACTTCGTACTTGTTCATAATTATCACTTCGAATCTTGTGAACTCATTATGTAATCAGTATAGACTCGTGTTCGATATCACATGAGTCTCAGTTAGGATAATTCAGTTACTATGAAAAGTTAATCCTTCAAACTTCATAATCAGTTTATGAGTACATGTCTCAGTCTAGTTCTATTCAGTATTTCTAGTATCATATACTTTAGTATGATTCAGTATTATGTATTACAATATGATTCTCAGTTCCTTCTGTTATATTCCTGAATGTTGAACAATTGTATTTGGGTCTGAGGTCGTAGTTA
This sequence comes from Anisodus acutangulus, assembly GCA_029783415.1. Lineage (NCBI taxonomy): Eukaryota > Viridiplantae > Streptophyta > Magnoliopsida > Solanales > Solanaceae > Anisodus > Anisodus acutangulus. The sequence goes on from CM056493.1 coordinate 30,894,415, forward strand.
TGTATATGTATAATTGGGGCCGAGGTCGTAGCTTGTGCAGTTATATTAGGCATGAGATCGTAGATTTGTACTTATATTGGGCCCGAGGTCGTACCTTGTGCACTTATATTGGGTCAGAGGGCGTAGTTTATCTATTCAGTTAAACAAGTGGTTCTTCAATCAGAATAAGGAGTATTTATGTTCAATTTCAATTACAGTTTTCAGTCTCGTATTTATCCTTGTTTATTATTTTAGGTTGCCACTATCCCAAGCACCCTACAACTTGTTATTTTCTTTAGTTAGTTTTACATATTTGTGCAATTTAAATCCACTAACATCCATTTTTGCTAGGGCCTGCACTTCACGGTACAGGTAACAACTTTCAAAACGACGCATCTATATGCTAGGATCTCTAGTAACAGCTGAGTTAGTGAGCCTCGGTATTTCGAGGCCTTATCATTTATTTTTGCAGTCTTTATAGTTTATTATAGATAGTCAGGTATGTCGGGGGGTCGTATCCTAGCAAACAGTTAGCATCTCAGTACTTTTCAAATGCTTGATAGACTAGAGTAATGGTTAGACTGAGTTTATCAGATTTTCACGTTTGTCGAGTTGGCACTTCTACAATGTTCAGACTTATTCAGTATCTTCCGCACTTAATGATTATTCAGACAGACTTTTAGTATATCAGCGTATGTTAGTTTAATTACTCTTTCAATATGCTTTGATATCATATGTTGATTTAACCAGTCAATTGGTTTGCTCGGTCACATGTAGCCTGGCACCGAGTGTCATGTTACGTCTAGGTCATGGTTAGAGGCATGACAATATCAGGTCAAGATGATCTCTTTTTAATGATTTGAGTGAGCGAGCATGTCTATAACATATTTTATGACTAAAATGCATATTTGATTTGTGTTCAGATTGTTCCGAATGAGTTTTGGGTGTTGAATCGGGAAAAATACAATAACTGAAGTTTTTAGTTTTTCTGGTGTCTGGATCCCCCTTCGCAAGAGAAAGATTTCAATCGTGATGCATGGCATGGGAGGCCTTCACAATCGCGTGGTGCACGTCGTGACTGCCATTAAGCAATTATGTGTATGGTCGGGCCTGACCATCGCGATTATGGGAATGGACCTTGCGATCGGGATGAAGCAAAATGTTGGGCAATGTCTTTATTTCCCCAATTCGAACTTAGTCTTCATTTTACCATATTTCAAGTTCTAGAGTTCGGATTGGAGTGATTCCAAAGGAGTTTTATTCGTTTAATGTTACATCATGTGTTTCACTCATCGAGTTGTGTCGTAAGTTAGTCAACATAAGCCTACAGAACAAGATTATCTTTGAGGTTGTAAGTGGTTATGATAAATTTAGCAAGTGTTGAGGAAGTGTCCCTAGGATTAGAGGTCCACAAATTAAAGAGAATAAGTTTTGTCAATATAATACTCCGTGCTTTTGGGCTATGGTTTTAACCGCTCAACGTATCCAAGTAGACCCGAGCCCCGAAGGATTTCAGTCATATTCACGTATGCAAATAAAGATCTCGGTGTATAAAAAGATGAAGTCCTGAAATGATTTTAGACTTAAAAGTGTAACGACATGGATTGATAATAATATTTTATGAGTGTTAAAAGAGGATACAGACTAGTGCTATACCACCTGGTCATGGTAATGAGTATTAAAGTGTGTTAAAATTTATTATTATTTAAGTGAATAGGATTAAATAAATTATATATGTGTGTAATTAATTAAATATTGATTTGTAGTGGAGATATAAAAAATTAAATGAATTAATGGATGTGGTAAGTGACACCACCCTTCCATGTGGCATCACAGAAAGAAGTAGCAAGTGATTACTCACACTTTGCATGTGTCTAACTTAGTGGCACCTTAAGGATAAATTAATCATGGTAAAGTAGTGGACAACAAGAATAGACACATGGTCTCATACAAATCTATTATGTCAATCTTATCTATTTTAATCGGTTGGAGATGGCCAAGAGATAAGGCAAGAGGTTTTGGTCTAAGTATAGTAATCTGATTTAGATATTATAGAACAATATCTTATTACGTCAAGTCCATCAGAATTTTATATGTATTCAATAAGGGAGTAAGTTAATGACTCGTAATCTATCATGTTTATTGACACGGAGAATTAAAATCAAGAGTAATTTTTGAGATTATATACACGGGAAGTTCCTAAATATTTGATAACTAAGATGAATTAGTATATGCATGTTGCACGTAATAGAATGAGCAACGAAAGGAAATTACTTATGATTAATGGTAGTGATAAAGTATGAGAAAGACTATCGGACTCATGAATTAGAGTTAACCGCAGTGGTGCACGCTCTTTAATGACGTCTTTATCTATATGGCGTTCATATTTTTTAAAGTAAGTCCACTAGCCTTTTGGGGGCCTAGGGCTAATTTTAATTATATTCTAAAAGCAAAACACACAAGAGGTCCTTACAATGTTGTCAAGAGGCTAAGAAATGCTAAGAATAGTCTAAAGAGCAATCTAGGATTTATAACATATCCTAGGTTGCTACTATAAAATGCTAAGTAATAAACTAGTGACATAACTATTGTAATATCAGATTTGTGAGAAAACATATAAATATGCAAGTACTACAAATGTGATATTCCTCAGCATAATTGGTGCAATATCAAAGAGCCTGAGACCTCTTTAGATAATCTATTGTACCTAGCTTAGGGCCTTCTGAAACCTGTAGATTGCATATGCTTTGTGCTACTGAATATAGATGAAAGAGAGGTGCAACATTGGCCAGTATACACATGTATATCATGTGTATATACTGTGTATCTGACCACCAAGATGTGCAAGTCTCTCCTCTGTATATCATGTACCAGCTGTCAACTCTGAACATGATACCAAAAGGATCAATACACACTCTATATCTCGAACCTAGAATCGCCCAGGGAGAGATTTCAGAGGTTTAGAAGAGAAATTCATCTTTGACGTAATAATTTCATCCTTTATGATTTGATTCCATATTTTTAATTCCCTTAATGATGGTCTAGTAAGTTTATGAGTTGTGTAAAATGAAGTATGATCCCATTTGAAAATAAGGGAATTGAGTCTTGCCTTAAATGATGACTATGGACTAGTTTACTTGTATTACTATGAATTAGTGATGGATTATACTAGATTATCATGTTATAGAGCTTAATTTGAGTATAGAAACCTATTTCATTGGGGGGAAATTCTAGGGTTTACGAATTGGACTTTTGTATATTATTCAATTTAGGGTCCAATTGTGTATAGTTTTTCTATTAACTTGAGGATATGATCATCTATCATATGTTCTTGGTTTTCGAGTAATGAAGTTTGAGTCTTGGTGATGTGGGTTCGAGGTTGGTATTTAAAGTCATGTTTGTTAAGAATTACATCATTATATGTTGCGTAAGCTCTTCATTAATGAGTAGTATATGCGTGGCTAGACTTCGACTATCACAAGGCGCAGCGGAAGGGCAATGTGATCACCGGGGCTTGATTGGTTAGCGCTCTTGTTCAGCCCAGAGATATGCTATGATTTACTTTCACAAGACTTCGATAGAAATCTGTAATTAGTTATAAATATTGAGGGGTATTTGGGGTCCCACTCAGCCGGTTGTGATGAATGGTTGAGTGGGTATCGGTGTTGAACTGTGTTGATGGATGAATTGGGGAATTAGTCTTGTGTTGGTTCCAACTGTTGATTTATTTGGGTTTGTCGCCATATTAGCTAATATTTGTTTATTCATCACACCTGCTTTCGATATGATATCCTAATTTGTACTTAAATTATTATGTTGTTAAATCTTGGAAACATGTGATATTCATCTCTATACTTGGTTACATCTCATTACATCATGATTTCTTACCTTATATTGTCATTTGCATTCATACTCTCATGGTTCTGAGATATTGATATGAGAGTGGTATGGAATGTTATGGGTCCAGGAGATCGGAAAGGTGAGATTACTTATGAGATTATGGCAAACCTGAGATGATGATGATAATATTCGAGGGGACGGGTTTCACACCTACAACGTGATTCTATTTAGCTAAGAGTTGGTCTCCGATGGGAAATTCCAGAGGAGTATATGAACTCCACGGGTCCCCCATGGGTGTGCGTCTCATAATAAAAATTTAAGCGACTGTATATTGGAAGATGAAGGTACATGTATTTGCATTGCATTCATAACATACCATACACATATCACTCATGAATTACCTGTCGGTGAAACAAGTTATGAATTGATTATTGATGACTTGATTGAATTTCTGGAATAAATGAAGCATGTTACTTACTCAATGATACTCGGATTGTTGTTACTGAAGTCTATGAAATATATGTGAATAATGTGATTTTACTTGGATATTAAACTGTTGGAATAGAACTATTTGGTGTCAACTTGGTATTTATCTCTTTTTACGTATCTTATGTTGTTGTCGACCTATGATGCCTACGGGAGTATGTTGTGTACTCATGCTATGCTTGTTGCATTCTTTTGGATGCAGATTCAGTGCCTTCTACCAGTGCGGGTCAGCGTGGCTGAGTCCGGTTGGTTGATTTCCCAGCATTCAGGGTGAGGATGCTACCTCCAGCATACCCTTGGATGTTTATTCTCTTCTTCAGTCTTTTACTTGCACTTGAGGAACATGACAGACCTCTTTAGCTTATGTATAGGTTTTGGCACTATGTTTCCCTCATTTTTAGACTTGTATCATTTTATTAGCACTCTTGTAACTATAGACTAGATCACTTGGGGATATTGTTGATGTATCAGACTATTATTTCTTCCGTAGTTATTTTATGAGACAACTTATGTAGTAATTGTTATCCTTCCGCTTTTACTTATGTTATATCATGTGAATGATTTGAGAGTGGTTCGCCTACCGGTGGGGTTGTGTAGGTGCCACCACGATTCCTGAAAGTGGATCGTGGCACAAACTAAAAAAGTTATATAAGAGTCACTACCATGAATCTAAGTGTTAGAAAATCTGGTATCTTTTTATTACACTCAAGTAGTCACTGGAAGGTTATCTCTTGAATGTAAGTCTTAATCTGTTAATGTCAATCAAGTCAATATAGATCCTAGGAGTTACAATTCATCTTTCTTCTCCTAATGTTACGGCCTAAAAACAAAAACAAAAATCTATCTAAAAAATAAAAACTATACTATATCGGGTTCATATACATCTCTCGGAAAAGAATCGATGCACAAAGAAAAACAGAAGGAAATTATGCAACTACTATGGTTAATAACTGTTGGAAATTTGCCTTTGGCGGGAGTTGCAACCGACCAACTTTAACGGCTTAAACACTAGTGTTACGTATGTTAGAGAATCCGGTTCTTCACACATGCATGATCTACTAAGTACGTAGATAACCGTAGGGCCAAGAATCGTCAAATTTCATTGAGAAATGAAAGAGATATTGGTCCACGAAGTAAGGTGTTTGAAGCATGGAAAGTGTGGTATTGTGTTCAATTCTCCCTCATCGGTAGAGGAAGAAAGAATTGTTGTGTATATAAGACTCGAAATTGGTTTGGGGTTTGGGACCCCAAGGGGTATCCCATGTGTTTAAAGGAGGGAGGACCTAGATGTGCTTCGGTTCAAGGAAAGACCACACGCGCGCCGTCGCCGCCCTCCCGTCCGGTCCGGTTCCGGGTTTCGGGTTCCGGGTCGTGGGTCATGGGTTGTGGGCTGTGGGCCTTCTGATATTATCTTTTTGGGCCAGAGAACTTTTCCAGATGTACAGTTTGGTCCCTGAAGTTTCAAGATGTACAGTTTGGTCCCTGAAGTTTCCAGAACGTCAGAATTTGGACAGTCAAAAGCAGAAACGCCAAGCACTCAATTCAGCCATTTATTTTGGCTGAATTACTCCTCCTATAATGGCCAAATCCGTTGGTCTTTCACCATTTATGTTGGTGACTTTACTACCTTCATAATGGCCATTATTTGGCTATTATGGAGGCAGTTTTTCAGCCCCTCCATCACCTATATAAACACCCCCTTACACCATTGTTGAGCACTAAGAACACACATATATGATACACGAAAATACAGAAAAATACACAAGCAAAACAGTTTCTTCGTACACCTTCCAAGGCATCATTTCGTTACTCAATATTCTTCACGGTAGCTCTTGAGTTTCCTTTGCTCAAGTGTTTCATTGCTGTTTTATCTTGGGAGACAAATTGTTCAGGACGTATAAAGGATACATACGGGGAAATATTGTCTTAAGGACAGAGTGCCACACTCGACTCAAAGAAACCGCTTCCATTTTTCCGTCTTCAACAAAATTGTAATTTCAGTTTTGTGGTTATCTTGTAATTTTCAGATTACTAGTTGAATTATTGAATCTTTGTTTATCCTTTCGAATACTTGTAATAGTTATATACTTCCCGTACTGCTTTACAAAGTACCATAGAGCAAAAATACCCAACAACTTAAGACAATATTTGTATAGTATTACTATTAGTGTTCAAAAGATGTCGATCAAAAGTTGTGTGACCAAATCGGGATATGGAAATGGTTTTCTGGTAGAAGAGAGTGATGATGATGAACGTATTCATAGTGTCACCGCTACCAATACTGGTGGGAACAAGCCCTCTCGAGAGCCTGAGGATGTCAACTGGGACAAGAGGAGAAGACTGAAGATGTACTTCTATCTTGCAGCAGAAGGCATGTATCTATCCCAGACAAAAGATCCGAATAATGGTAAGAAGGAACTGGACACTCAGTTTGATGAAGTGGCGAAGTGAGCGTAATCCGAAATTGGGATAAGTAGTTTTTCTTACTTGTCAATAATAAAGATTAAATGATGTCTGATTAAAAATGGATTAAAGTAAGGAGGAATATGAAAATAATTTATATTCCTTACGCTTTAAAAATCAGAAGTTTAATCTCATCTTCTTTTCCGTTTAAAGATTGGATTGTAAAGCAGCTTAAAAAGATCCGTTTTTTAAGAGTAATTATTAAAAGTGTGTAAAGTATGTTCGCACATACGAGGGAGTAAGATCCACTGACTGTGCGAAAACTGTCACTACTCTTAAGTAAGCGCCAAGAATTATCTGGGCACCAATCATAACGGAAGAAGTCTAAAAGTTAAAGACGTAGAACCTGTCATACTATTTGGCAGAAGATCCTTCATAGGATGATATTGGACACTCAGTCATACAAAGCCTCCGGGCGACTGGAGTGGGCCAAAATTCCTTTGATATGATGATATTGGACACTCAGTCATACAAAGCCTCCGGGTGACTGGAGTGGGGCAATTCATTTCATAGGAAAAGTAATGGACACCTAGTGTGGTGGGCCGAGTTTCCGTGTCTTAATGATCTCAAGGCCTAAAGAAAGGCAAGAAAGAAATTGGACACTCGATGCCAAAGCAACCGAAGTGGGCAGTATCGAGATCACATATGATCCTAAGTTCACGCCCTAACCACGGGCAAGAGGTTGTTCATGTGAAGCAACGCTACCTCTAAAATCAAAGGGGCTGGAGAGGTTGTCCTCAATAGGACTTCAAGGAATGGATCACTCTAAAAAGAGGTGATACATGTTCCTAACTTGGTTTAAGGGACGTTGTTGGTCAAGTTGGTTTGAGACTAGTCCAACAGGTCTGTAATAACTAAGAATGGTACAATATGTCTATAGCCAAATGAATGATATATTTGTAATCCGTGCATCTATGCCATCATAGATTAAGACACTTTAAATAGTAAGTCATTCAAAAGCTAACGATGTTGAGATTGTTGCCTCCTTTCGACATAAACCCTCAAAATGAATGTGAGGTAGGCGAAGAGGCAAAATCACCTTTCCAAATTCCGTCAAGGGAATAGCGAAAGAAGCACCGCTCCTCTAGAACTTAGTCACACCTACTTGGGTGATTTGAAGTTTATCCAAAATAGAGGAGGGAGACAAGTACGTTGTGATCTTCATTGATGATGGTACAACGTATAGAATCCTTTGTTTGTTAAAAAGCAAAGATGAAGTTGTTAAAGCGGATAAGCGCTACAAAGCAGAAGTTGAACATCAACTAAGCCTATGGATTGCGAAATTCATAGCGATAGAAGGGGAGAATGTGAAGCAGCGTTCATTAAACGACTGTTCATTACTCACCTCAGTCTAACAGTGTTAGCCAAGCGCAAACCCGTACGCCTAAATTATGTGGGGCAAGGCGATCCTTACCGCTAATGCGATTCTCAACAGAACTCCGCATAAGGATAAGGATAACTCTCCGTGTGAGACATGAAAAGGATCTCACATACAAAAGTTGTGATGTGGGGTGGCTTGGTAGAAGTTGGACTACCGAAACAGGTCAAGTTCAACCTAAGACTGTAGATAACATATCCACTGGATCTGTAAATAACAGTAGTACTTATCGCCTCTTGGCGTCAAATAATGCTGAATTCTTATAAGATAACTTTCCTTGAAAAGGAAAAAGGAGTAATTGCTCAAGGTTAACAGGAACCCACGAGGGCCTGACTGTCCGGAACTAGACGTTTCGTATCTACAGGACTCGAAAGTTGCTGGCTATCCGGAACTTAATATTCCAGATCTGCAGAACTCAGGAATTCTAGATGTTGAACCAAGACGGAGCAAAGAGGGGACAAAGACTTGTTCCAGTCCTTCTAGCTTGTATGGTTAAGAACAAACCATGGACAATTAACAAATAATTGTTATCTCCAAAAGCGCTGCTTTGGAAAGAAGCTAAAGAGAGAAATATATTCCATCATATAGAACCATACTTGCGTAATGGTTGATCTTCCTCCGGGAAAAGAACCTTTGGGTTGTGAAAAATGATACTCAAAAGTGAGTACAAAGTAGATGGATCTACTGACGAGTTCAAAGCCTCGGCTACTTGTACATGTGCTCCACAGGAGTAGCTTAACATCATGGGCCATTGCGGTTTTGCGTGGCATGAATGTTAAAACAACCTTCCCAACCGAGAGTTGGAAGAAGAGAATCGAGTTGGTTTTACGGGTGTTGGGCTTCTTCCCGAACTTTCATCTTGGTCCCTGAAATGTTTACATTTTGGTCCTGAAAGTTTCGGATAAAGCGTAAATAATGAATCTGACCACAGAAACATTGACTCTGAAGTTAGAAAGCCAACAGTTGGAGAATCAACAGTCTGAAAGTAAAAGTCATATTGAAACAAAGTCTCGATATGAAAGATATAGATATCACAGATGACATCTTAGGAATTGGATTTCTAAAGACATCTAACGGACTGGGCGATAGTTGTGATCTCGTTGAAGCCATCAATGGATATGAATCATAGAACTGATTGGAATCATGGTGCACCCATAGACAAGGAGCGATACGCATAGATCACGTGTAGTTCAATGTATTGTACACACTACAACCGACCTGGTATCGTCCTACAATCAGATCAGTTGAACTAAGGTTCACTGATAATCTTAATATATGATCAATAGAAGGCGTTAAGTCGGATATGACGATATCTGAATTATTCGCTTATCTACGGATTATAGTATTCTGGATGTCCAGCGGTTCTGAGAGAACACAGTGATGCAAACTGAACATCAGATCTGAAGAACACCAAAGCCACAAGTAAATGTGTATGGTGGTTCTTGGAAAATCCTCTAAGCAAACTTGCATCGGCCGATTCATGATGGAATCGGAGTTTATCGCTTTATACAAAGCATGAAAGAAGTTGAGTAACTTCACGACTCCTTAGAGGACGTCCCTTATTGGGAGAAACCCGTGCCTTCAGCAGCTTATACATCGTGGCTAGCCGATCGGCTTTAGGAAGGACACGGATGGCGGCCTGGACATATCTGTCGAGATTTGTCGTGAGACATAAGATCAGTATGGCGATTGATCATCACGGGTGTCACTTCCTTATTTACTAACTAAGGGACTACCCGAGATCAAGTGTTACTGCTGTCTAGGGAATGGGCTTAAAACCCAAAATATACGGACCAATACTGAGTAACCCAACCTTACTAATGGAGATCCCGATGAATTTGGTTCAATGGGAAAACTAAGCTGTAAAGGTACAGTTGATCGCTTCAGTGGAAGCATGAGCACTTCGGATAGTGATTTCTGAAAAGAAACACCAAATCCAAAGCCGTTCCCGCGATAGACTTTAAGTGATATCTGCAGTGTGGGTAAATGTTAAGTTTTCAAAACCTGTAATGCTCCTCAACAGTTGAGGTTAGGTTTTTGAGAAACTTTTAATGGTTCCTAACACTTGTGAAGTGGGGTATAGTAGGATACCTTGTAGGAGACCACCTATTTAAGTGCGAGGACGGGCCGCCTCAAAATGAACGCACTTAAGAATCCAAGACGTTGTCCATGGCCAAAACGGACAAAACATTACGAAGAAGAGAGTAAGGGAATTTGTTGTGTTGGTATCATTGTCTTGGCTTACACTAAACACTGACGGTTCAAGACATCACGTTCACCGCGCAGTAAGTAAGTCCGATGGTATTCAACTATGGAAGGTTCAAAGCTGAGGCTACCTCTCCTTATGCAACATCGGTCCGCTGAAATATTCTTTGGAAATGAAAAAGACACCATGTGAGTGCGCCAAAATCTCTTTCAAGAGGGATTGTTGGAAATTTGCCTTTGGCGGGAGTTGCGACCGACCAACTTTAACGGCTTAAACACTAGTGTTACGTATGTTGGAGAATCCGGTTCTTCACACATGCATGATCTACTAAGTACGTAGATAACCGTAGGGCCAAGAATCGTCAAATTTCATTGAGAAATGAAAGAGATATTGGTCCACGAAGTAAGGTGTTTGAAGCATGGAAAGTGTGGTATTGTGTTCAATTCTCCCTCATCGGTAGAGGAAGAAAGAATTGTTGTGTATATAAGACTCGAAATTGGTTTGGGGTTTGGGACCCCAAGGGGTATCCCATGTGTTTAAAGGAGGGAGGACCTAGATGTGCTTCGGTTCAAGGAAAGACCACACGCGCGCCGCCGCCGCCCTCCCGTCCGGTCCGGTTCCGGGTTCCGGGTTCCGGGTTCCGGGTCGTGGGTTCACGGGTCGTGGGTCGTGGGTCATGGGCTGTGGGCTGTGGGCCTTCTGATATTATCTTTTTGGGCCAGAGAACTTTTCCAGAAGTACAGTTTGGTCCCTGAAGTTTCAAGATGTACAGTTTGGTCCCTGAAGTTTTCAGAACGTCAGAATTTGGACAGTCAAAAGCAGAAACGCCAAGCACTCAATTCAGCCATTTATTTTGGCTGAATTACTCCTCCTATAATGGCCAAATCCGTTGGTCTTTCACCATTTATGTTGGTGACTTTACTACCTCCATAATGGCCATTATTTGGCTATTATGGAGGCAGTTTTTCAGCCCCTCCATCACCTATATAAACACCCCCTTACACCATTGTTGAGCACTAAGAACACACATATATGATACACGAAAATACAGAAAAATACACAAGCAAAACAGTTTCTTCGTACACCTTCCAAGGCATCATTTCGTTACTCAATATTCTTCACGGTAGCTCTTGAATTTCCTTTGCTCAAGTGTTTCATTGCTGTTTTATCTTGGGAGACAAATTGTCCAGGACGTATAAAGGATACATACGGGGAAATATTGTCTTAAGGACAGAGTACCACACTCGACTCAGCAAAACCAGTTTCCATTTTTCCGTCTTCAACAAAATTGTAATTTCAGTTTTGTGGTTATCTTGTAATTTTCAGATTACTAGTTGAATTATTGAATCTTTGTTTATCCTTTCGAATACTTGTAATAGTTATATACTTCCCGTACTGCTTTATAAAGTACCATAGAGCAAAAATACCCAACAATAACAATGAAGCTACTACTAAACATTGGATATTGCATTAAACTGGAAATACAAACTACATCTTACAGGCCATTAAATTAAGGGAATCCAAATAGCCTATAATAGGAAAGGAAGAAACAGATCAAAATGATGTCAAGGGACAAAAAATATTATACAAATATTACAGTCATCCAATAAAAACAACAACATAAAGACAGGAAAGTACTTTTCAAACCCACACAGACAGTGTGTTGTCCCCATAAGCATAACACAAAAAATGTGACATAAAGGAAGTGGAGAAAAAGAAACTTCTTATATAAAGTCGCATCCTCGTCTGAGGAAAGGTCAGTCGGATCTCCCCGAGAGTTCACATCCTCGGTGGATGGCAAATTTTGGGGTCCCTCCAAGCCTAAAAATTGCTTGGCACTGGCGGACAAGGGATAGAATGCAAGTAGCTCATCATGTCGACCTGTCTCATGTCAGCTTGGTGCTTAAGGTTGCTCATCATGATGTGCGTACACTCCTCCTGAAGGGTCACCCTCTGCTCTAATAAGAGTACAGGACCATATACTATTACCTCCAGGACGTCTGGATAATACCAGTGAAGTAGTCAGGCGCAAGCCTGGAAACCTGGATTATCAAAAAAAAAAAAAAAAAAAAAAAGTACAGGACCATATGTTCCCGCTCCCTCCTTAACGGAAGTAGGGTCATAGAATGATGTTGTGGCCTCAATCTTATTGTCTTAGAAGTCATCTGCCTCGATATTTGTTTACTTGAGCTGAATTCAAGTTTTGATGATTGACAAATAATATACCAGAATGATGGGCAAATATATCCAAGAATAAGGTCCTTAACATGTCTCTTAAAAGGAACTGACAACAAGATAGTGAGAAATCATGTAACTAACTTCAATTTGCTTATAGGTGAGATGTAATTGTTGTTTTTATTATTTAACTCAGTAGAGACTGCTTCAATTGGAGCAAAACGGAGCTTCTCTATGGTGGGATTAAGAAATTCCACTTTAGGAAAGTGGGATTAGATGCATGATTTATGAGAACATATTCTTTGACAAGAAATGAACGTAGAGACATTCTCTGTCAAATTAAAAGTTTGACATAATAGTCCATAGTTGTCAAAAGTAGGATTGTGTCTTCATAAACGAACATGCATAATTTCCAACTCTCGCCTAATGTATTGTTCTAATACATAAATGCAGAAGCTGAATTTCCTTACTAACATATTTTACATAAGATAGAAATTAAAAGTCAATTGACAGTAAGTAGTAGATAGAAATTAGTGGAATTTAAAGTATTAGACTCATGATATTACACGCTTAAAATTGTACACTAAATTGTGTTGGGTATTACAAAGATTGCAGGAAACGGAAATTACAAGTAACTGCTTATGTAAGAATTGAAATTGCAATTCAACTAGAAAACTGGAAATTACAATATAACAATAAAACCGAAATTACAATTTTTGTTGATCAAGAAAACTGGAAAGTTGTTTTTGCTGAGTCGAGTGTGGCACTCTGTCCTTAAGACAATATTGTCCCGTATGTATCCTTTATACGTCCTGGACAATTCGTCTCCCAAGATAAAACAGCAATGGAACTATTGAGCAAAGGAAACTCAAAAGCTACCGTGAAGAATATTGAATAACGAAATGATGCTTGGAAGATTAGGAAGAAACTGCTTTGCTTTGCTTTCTGCTTTGTGTATATTCGTGTATATGAAGTGTCCCTCAACAATGGTGTAAGGGGTGTTTATATAGGAGGAAGAGGGTCTGTTTGCCTCCATATGACCATTATTGGCCAAATAATGACCATTATGGAGGTAGTAAAGCCACCAAATAAATGGAGAAAATTGCCAACGGATTGGCCATTATTGGAGGTGTAATTCAGCCAAAATAAATGGCTGAATTGAGTGCTGGAACGTTTCTGTTCTGGACCGTCGAAATTCTGACTTTCTGAAAACTTCAGGGACCAAACTGCACATCTGAAAGAATTCTGGTCCAAACTGCACATCTGAAACTTCTGGGATCAAACTGTACTTCTGACAAAGTTTTCTGGCCCAAAAAGATAATATCAGAAGGCCCACAGCCCACGACCCGTGGACCCGTGGACCCGTGGACCCGGAACCAGACGGGCGGGCGGCAGCGGCGCGCGTGTGGTCTTTCCTTGAACCGAAGCACATCTAGGTCCTCCCTCCTTTAAACACATGGGATACCCCTTGGGGTCCCAAACCTCAAACACATTTCGAGTCTTATATACACAACAATTCTTTATTCCTCTACCGATGAGGGAGAATTGAACACAACACCACACTTTCCATGCTTCAAACACCTCACTTCGTGAACCAATATCTCTTTCATTTCTCAATGAAATTTGACGATTCTTGGCCCTACGGTTATCTACGTACTTAGTACATCATGCATGTGTGAAGAACCGGATTCTCCAACATACGTAACACTAGTGTTTAAGCCGTTAAAGTTGGTCGGTCACAACTCCCGCCAAAGGCTAATTTCCAACAAATTGTACTCGTTAGGAATAGCTCAACTACTAGTACATCGGCCAATCTTTAATTCTTTATATTGCTTCATAAACATTAATTTCACTTTATTTGGTTAGGGAAGCAAAGGAATGAAGGATATTTATAACTTAGTTTATTAAACAACCAGGGTAGAGGAATATACCTATTTTGTATCATTAATTATGGGTAGTCAATGAACACAATGTTACTTCCAAAATATTTCTGCCCTGTATCTTTTGGTAGAAAGATTATTATTTCCTTTGCCCTAGATTAGTAAAGTTAGGTCGAAGTCTTGTATCACTGTTGGGAAAAAAAATTGTGGGGGTTAATAAATAATAATCAGCTAAATTGTTGGCTTCTTAAAAAAAGACAAATTCTAAAAGTCAAAGATATCTGATTTAGTAAACGGTACAAAAGTATGCGACTCTTTGACATCTTTTATTCGAAATGTCAAATGTAAGGAGAAACAAAGTGAATAACATAAGGAAAAGGATATATCTATATAAACATTTACCCACATCAAGGGTTTATAACAAGTTAATAAATGTAAGATATATGATTTACACATTACATTTTTTAACACTTAATCATGATTAATTAATATATATTTCAAATTAATTTATTAATTCTTAAAATTAATTAGTTAATTAGGTATAAACACTTAAGTATTTATCATAACCTTTTTTCCTTTCTGCTTTCTCTCTTTCTTCATCTCTTTCTTTGTTTATTATTTGTTGTAATATTTTGGGATATGTGTGATAAATGAATAAAATAATATAAGTGATCAAAGATTATACTATAACAAAATTTAAAAGGTCTAGAGTTGGGAGCTATGGGACATCCTTTCCCATTCCCTAGGCTACACGAGGTGGCAGTGTGAAGTTATCATTTACAAAGAATGTGTCTCTTTGTTTATTTCTTAATTTAATTATTTGTTTTTTCTTAATTTAATTGTTTCTTGTTTACACCTTCTTGTCTAAGCTTTGTCCCATTATTTCCAAACATATCTGTTGATCTCTGATCTCTCTGAGTCCTAGGACCAAACTATAAGTTCTTTAAAAAAAATTACTTTTAAAGTTGGCTCCCAGTATCACTTTTAAAGTTGCAAAATATGTGCAGATATTCTGATTTGACTATGTTTTCTATTCACATCATAATAAATAGTAGAATATGTCGAACATCCATTCTTATTTTATCCTTTTATTCTGAAAATATGCTATAATGACTTATGCTAAGTGTTAAATAGTTTCTATATATGATAAAATTTTGGAAACCACTGCAAGGACCTTTGTACTTTTGAAAGTGTTAAGATAAGCACATTAATCGGATAATTTGATTTTAATTTAATAAATATTTATTGATAGTATGAAAAATTCATCATACTATTAACAGGTATAAGTTAAATTCTTTTTTTCTTCCTATATATGTTTTTCTAGTGTGGTCAATTGTATTGACTTCACCCCAAGATTATTTAATTGCAAAATACTAGTATAGAAAGATTACCAGGTTTTTTTAGTGGAAGCGGATCTGCAACAACCACAACATGTGGACCGGTAGGAATCATTACAAGATGAATGAATTCCTTGATTTCCACAACCTAGAGGCTAGATATCCTCTTGGAGATGCAGTGTTTTCTTCATAATGGTATATTTATATATCATAAATAGAATTTAGGAGGAGGACAAGTTAATGGGCTAACGAGCATCCCTTATAGATGGACCCAACCTAATAGCTATTTCCAACATCTCTCACTCATACATAAAGGAGTGCTCAAGCTTCATCAAGCTAACGGAAAAGATTTTTCTTTAAATTCTCTTGCATCATTTCATACCGGATAAAGTCGTGCGACCGGCATATTATGAGAGCACTTTGTGATACATCTGTTAGGAATATATAACATCTCATCGTCGTCATAAAAATCATCAAGTAAATCATAAGAAGTATGTTCAGTGCCCAGGTCATTTAAATCACGTTAATGTCATGTATCATAGTTTCTTGGACCCATAATTCAACAGGTTGGTGCAAATACAAAGTAAATGAGATTCCATCAAGATCTTCCACTTCTCGCGAGTTTCTCAACTTGTATGCAACTCGCTTTTCTAGGCATGCTTCGTCAAATCGAATCTCTTATCGTCATTTGGTAGCATACTAAGATATCGAACATCGAACCAGACTTCGAGCCACTGAAAGGAGTTGTGAGGGTACTCAATCAGGTCTCACACAACAAGCAGTTGAGATAAAAAAAATTGATAAATAAAATAATTTCATTACCAAAAGTATATTTTATACAGCGTAAACACAAAAAAGAAAATGTTAAACAGAGCAATATACCTGTGATATACACCCAATATACTGGCGATATCACGAAAGCAAAGCGACTGGGTGGCCCGGCCGGTGGGCTCTCGGCGATGGCCCAAATGGGCTCTCGGCGATGGCTTGACAATGGGCTCTCGGCAGTGGCCCATTCTCGGACAGATTGAGGACAATACAATCTTGTATATATGGTATATATATTTGTAGTATATTGTAGTGTAAAGGTTACCTTAATTAGTGTTATACACTTACCATAATTGTATAGTTAGAATTATGGTAGAATAAGGTTTTAGATATAGAATAGGAATAGTATTCTCCTATTATGAAAATATGTAACTTGTATATATAGCCTTTCAATTAATGAAAATAATCAAGGGGATTATTTCTTTCATGGTATCAAGAGACTAGGTCTAAACAAAAGTTTTTCTCTCCCAACTTTTGTCCTCTCAATTTCGGCCGAGACACCCCCACCCCCCACCCCCCTCGAGTTTCTCTTCCAAAATTCGTCTTCCGCTCTAAAAAAACACCTCTCTTAAATTTCCCTTCCTTCTTTGTTCTTTCAATATGTCTACGAATAATTATCATCATGCCATCATGGTTTCTAACGTCAAGACCAGTATCCCTATTGTCCTTGAGATGAAAAACGTCCAATATGCGACTTGGGCGGAGTTGTTTAAAATTCACGCTATCTCCCATCAAGTTCTTCATCACATCATTCCTCCCGCCAGACCTCTTCCTGCGGAGGATCCTGAGTTATGGATTACTCTTGATGCTACCGTTCTCATGTGGATCTACGCCACTATTTCGATTGACCTTCTACAGACGATTATTGAGCCGGATACCACGGCTATGGCTGCCTGGAATAGATTATGTGACATATTCCAAGACAACCAACATTCACGTGTCGTCACACTCGAGCAGGAATTCTCCCTAGTTCGAATGGACGAATTTCCGAACGTTTCTGCATATTGCAAGAAACTAAAGGAATTGACGGATCAACTCCGAAATGTTGGCGCATCGATAACTAATAATCGTCTAGTTCTACAGTTGGTTGTCGGTCTTTCGGAGGCCTATAATGGTGTTGGAACTCTCCTCCGCCAAAGCAACCCTCTTCTGACTTCTATCAAGCCCACTCCATGCTTACTTTGGAAGAAGTCGGTTTGGCTAAAAAGGCGGTTACCGGAGCAAGCCCCGTCGTCATGGTGGCGTCCTCTCCTAGTTCTTCGGGTTTTGTTAATAATTCGGGCCAAAACCATAATCATGGTGGCGGCAAGAATAATTGCAAGAATAATAACAAAAATCGCGAGGGCAAACGCGGCGGTTCTGGTGGCGGTTCCGGTGGTCAGCAAGCAGGTTGTGGGTCCCATCCAGGGAACAGTGGCCCACCACTCCCTGGGCCCATCAGTGGGTGAGGCGATGGACCGTGGGCGGCCGACCACAATCCGGCTGACCAATTCCGGCGGTGGGGTGGCCAGCGATTCGAGCCCAACACCCATTAGTGGAGGCCCACTGGCCAGTGGCCCAGCAGCTACGGCCCAGCTCCATCACGGACAAGAATTCTTAGGCCCCGACCTCCGTAAACCCATTATGCAGCATGCCCCACTCAAACCGATATCGAGGCCGCGATGCACACATTGGGGTTAACTCAACCGGACCCAAATTGGTATATGGACACCGGTGCCACTACTCACATGACTTCCGAATCAGGTACTCTCTCATCTTATTCCAATTTGAGCACCCCTCGGGGGATAATTATTGGTAATGGCAGTTCTATTCCAATTCTAGGGTATGATCAGAAAACGTTGTCTCCTCCCAATCTACCCCTTCTCTTGAAAAATACTTTACATGCTCCTAAATTGATTAAAAATTTAGTGTCTGTCTGAAAGTTCACTACTGACAATTCCGTTTCCGTTGAATTTGATCCTTTTGGTTTCTTTGTGAAGGATTTCAAGACGGGGAGTCATTTCATGAGGTGTGATAGTAGGGGAGATCTGTATCCTATCATGCCTGGTTTCAGTCCATCGAGTCAAGCCTTGCCCTCAGCTTTTGCAGCCATCTCTCCTTCCATGTGGCATGCTCGTCTGGGTCATCCGGGATCTTCTATTTTATCAGTTTTAGATAAAAATAGTTTTATTTCTTGTAAGGGTACGAGTCGTACTCCACTTTGTCAGTCTTGTTCATTAGGGAAAATTGTTAAGTTGTCATTTGTAGACTCCAATTCTCATACTTCAATGTCATTTGATATTATTCATAGCGACTTATGGACGTCTCCTGTTCTTAGTTCATTGGGTCATCGATATTATGTTCTCTTTTTAGATGATTATTCGAGATTTTTGTGGACGTTTCCAATTGCGAATAAATCACAAGTGTTTTCCGTCTTCATCAAATTTAGAGCGTTCATTCGTACTCAATTCGAAAGAGAAATAAAAAATATTCAATGTGATAATGGGAAAGAGTATGACAATAGGGAGTTTCGGGAATTCTGTGCTAATAATGGAATCAATTTTCATTTTTCGTGTCCTCATACATCTTTACAAAATGGGAAAGCCGAACGCAAAATTCGTTCCATAAATAACATTGTCCAAACTCTCTTAATTCATGCCTCCATACCTCCGTATTTTTGGCATCATGCTCTACAAATGGCCACATATCTCCTTAACATAATTCCTTCTAAAGGTCTGACATATTCTTCCCCCCTCAAAATCCTATTTAATAAGAACCCTTCTTATTCTCATCTTCGAATTTTTGGGTGCTTGTGTTATCCGTTATTCTCATCCACCACAATTAACAAACTTCAGGCTCGGTCTACCCCGTGTGTATTTTTGGGTTATCCGTCGAATCATCGTGGTTATAAATGTTTTGATTTATCCTCCAAGAAAATCATAATTAATCGCCATGTCATTTTTGATAAAACCCAATTTCCTTTTACGAAAGTTCATACTCCCGAGCCTAGGTCGTATAATTTTTTGGATGACCAAATATCCCCGTATATTATTCGGAATTTTTCGGACATATCCCGCACCCAAAATCCTCCAACGGCCCATCGCCTACGGACCCACTGCACCATGCACTGTTTCCAGATATCGGATCAGCCCCAAAGAATGGGCTGGCCCACCACCTCGAACCGGTCCAGATGTTGATTCCAGATACCAATTTGGGCCAAGAAAGCCCATCGTCGCCGCTACCCGTCCCGAGCCCAGAAAATTCCCAAAATTCCCTCAATTCTTCCACGAGTCATAGACCGGTCACTCGTAGTCAGCGGGGTATTTTTACACCTAAAAATATTTTAATTTACATTCTGATGTCTCTAAATCCCCCTTGCCTCGCAATCCTGTGTCCGCATTAAATGACCCTAATTGAAAAATTGCTACGACTGATGAATATAATGCTCTTATTGATAATAAGGCGTGGGAGTTGGTGCCCCGTCCATATGGTATTAATGTTATCAGGTCTATGTGGATTTTTGCTCATAAGGAGAATTCAGATGGGTCATTTGCTAGACATAAGGCTCGACTTGTGGGTGATGGTAAGACTCAGCAGGTTGGGATAGATTGTGGTGAGACGTTTAGTCCGGTGGTTAAGCCGGCTACTATTCGCACGGTGCTTAGCTTGGCTATTTCAAAGACTTGGCCTATTCATCAGTTGGATGTCAAGAATGCCTTCCTACATGGTGACCTCAAAGAAACAGTCTATATGCATCAGTCGTTGGGTTTCAGGGATCCTAACCGTCCGCATCATGTTTGTTTATTAAAAAAGTCCTTATATGGGCTTAAGCAGTCTCCACGGGCCTGGTATACGAGATTTGCTGACTTCGTTTCAACTATTGGGTTCACTCACATCAGGTTAGATAATTCCTTGTTCATCTACCGTAGTGGTTCGTCCTTGGCCTACATTCTGTTGTATATGGATGATATCATCTTGATTGCCTCTTCCGATGCCTTGCGCCAGTATATCATGACCATGCTCAGTTCTGAGTTTGCTATGAAAGACTTAGGGCCTTTGAGTTATTTTTTGGGGATTGTCGTCAAGCGTCATTCAGGTGGCTTGTTTTTGTCTCAACGGAAGTATGCTGCTGAGATCATAGAGAGGGTTGGGATGTCATCCTGTAAGTCCACTTCCACGCCAGTTGATACAAACCCTAAGCTGAGTGCCGCAGCAGGTGCACCATACGAGGACCCGACCTGCTATCGCAGTTCTTGCAGGGCCCTCCAGTATTTTACCTTTACCAGACCGGATATTACGTATGCGGTTCAGCAGGTGTGTTTATTCATGCATGATCCCAGAGTTGAGCACATGAATGCAATCAAACGCATCATTCGGTAATATTCAGGGGACACTGGACTATGGGTTGTACTTGTATCCTTCATCTACATCCACACTTGTCTCTTACACGGATGCTGATTGGGGTGGTTGTCTCGACACCAGACGGTCGACTTCTGGGTACTGTATGTTCCTTGGCAACAACTTGATCTCCTGGTCGGCAACGCGTCAGCAACTCTATCACGCTCAAGTGCAGAGGCAGAATATCGAGAGGTAGCGAATGTGGTCTCTGAATCATGTTAGCTACGTAATTTGCTTTTAGAGCTTCATTGTCCCATTCAGAAGGCAACTTTGGTATATTGCGATAACATTAGTGTCATCTACCTTTCAGGTAACCCAGTTCAACACCAATGCACCAAGCATATCGAAATGGACATTCATTTTGTCCGTGAAAAGGTTGCAAAGGGTCACGTTCGCATATGTCATGTCCCGTCTCGTTATCAAATTGCAGACATCTTTACAAAGGGTCTACCAGCGATTCTCTTTGAAGATTTTAGGGACAGTCTCAGCGTTCGAAAACCGCCCGCTATGATCATGGGTGTGTTAAATGAGCAATATACCGTGATATACACCCAATATACAAGAATGTATATCACAGTAAAGCAAAGGATCGACTGCCCAAAGAGTGGGCTTTCCGGCGGCCCAAAGAATGGGCTCTCGGCAGTGGCCCATTCTCGGACAGATTGAGGACAATACAATCTTGTATATATGGTATATATATTTGTAGTATATTGTAGTTTAAAGGTTACCTTAATTAGTGTTATACACTTACCATAATTGTATAGTTAGAATTATGGTAGAATAAGGTTTTAGAAATAGAATAGGAATAGGATTCTCCTATTATGGAAATATGTAACTTGTATATATAGCCTTTCAATTAATGAAAATAATCAAGGGGATTATTTCTTTCAGAAAAGATGGTTGATATACATCATCCCTATAGCCATAAAGCATAAATCAAACAAAACATCATAGAGACCTCAGTAGCCAACTATTCCACCTAATCACATAGATGGGAGGTGGGGGAGGGGGTAAAGGGGTGGGGTAGAGGTGGGAGGTGGGGAAGGGGGTAAAGGGGTGGGGTAAAGGTGGGAGAGGGTAAGGGCTGGGGTGGGGTAGAGTAGGCAAGATAGGGGGAAGGGTGGGGTGGTGCAATGGTGGGGCTAGGGTAGGGTGGGTGGATAGTGTGGTGAGTTGTTGAGGGTGCGTTGGTGTGTTTTTATTGATCCGAAAAATATTTCTCCAATTTTAAGAAAAATATTTTCTCCTTTTTGATTAAAACATTTTTATAGCAAAATATTTTTCAAGATATTTAATGCAATCAAATAAGGGAAAATAAGAA
This sequence comes from Anisodus acutangulus, assembly GCA_029783415.1. Classification (NCBI taxonomy): domain Eukaryota; kingdom Viridiplantae; phylum Streptophyta; class Magnoliopsida; order Solanales; family Solanaceae; genus Anisodus; species Anisodus acutangulus. Next base: position 30,916,685 of record CM056493.1, read on the forward strand.
AGTATTTTTTGGAAAACATTCTCCGTCATACCAACTACATCCTCCGATTTTGGGTATTACAAAAGTGATTTTGCATATGGATACCCATAATCTACCCATATTTGTTTACATTTTATGGGTTAAAAATAGACTGAATCCCATATTATAGATAAAAATCTTGATCTAGAGTGGACCTCTAATGATTAAGATCGAGTATTTTCATGTGTCAAAGTTTGGACAATATCGTGGGTTCTCATTTAAAAGGCTGATTTGTGAAGGGTTAAAATTGAAATAGCCTAAACCTAATCATGAAAATCACTCCTATCCAAACCCATTAAACTTTGGACATGTTACATGAGTTTGGGCTAGTTTTGTCACCCCTAGTACCAAATATAGTCTTCTAACCAAAGTGCAATACGACTGTTTTTGGCAGCCTTGACATGAACTTCTTGTATGATTTGCCTAATAATTTGGTTGGTTGTTTGTCTAGTGTTCTGGAATATCCTAAAGTTTCTCTATTTCCGCTAGGGGTGAGCGGGTCCGGGTACCCTATCATTTTTTAACTACCCGGACCCTACCCGGTAAAAGATCGGTTCTTAAATTTATTACCCGGAACCTACCCGTAGCAATCATTACCCAGAACCTACCCGGACCCTGCGGGTCCGGGTAGGTTCCCGGGTACCCTGTAAATAAAAAACATAAATTAAGCAATAATTTTTATGCCTATGAGAATAAAAAAGAATTCTAAAATAATTTCATTAAGTAGTTTTTTAGCCTGCAATCGAAGTTTTTAGTACCCTTATAAGAAGTTTTAGAAAACTTATTCATTGTAGAAAAGCTAATTCTGTAACCAAAACCTAAAATTGCAAGCTAAATTTGACACTCAATTAATTGAACGTGTTGATTTCAAAATAAATTTAAAAATATTTGAATTAAACTTATTTTCGTGTTCATAAGCTCTTCGATACAAAAGAAAAGCTTTATTATACTAATAAATTCCTAAATTTCATCTTCACAACTACAAAAATATACACACATTTTAAAAATAGATTTACATTTCAAATAAAAAAGTAATACAAATTGAAGATGAGTATCGCCTGAAATAGAACAGAAGCATATAATATTAAAAAGAAATTGAAGAGTTAGGTATGAACCCATATGCATTTTAGGAATGACGTGAACACAACCAAGGGAGAGAAAGAGGCAAAGGTGAAGCTTCAATGACGACAATGATGAAAGTACCTGAGAGAAAGCTTCAACAACGACGACGATGAAGCTCGGTGGTGTAGCTAAAACGCCATTGTTATTGAGAGAGTTTTGTGTTTTTTCTCTTAGGGCACAAAGAGCATTCTAGATTAAATGGGTGAAAAAGCTAAAATATTTACGTCTTGGGATGGGGAAAATCAATGTGTAGGCGTGCAACAAACAATTTTGGAGAAAATTAAAAGTGGTCCAAATGTTTCTAAAAAAAGTAAAAATATTTAATATATTATAGGTTCCGGGTATCGGTTCCGGGTCCGGGTACCCTGTCTCTATTTGCCGGAACCGGAACCGGACCCGACATTGATCGGTTCCTAATTTTACTACCCGGACCCTACCCGTTATTATAATATATCTACCCGGAACCTACCCGTTAGTGTCGGTTCCGGTCGGGTATCTGGGTACCCTGTACCCGTGCTCACCCCTAATTTCCGCACATAGTATATTATTGCAGCTAGTAGCATTTTATACAGTTCTGCCTGAGGAACTTTACCTTTAGCTGATTCTCGGGCCAAGTTAATTCATCTTCCCATTGCTTAGGCTCTCTAGTGATGTCTATCCACATAGCAATTTCTTCCATATAACAGCAGCAAAATCACAGCCAAAAAAATAATTGTGCTACAAATTCATTCTCATGCTCACAAAAAGGGCAAACATGTTCAGTAGTAACCCTCATTTAAATAACCTATCTCTGGTTGATAGCTTCCCAAGTGCATCCAGCTTTAGAGTGAAAATCCACCTAGGTAAGTTAAAATTGTTACACATCAGCTTCCTCCAAGTTCTTTCTGGAACTGCCCTCACAATTTAATATACAATTACTTTGTAAAGAACTTCTCCATGTTCAGCATTGTAGTCATGTCATAGCCTGCTTCCTGGAAATTCTTTGTAGCTTTTAAGATCTTTTGGATGATCCAAGATAGGGCACATCTACTAGTATATTTTACTCCTCCCATAATAGCAGTGAATCCATCTCACCCAGAGTTTCCTTTTTAGTGTATAGACTCCATAACAGTTTTCTAAATTGCATGCCTATTCTAAACAGCTACATCAAGAATGTTCAAACCACCTGTCACTTTTGGATAACACACTCTAACCCAAGCAAGAAGAGCCTTTTTGGACAGTTCTGTCTCTCCAGTCCATAGAAATCTCCTGCAAGTTGCCTCAATGATCTGAATCACCTTTTTCGGCAGTACAAAGATCTGAGTCCAGAAAACTAGTATAGAGAACAGTATGAATATTATCAATTGTGCCTAACCTGCATAGGAGAGAAATTTAGTAGTTCAGGATTTAATTTTGCTCAGCGTCATCTTTAACAGGGGTTGGCATTGTACAATGTCTCAAAGGGACCCTTAAGTATCTAAAAGGAAATTACCCTTTGCTAAAGCCCAATATATCCTGATTTTTTTGTTGCATTTCATTAGAGACACCCCCACATTAAAAGGAACTTTTGGTAGGATTAGGAATCAAACCAGAACACTTTGAAAACTCTGAAACCTATCAAACAATACTTGAAGAGAGTTGGTATTCCCCTTATAGAAAAGGAGTAAATCATCAGCAAATCCAAGTTGTATGAGATTCAACTTGCTACATCTTGGGTGATATTTGAACTGTGGTGGCCTAGCAGCTTCAATATCCTATTCAAGTACTCCATCACCATTACAAATAGGAAGGGGATAGGGGATACCCTTGTCTCAGCCCCTTTCTAACTTCAAAAGACTTAGCATGTTGTCCACTTATAGTGATTGAGTAGGAGACTGATCTAACACATAGCATGATCCACTGGACCACCTCATCAGAGACATTCAAACCAATCAACACGTATTTTAAGAAGGGCCACTCTACTAAGTCATATGCTTTTTGCAATCCATCTTTAGCATGCACCTAGGGGATATGTCTTTTCTTCCATAGCTCTTTACTAGCTCATGACTCAATATTATGTTGTCAGTAATAACTCTTCGTGGGACAAAAGCTGCTTGAATTCCATCAATGAGACTATCCATAACTGTTGATAGTCTTTTGGTTAGTACTTTAGAGATAAGCTTATATACCATGCATGGTGCAACAGGATATAGGACAGAATTCCTTCACTGATGTAGGATTATGAACCTTAGGAATCAGTGTCATTGTAGTACAATTTATGGCTTTGAACATATTCCTGGTCTGGAAGACATGAATCACAACATCAGTCACCTCCTCCCCAATAATAGGCCACGCCTTCTTATACAAGTATGCATTGAAACCCTCACATCCTGGAGACTTAAGATCATCAATGGACTTCAGTGCTTGGAATACTTCCTCCTTTGTGACTGGTTGCTTAAGATAAAGCTATTGCTCCCTATTCAAGATAGAACTAATGGTCATAATATTGGGATGGATAGCAGCCAATTCATTGGCATTTGTCCCCAAAAGTTGTTTGTAGAACTCACTAATTTTATCTTCAATGTCCTGAACAATGTGCAAGCGAGTTCCATTTACAGAGATCAAGGTTCAAATGTAATTCTGGCTGACTCTACTCTTCATAGTTGCAAAGAAAATTTTTGTATTGGTGTCCCCTAGCTCCAGCCATTATATCCTAGATTTATGCCTCCATATGCTCTCTTCCACCCTAATCCATTTTTTCTAATTTAATTTCAACTCCTTTTCTTTGGCATAGAGATCCTGGTCATTGAGAGAGGTTCTTAACAGTTTCTGAACATCCTCAAGCTATTATCTGAATTACTGCACTTGCAGTTCGACATTAGAAAACTCTCTTGTGTTCAAAGCTTTCATTGCACCCTTCATAAGTTTGAAATTTTTCCATATTCTTTTCATTGAACAACCATGTACATTTGAGACCCGTGTAGCAGACACAATATGTTGGAACTCAGTATGTCCTACCATGTGATTCAAGAACTTGAATGGTTTACCCTTTTAGTTTATACCTCATCTATTGTGACACATAACAGAGAATGACTCAGAAAAGTGCTTGACTTCCCCTTCTAAATGAGACCACCTGGTCATCCATTCTTGATTTATCAATGCCCTGTCAATTTTACTATGGACATGTGAATTTGTCCATGTAAAGAATCTCCTTGTAGACTTAAGTTCGGTTAGGCCAGTGTTACTCATCATGTCATCAAAATCCCTGATCTTCGCATCCATGATTGTGGTGCTCCTGTCCTCCCTCTGAGAATTGAATTGAAGTCTCCTATTATTAGTCATGGGTTCTGGTTCAAGTTTTCAATTGCAGACCATAAGCCTTTCCTGTCTTTAATTGTATGAAGTCCATATGTGGCAGTGAAATCGACCAGATAGTCCCTATTATGATCTTTAATAGAGAAGTGAATAAATTGGCATCAGTAGACAGAATAGTAACCTGAACCACCCCAGGATTCGAGATTAGCCTGATACTACCTCTATCATCGGTACCATGATATGAATGCCATGTCCACCCTGGCATGACCTTCTTGATTATTTGGCTAGCTTTCTGCTGAGTCACTCTATGTTCTACTACAATAATAATATCAACATGCTCCATCTTTATTACCCTTGGAAATTCCTTGGGCTTATGCAACTTAAAAAACCCCTTAATGTTTCATGTAGCTATCTTCATTTGGATGGGTTGCGAGAACTGATATACACCCCTGTACCTTTCCCCTTTTCAGCTAGTACAAATGCAGCTTCAATCATTTGTTGGAGAGTATTTATTAATCAAAGGATTAAATCGGCCTATTTAACCTTCACCTGATTCCATCCAGGGTCTATTTGAACACATGCATTTATCTCAGGAACCACAGGTTAGTATTGGCAGTTTGAACATGTCCCTTAGGTTGTTGCATTGTTTGACTGTCACCTGGTTTATCTCCTCTGCCCTGCCAGGTTTGCTTAGTCTTATTGGGCACTGGTTTATGATGGGGATGCCCCTGCTTCGGTAGAATCTGCTTCTCTTGAGGAGGATTATTTTTCTTGACATACATGGCCAATTTGACAGCATGTAGGACAATACAGTGGCTTCCTGGTTCTCAACACCTGTACCTCATTGGAGAGAGGGATAGCTACACATCCATCTCAACTAACACACTATGAAAAGGAGATTCTCTCCATGTTGGTAGTGCAATCATCGGCACAAATTGGTATTCCTAAGCCATTGCAATGCAACCAAAGGAGTCTGGACCCCAGCGTTGAGAGACCCAAAGGGGTTATCATTTTCAAAACCTCATCATTGAAACTAAAGTCGGCACTCCATGGATTAGTTTGAGAGCATTATGTTAGAAATTTTGGATTTATGCTCAAAACCCTTTTGGCTTTCTATGAATCTAGCAATCGTTGTGATTGCGACAACCCATAAACTTTGTTGTTCACCAGTTAGGGCTGAGGTCTGGCCAGCAATACTTACTGGGTGGAATTCGTTGTAATAACCTTTCATCATTATTGTGCTCTCAAATTATCATCTCCCCTCAACATTAAATTAGAATTTTAAAAGACTATTTTGGGATAAATAAATCTTGTATTATTCAATTAAGATTTTTAAATAATCTAAACAAGTCTTGTGATATTTAATCAAGACTATTAGTACTTTTTAAAGAAAGTGTCCAAATATTCAATCAGGATCTTAAACAAATAACAAAAAGTCTTCTGCTATTCAAAAACTTGCTAATTTCGAAAGATTTTTTTTAATTAAGATTTTGTATGACTTTTTGGTGAGAGGTATAAATACCAAATCCTACAAAAAAATCTCACCCTTGTGGACATGATTTTTTTTCTCAAGATTGCTTGCTATTTCCAGAGAGAACAAACCAACTACTGGCGCTAATTTTCCGAAGCACATCAATCAACAATCCGACAGCAGTATAATCGTATTCTCAGAGAAGACATCATCTGTATTAACAACTGCTATACCGCGGCGACGACACTCAAGGAGATAGGTGTAGTTAAATCCAATGCTAGCTATGACAACGAGTCAAATAGAAGGAAGAAGACGGAGTATGTTGCTAGTGATTGGGCTTTTGCCGTAGCAGATTACGGCCTTCGTGGACTGCGCATGGGCTTGTAAGAAGAGATTTGTGGAGAGTGGAGATTCGTAAGCTTTGAGAAGTTTGAATATTTGTGAGAATTGGTGTTGGTGGATGATGAATATTGGGGGTGGGTCTTTGGGAGTTAGATTTGCTCTACTTCAGATTGATCCATGGAAATTATTGGTTATGTTTTATGATCTGGTCGTTGGAAATTAGGATGAAATTACAAGTTCGATTATTGGTTGGTGCTTCCGTGAGTATGCTATCCTAGTTAGCATATCTTTTAAAATCCAGACGTTCCTTTCAAATCTTTTAAGTCGTTACAATCCTAAATAATCTTTTAAAATTTACTTAACTTATTTATTTATAATAATCTTTTAAAATCTCAATTGAATACACCCACCTAAATTGATGTGAGTAGGGCTGATCTGTCTACCCAACATATTTTCAAAAATACCATAGATATAAATGTACAATAAATATTCAAATTAAGAACGTACACAAGTATATGCAAATTAAATTTACTTTGATATTTAAAAAATAATAAATAACTGTGAACGTTGAAAAAAAAAATTATTGAAGCCCATAAAAACCTTGAGATGTTATAGGAACAAAATCACACATCTCTAGGAACCGGCTAAGTCAAAAAATCTACAACCATTTGAGCTAATACTCTTTACGTTCAATTCTGTGTGCAAACATATCTTCACAAAAATGTTAATATTTTGACTTTATAATGATATTTAGAATTCATGGTGACCGACACAAAGACCGTAATTAATTAAGTACGAACTACATCATGATCAAAGAATTTTTTACCAGTCTACCGGGTTGTGTAATCCTAAACTCATTGAATTGTTCTGTGGCTCGTTAATTTGAAAAATGGCAGCAACAGAGTTAAACCATGAAAAGACAATTGCCAATAGGAATGACAACATTGACATCCTACTGCTCAAACCCACCTCAAAATATGTTATCTTTCCTTGTCCCTAACATCCCAAATGCAAAAGCTTTCTACCAGGATATGTTTCTTCCCTATCAATTTCCACATACCTAAAGACTAAAGTCGATGCACCAAGCTTCCGTTATCTTTCAATGTTCACACTTCAACATAGCCTCATTTACACTTGGCAGAATCAGAATCAAAATCAAAAACTGAGGTAGAAGATGAAGATGCTGTGGTAATGTCAATTGCTGTGACGCAAGAGGTACAAGAAGCAATACACATGAGAAAGAGTGTACTACTCAAGAGATGAGGTTTGTTGCATGAAACCTGTAACACAAGAAAATCCAAAGGCAAAAACAAATCGACGCGAGATGAAATGAAAGACGGCAATAAAGGGGAAGGGAAAGAAGCTAACGATGAAGTTCTCAAGCACCAGCAACCATAAAGAAGATGCTGCAGAACTCCACTGCCAAAACACCGCCTTCAATGGGAAAACCTTGATTTTAAACCATCATCACTGTATTCCAGCATTACAAAGACACCACCCCTGCTAGTTCAGTTGGAGTAGGAAGAAGAGGGAGAGAAAAAAGAACTGAAAGAAGTAAACTAAAAAGAAATTGGGACATTCATGTGGGTCATTTTTCATTAGTTGTTTTGTGTTGTCATGGCAACTCAAGTGCACGCATTTAGTTTAATTGAGTAGTTGTGCACATCATTTTTAATAGGCACAATTTTTATCAACTTCGAGTGTTTTCATGCCCTTGGTTGAGGTGTTAAAATGAAAATTTTAGTCAAGTTCAAGGAGCCGCGTATGTATTCGGGCCTTCTAAAACCTATATATGTTTGCCCCTACAGTCACATGCATGTTACATTCAAACCCGAGAGGGAGAGGGAGATGTAAATGAATTAACTCAAGAAAGCAAACCAAAAGAATAAGATGATATAAATGTGAACTAAAAAGAGGTAAGAAATAGTATCAGTTCCTTAGGCCAACACCAAAGTGAAACCTCCCAGTCCGCTGGTCATTGAAGGCGTACTCCAGTCTTAATGGTCCCAACGGAGAGTCTACGCGAATACCAACCCCACATCCATATCCACTTCCAGGTTTTCCCCTTGGTCCAGCAGGATCACCTAATAAGGAAAAGCAACAATTAAATGAAAGGTTGCCAAAATACAATGTAAAATCCAGAGTTCAAAGAATTCTTTTTTTGGGCTAGCTAGCACACGGTTCAAAACTTGGTGGATAATGAGTTCGCCCCTCTACTCCTCTCCACTTAAATACCAGGCTTTTGTCTACGACATGATTCAAACTCATGACATGTGTCCAATCCACACGTCACGCGTTGCATTCTTACCACTAGACCAAAGCCCGGGGGCTCCAAAGATCAAGATTTTGTCAGTGATGTAATGCTTTAGCATGACAGAACAACAAAGCATGCAGGGCGAGATACATACCCTTACAAGCAAAACTTACACTAACTTGAGTAGAGTGCTAGTCAATGAAGCCTCAAGTCTAGTAGATAAATTTGACACTGAAATTAAATATAGTTTACATTTCCCTTCATGTTTGTGAATTTAGTAGATGTTGCCTATTATCCAACAAGTATGCCGATGTTTTTTCTACCAATTTGGTCGCAGTTAGACTACTCCTACCATTAAAAATGATTAGAATGTTACCGTTCAACAGAAGGGGAGGGGGCACCAGCCAAAATAGAAAACAACATCAGACAAGATACATACCAGGAACACTTGGACCAGATCCAAGGTCTGTGCCATAATCAGCAAATACAGCCCCTTCTACTGGCCCCATCTGCAAAACGTGGGAATATGATAAGAAAGATGATACATAGCAGCATTCACATCAAAAGACGTTATCAGAGAACTATATATTGTAGAGAAACCCAAGGGTGTGTCTTAATGGTCGGTGAAGCTGGAACAAAGACCATGGGAGACTGGGGTCTATAACATAGTAGAGGCAAAAAAGTTTGATCATTTCTTCTCATCTATCCAAGCACTGGGGGCAGTGAGTTATCTGGTAGTTGTACTGGTGGAGTGGAAGGATGCAGGTCCCTCGTGGTGTAATCAAGGTGTATTCAAGCTGGGCCCGAATCCACAGGCTATCAACAACCAAGAGAGAGAGAGAGAGCGCTATGAAATTTTAGGGAAAGACACATAGAGCGGTGTTATAAAAAATAAAAAAACATTAGCAACAACCACCTTGGTAGAGTTGAGATAGCACCAGCATCATTGAGATGGTTGAGAAACACACCATAAACCACCAATATCTAGATAAAAATGAGTTCAACTATCAGATTATAGTTTCCAACTGCCTCCACTTACCAGAGGGAATGAAACTTCTCCACATCCAACCACATAAGACCGGCCGGAGCCAACTGCCCCTTCTTCATATCCTCTTACACTATTGGTTCCACCAATCGCAAATGCTTCATGAGGCGGAAAATTACCGACCACATGACCACCTGAGAAACTGCAAAAAGAATCACAATAGCCAGCAATTTAAGTTACGCAAATCTTTAAGGGATACAGTTGAAGGAAGGAAACCCAAATTTAGCATCTTTTGAGCTAATCATAATATATGGAGAATGTACCTTAGGAGAAGACGCATAGAACCTAATGAAAATCCTTTTCTAGCACGAGCATTTACTCTGTTGAAAACTAGCCACTCTGACCACACAGGAAGTCCTTGATCCATGTTGAAAACAAACTGCAAAACAGCAGGGTAAACAAGTCAAGGGTACATCAGGAATTTTTTCTATCCCTTTATTTACTAGACAAGGAATCTGGCAGAATATTAGGAAACTGACCACTGAGGAACCAGGGTCACCGGAACCAGTATAGACATTCTCAAGTTTGGCAAGTAACATATCATCATGAGTGTTGCCACTGCAGCAGTTCAGAAAGGAACACATTGGACACTTTCTTATGGTCAGATATACAACACTTTATGCAGCATAAACCATCACCAATCTATACCTTGCAGTAAGTGGACTACTGTAGGAGTCCCTTATAATAGGACTCCCCTTGTCATCCCAAGCACCAGCACGCTGATAAATTCAAATAGGAATAGCAACAGCATTAACAAAAATGGGAAATAAAGAATATGTCAGACACTGTGTTTTAGGGGTGGGGGGGTGGGGGTTTAACTACTTTGTTGATGTCCCAAGACTAGAAACAAGAAAATAGTCTTCAATCTTTTCCTTAAAAGATTATTCAAACTACTCATTATTGCATAAATGACTCAAATTATTGCTAGGGCATGTTATCATTGCATTAGTAAGCACAAGTGACATTTTATCTTTTATTTTTTAGATAAAGCACATTTAATGTTTCTCCTTAACAATGAATACTCCAAAGTTTATCTATTGGAAATACTCTTTGCTCCCTGAAACAACAGTGGTTCAGTGAAATTTTACTAACAATTAGGGATTGTAAATCCACAAAATTTAATTACTAAATATACCCGTCCCAAAAATCCCATCTAAACAAGAATTAGGATTAACTCCTGCGTATAGTAAATTGCACACTAGGACATCCTGTTGGTTGAAAGAATGGAAAGGTCTTCGCATATTTGATTCTTGACACTAAATACATATCTTTTTGGGCCTTACGAAAACAACAGTTGAGTTTCTCATAGGCAGAAGTTGTCAATGTCAACCGCAGACTACAAAATCAACTGTTATACTCTTCAAAAATCAATAAAGATCTTTATAACTACATTGCGCTCTAACCGTGCAAACCATAGCTGAAACTCGAAAGTAAAATAATCATATCATGGAAGGGCATCAACTATCTGAAGACATTAATATAAAAGCTACCTGAAATATGATTCCAGCTGTCCCATTCCACTTTGGTCTAAATGGCCGACTGTATTCAATCCCGGCCGTGACACATCCTATTGTCAGGCTACCATCAGGTTGATTATGAACAAGTGTGCCAGGTGTCCTCGAATTCTAGTCAAAATAGGAAGTTAGGTAAAACTGAGCTCTCAAGAACTGTCGTGATATATACTCTAGGGAACTTTAAATTACCTGTATCATAATTGATCTTGAAGTCCTCTTATCATCTCCTTCAATCCATGGATCTGTGTAGTTTATCCGAAAGATTGAGTCAATTTGCCCCCGCTCTAGTGACAAATTCAGCTTTTGATTTCTCCCAAAAAGATTCTTGTGGTATATGGCACAACTGAAATGGAAGGACAGAATGAACAGCATATCATTGGGAAGAAATTGAAAGGGATCCTTTCCTTTTAAGCAAATAATTCAAGGTGGAAATTTAGCAGACATATCGATGGATAATAGATCACTGCTAATACTCAGCAGGTTAATTACTGGCAGTGGTGTCTGCTTATAGTGATCCAAGGCTTTGATTGAGAGAGCTATCCTGTTTCCCAGAAGAAGTACATGCACAAATTTCTTTCCTGGAAGTATTTTAGCTTAAAAAAAGGTAACTCATTCTACAGATCTCTTTTCTGAGAAAAGATAGTCACATTGGCCTCTTCTCCTTCTCATAAAAGCTATTTAGAGTAGATTTGCAGCTTGTTAAATAAAAACACCCAAATGAATAGAGATATATAGATTTTGCAGAAGTGCTCTCCAAGGGATTAAGCTTTCTGTAAAAGTGCTTCTAAGTAGTGCACTGAATATGCTGCTTCCTTTAAACCCTTAATGGTTTCTTGAGAAGTTGTCCCAAATGCTAACTGAACATACAGAAAACTCTATAATGCTTAGCATATGTATAGGTTTCACCAGTACATCAATATGATAAAGCAAAGCCGGAGTATGTGACAGAAACAAATTCAATTCAACCTCCTAGAAATGTAAAAAAAACAAAGTGTAAACAATCTTAAAAGAACATGGAAGAAAGCCAAGCTTTGACCATTAGCCCCAAATAGATCTCCTAAAATTGATAACAGACCTTAACACCACAGAGAATTTCATACTATCGAAATTACCTGCCAATCAATCCAGTAAGGGGTCCACTTGTGATCCTGAAATTGAAACACATACCAGTAAACAACAGTGGAGAAACCAAAAGAGGCATAATGACAAAGTAGTTTTCCAAGAATAATAACTTCTCAAGTACCACATACCCACTAGAAATTCCACCACCGGCAGAAATACCACCCCCACTCTTGCGCTCGACAACATTCATGACTAAGTCTACCTTACCAGTGTCTGCAATATTACATCAGAAAGTTACTCTACAGAAAGAGCAATAGTACCACACACAATAGATGGCCAGAAGGGTAAGGAGGCGCCCTGATCCCACAAATATTTTTGTGCATAGTCTCTTTTATATGTACAGCATTTTATATAAAGTTTTTGCCTAATCACTGTTCACCCGCAGCACAACCAAAGAGACCCACAAGCAAAATAGCTTTTTAGTTACTACCAAGTCTTTTAGCTGTAAATTTGACAAAGCAAACATATTTTGCCATAACCTCTAATGTCTTCTCTAAGAGCAAACCACTTTTTTTCAGTTTAAAGGTTACTTCTCAAAAAAAAAGGCGTTATTTTTTACGCTGAAGTCCAAAAAGCTACTAGTAATTAAAGAATGAAGTCTTTTTCAAGTTTCTAAGAAAATAAGAAAGAAACTTTTACAAGAGGGAACACATTCATTTGCCTCATAATACATCTCTTAAACTGTAAGTGGTGTCTGTTAGTAGTTTTTTATTAAGTAACTGATTTTATTTAAAGTACGGAGGGGGAAAATGTACAAGACATTCAACTCCGATTATAGACTTAAGGAGTCAATTACGTCCAGCAGATGCCCTAATTCCTTGACAACATCCCACCATTCCCAAAAAAAAAACATTGAAGACATCTATAGTTTACAACAGCAATATGTTCTTTCTTCCCATCAAAACACCTACGATTTCTCTCTAGCCATAAGAGTCCAAATTATACAAAGGGGATGAAGAGCTAATGTTTGTTAGTTTATTTACCTAATAAAGATTTTCCCTGGTATCCTTAACTTTTTCTTCATTGTGGTGTCTCGCAAACACCATATCTCTACAATTTCATTATTATGATAGTTTTTTCTTTTGATCCTATAGTATCATTTCGTCCTTGATTTCTGTCATGTAATGTTCCCCGCCCCCAAACCCAAAAGAAAAATAAAACATCCCAGCCATGCCCAGTTAACAAAGATAAAAATGCATTTATGCACAAGGACAAGTGCAACAAGATAAGACAGTTGAAACCATCTTCACTAAACCACCTCCAGCAGGTTGGGGAATAATGCTAACATCTTCCATAATGCCCATAGCTAAGACAGTGTCCACATCTCTTTTCCCTTGAAGCATGCTGTAAACCTAAACAAGAATACACGAAATTCGACATTCAAACAAGCAGATAATGGATTTCCCAAGAAGAACTACGGCAATACAATTTGAAAAATTTCCATGCAATTGCAAAATCAGCAATTTCAGTTATGCCAAATCACAATTAAGAAGTTATAGAAGCGGCTAAGAGTATGATAGACTCTTTTGGTCATTTGATACACTATGTGAACCTCTCAAGGAGAAACCCATGATTAAGGACCTCTCTTGCAATAAGCAAAAGAAAGACAATGTCAACTTTGTGACTTCTAGATTAAGATGTATGAAAAGATAAACTAGAAAAAATTGGGCTTTTATGTTGTACAACAGGCACAAACGAGCAGAAGTTGGAAAACGAAACTGACAGGAGGGTATGAGCTAAGCACTAGTTCTCTGTTTACGCTTCCGAAGTAATTATATTGCAGGTCAACTAATTTTGCTGCAAAAATTAGGATAACACCCTTCCAACAATTTCACTCAATCAGAAGGAGGAAATTGGTAAAGGAAAGAAGGCACGTAATTTGCTAAGCATTAACTTTTTCTTTCTCCGTGCTTCCGAGATTACTTTGCAGGGCCAACAATTGTAGTACATAAATTAGGTTGCACCCGTTCAGGTCAGCAGTACATAGGTTTCTTGATTAAAACACGTGGATAGTTGGACCAATTTAGATAAATCCATGTGCATTGACTTCAGTAAAGTAATTTATGTTGACTCTTCATTTTACCAAGGCATATCCACATGGATACGGATACTTCATATGAATACGTCAAGAAACAATTAAAAACTGGACGCGTCTGTGGAAAATCCAGTCAAAGAACTGAATAGGACTAACAGTAGTAAATTCTGAATCTGCCCACTGATCAAACCCCAGGAAATATAACAGTTGGATCCCCTCTTCCGAAATAATATCAAATTCAACCAGTGTACTCCAAAGTAAACATGCTATTTTTAGTTTCATTCCCAGCAAAGGCAACAAAAATGAGGCAATTTCTTCTCATTTTGGTGGACAAAATTACTCGGTACTTATACTGGCGGAGATAGCAATTACCCAGTGGATTAGTCTATGCCTGTGCAAGCTGGCTGGGACACCAACATTGTTTTCTTTAAAGAAAAGAATATATGCAACTTTTTGCATGCATCTCTCCAGTTTACCAACCCAGAAAAACCTAATCAGAGCTACCCTCTTCATCACATGGTAGGTTACCAGTTCAGGGGACAATAAGCCTTAATTCCGAGCTAGTTCGCAGGAGGGAGGGGGTGTACAACTATAAAAGATGATATAAAATGTATGAATAACTAATACGTATGAGATCTTCAGAGATACTATTGAAAAAACATAAAATATCAGGAAATAAAGATCTGAGAATTATGAACATGTGTCAAATAGAAGTTAATTCACTTATTGTTTTGAAGTACTTAACTCTAGATATGGGATTACCATTTGCGGAAAGAACTCAACTATTTTGTGCAAAACTTTTCCCTTAACAATGAAGCATGTGCGACACAAAAGTTGTCTAGTGAGATGAAACTGCAACTTGGAACAATAATAATAAAGGGCAGCCCGGTGCACTAAGCTCCTGCTATGCGCGGGTTCCGGGGAAGAGCCAGACCACAAGGGTCTATTGTACGCAGCCTTACCTTGCATTTCTGCAAGAGGTTGTTTCCACGGCTGCAACTTGGAACAATGATAATAACCAAAAGATATATTTTTCTTGATAACCAAGAAATTCGCGAGGGCCGGTGGCGCACGGTTCGAAACTCGGTGGATAATGGACCACCCCTTTACCCTTCTCCACATGACGTGACATGATGTGCACCTAACGCATACACCACACAATGTGCTCTTACCACTAAATGAATACCCTGGGGGCATAACCAAAATATATCTTTCAGAAGAAAATTACTGAATTTATACAACAGGTAGCTGTAACTTTTGGAGGCTTCCAGATTAACCCCCAAAAAAAAACTTCTTGATCAAGACTGCAAATTTTCTTCTCTAATAGGTGACCAAATTGGTAAACTTCTAACTTCCTATTGATTTACGAAAATATTGATACTTGCCAAGTGAAATATGACCAACTATTATCCTACAGAATGAACCTCCTCCTAAAACTTCAGGTTCTGCAGAATGAGAGGGCATAAAGCAAACAAAAAAAGAGAAGGGATAGTAGGAAATTCACTACTCTAACATACTTTACCTACTTTAGTTCGCTGCTCTTACATACTTTAACCTACTTATAGTAACATTAAACTACTAAGAATGTGTTTGAAATTGTAAAAGTTTCAGGTATTACAAGATGTATATTAGAAGACAGCTTAATACTATGTTTTTAAAAGAACAAAAAATCAATTGTTGTTAGAATAGAAAAGGCTTCTTTAAGTATACCTGCCCTTTCTTTGTAGTAAGTTGCCGAAGTATAGTTTCAGGCCTTGTTTTCCCTACAGTTGGCTCACCACTGAGACATGCAAGCAAGTGTAAGATATTGCTAAGAGTTATTGCATTCACTAAAAGCATAGGTATAAGAAAGTTGGGTTCGTACGTTCTATCAAGGAAACGGATGGCTGTGTTATTCACCTCTGCTTCAGAAACTTCTAGTTTAATCATACCTCCAGAGAGCATCTCTATACCCGATACCTAAAGGACAAGATAACTCTAACTCAGATTTCCCAAATGGCAATGAAGGCATTCAAAACAAAAATAAATAACAACAGGTTGCATGTCATAATCAAGTGCTAACCGCTCCAAAAAGACCCCGCTCTACGTACCAACCATTTATAGAGCTTATTATTTCATCTATCCGCTTGATATTAACAATTTTTCCTGCATTGCTTGACACCAAAATAAGCACAGCATGGGTTGTTTACCATACAGAATGTAAAATATAGGCTGATTATTTAAAAAAAAAAAGGCAGAAGCTCATGCATACGAAAAGAAATGATAATAGAGGATGTATAGAGAGTACAAGGAAGGTGTACCATATCCATCTCGAAAAGAATCCTCTATAAACCTTGCTGGAAGAACATTGGCTCCTTCACATACCAAACCATGGAACTCTTGGTTTGGTTCTACCTTATGCCAAAACATAATGATATAAGCAATTACACATGGCAAAAAAATGAGGAAATAATACACTTTAGTTTAATCATCCATTTTGGAGTGCAGGGAACACTTAGAAACTTTTAATTTGGTAATACAATCTTCATTTGTTTATAAATAAAAAACTCTTTTTATTTGATTAAATTTTTATCCAAGTTGACTAAGAGCACGGGTACAGGGTACCCAGATACCCGACCGGAACCGATACTATCGGGTAGGTTCCGGGTAGATATATTATAATACCGGGTAGGTTCCGGGTAGATATATTATAATAACGGGTAGGTTCCGGGTATTAAAATTAGAAACCGATCAATATCGGGTCCGGTTCCGGTAAATAGAGACCGGGTACCCGGACCCTATGAACCTACCCCCATTTAAATTATTTAGTTTTGGGCTTTGGGGCGTTTAAGTTTTTGGCCCAGTCCGGTTATTAGGTTCCAAGCAACCCCCATTTAAATTATTAGTTTTTGGCCCAGTCCGGTTAAAAGGTCATATACGCATATACACTACGCAGGTCGCCCTAATTTACTTTCTCTCATACTTTTCAATTTTTTCATTTAGAGGCAGAGGCAGGTAGCTCGCCTAACAGCTCGCAGGTTCGCAACTTCGCAACTTCGCACTACTACGCAGCTCGCAGCCTCGCCATCGCCAGTCGCCATTACGTAGCTCGCGCACTCGCAGTAGCCTCGCACTCGCAGCCTCTCCTCTCTCTTGTTGTCACTGTTTCTCACTCCAGAAGCTTGACAAAGATTGCAGCGTTGCGCTCGAATTCCTCTCGGTCTTGTTAAAGGTAATGAATAACCCTTAAAGTTGTTGCATAGTGAAGAACATTAGATATTTGCATGTATTGGCTTAATCAAAACTGCATGAGATAGATCTGGTCTTGTGTGTGTTAAATAGTTCAGATTTCTGATGATTCAATAGAGAATATTCTGAATTAGTTTGGGTTGATTTTTGTTAGTTTAGATTGAATTAGTTTGGGTTGATTTCTGTTAGTTTAGATTGAATTAGTTTGGCTTGATTTCTGTTAGTTTAGTCTGAAGTAGTTTGGCTTGATTTCTTCTTCATCATACTGTTTTTTATTGTTTGTTGTTAGTATTTGGGTTGATTTCTGTTAGAAAAGCTAGTATTTGGGTTGATATTTCCCTTTTATTGTTTGTTGTTATGCTCAATTTATTGGAGTTGCTGTTTTGTTCTCTCCTGACATAATATTTTGATATTTAGAAAATTGAAAAAGCTAGTATTTGGGTTGATTTCTGTTAGAAAAGCTAGTATTTGGGTTGATATTTCCCTTTTATTGTTTGTTGTTATGCTCAATTTATTGGAGTTGCTGTTTTGTTCTCTCCTCTCATAATATTTTGATATTTAGAAAATTGAAAAAGCTAGTATTTGGGTTGATTTCTGTTAGAAAATTGGAGTTGTTGTTCTGTTTTGTTTTGTTTTGTTTTGATACTTTTTTTTGGTAGATGGCTGAGGCTAGCACGGCATCCACAACTCGTGCACCATCGGAAAAGAAGGCAACAAAATCTGAGGCTTGGGAGCATTTTGTTAAAGCAATAGATGAGAAAACTGGTAATATTGTTTCTATCTGTAATTATTGCAATGAAGGCTTAGCTTATAGTGTTAACAATGGTACCTCATCCATGTGGAAACATTTGAGAAGTTGCAAAAAGTATCCTCACAATATTGACAAGAAGCAAAAATTGCTTGGTGCTCATTTTAAAGGTAGTATAAATGGGGATAATGAGCATATGCTTAGCACTTGGAAATATGATAAAGATTTTTGTAGGCACATGTTGGCTAGGATGATTATTAATGATGAGCAACCATTTAGAACGGTTGAACGTGAAGGTTTTAAGGGTTTTGTGTCTGCATTACAACATTTATTTAAGCATATTTCAAGATTCACAATTGCTAGGGATTGCATGAAACTTTATGTTTTTGAAAACTCATGCTTAAAAGACAAGTTGTCATCTCTTAAATCTAGGATTGCTCTCACCACTGACATTTGGACTTCCATTCAAAATTTGAGTTACTTATGTCTTACCACTCACTTTATTGATGAAAATTGGAATTTGCATAAGAGATTGCTAAACTTTGTTGTTATGCCTAGCCATAAAGGTAGGGATATTGGTAAGATGGTAGAAAAATGTATAATTGAGTGGGGAATTAGAGATCGTATATCAACAATTACAGTTGATAATGCGAGCTCTAATGATGTGGCAATTGCTTATTTGAAGGACAAGTTAAGAAATACCCTTGTTTTGGGGGGTGAGTTTTTTCATATGAGATGTGCAGCTCATATATTGAATTTGATTGTGAAAGATGGGTTGAGTGAGGTTCGTGAATCAATTAATCAAATTCGAGCTGGAGTTAAGTATGTTAGGAGTTCCCCAAGTAGAGCACAACAATTTCAAAGTTGTATAACTGAAGAGGGCATAACTTATAAGGGCTCTGTTTGTCTTGATATTAGTACGAGGTGGAATTCTACTTATCTTATGTTAGAAAGTGCTAGTAAGTTCAAACAAGCATTTGTAAGACTTGAAGATGATGATATGGCTTTTGTGGCTGAGCTTGATTGTTGTGTCCCGAAAGATAGGATTGGGAAAATGCATCCTTGTTGTCTTTATTTCTGAAAAATTTCTATGAGGCTACTATTAGGATGTCAGGAAGTTTCTATGTGACAACTAACCATTATTTTCATGAAGTTATTAGCACGTTTCAACATTAACTGAATGTGAAAGCCAAAATAATAATGAAAACCTTAAGGCGATGGCTACAAAAATGAGAGCCAAATTTGACAAGTATTATGGGAGTATTGAGAGAACAAACATGATGGTGTTGATAGCCGTAGTACTAGATCCTCGATATAAGTTGAGATTTCTGAATTGGAGTTGTAGAAGGATTGGTGTTGATGATGCTAAAATAGAATTGATCGTTAGTAAGGTAATGAATGTATTGGAACGTCTTTTTGCATTCTATGACAAAAATCATTCTTCTATGGTTGATTCTAGTGCATTGGATGAGTCTCAAGGCTCTATTGACAGTGTTGGTGGAGAAAAATTTGGTTTTGTTGATCCAGCTTCACTTGTCAAAGATTGGTACCAGGATGACCAAGATGAACTTGGTGGGGATTTAAGATCTGAATTGGAAAGATACCTTAGTAGTCCTCGTGAGCCCAAAAATGAAACATTTGATTTATTGATGTGGTGGAATGCTGCTAAGTCGACTTACAAGGTTCTCAGTTTGATAGCTAGAGACATCTTAGTCATCCCCGTATCCACGGTAGCCTCGGAATCGGCTTTTAGCACATCTGGTCGAGTGCTTGATCAATTTCGCAGCTCTCTAACTCCTAAATTTGTGGAAGCTTTGATTTGTTGCCAAGATTGGTTGCGCTCATCTTCAAAATCCATTAGTGTTGAGCAATATATGGAAGATGCAGAAAAATATGAGGAAGGTAAGTCACTAGGTCTTTCTTTATTTTTGTTTTATGGATTTGGGTTATTTAGAATTTTTATTTTTGTGTATTATCTTTTGTCTTGGAATCTCACAATAGTTTCATTTTATTTTTGTAGAGCTTACTTGTGTCACGGAAGACATAATGGCGGATTAGTATGCAAGTGGACGTGTGGCATTTATGGGCGTTTCTTTAGAAGATGTATTTTTGTTTTATGTTTATTTGGAGTTTTGTAATGTATTCTTCATTTAGTGATTGTGTTGTATCTTGTTCCTCCATTTCAGTCACTGATTTCAGTCACGGGAGACCCATTTTAGATTTCCAGTCACTGATTTCCTCCATTTTAGGCTCAAAAGCAGATCTGCAATTTCAGTAGTTTTGCAATGTTTTCTTCATTTATTCACTGGAATACTGGATTATGCAGATCTGAAATCAGCTCATATATTTCTGTTAAATGTCACTGGATTATGCAGTGTAGTTTTGCAATGTTTTCTTCATTTAGTGATTGTGTTGTAGTCATTTCAGATTTTCCGTCATTGATTTCCTCCATTTCAAATTCAGTCACTGTGTTGTAGTCATTTCAGTTTTGCAATGTTTACAGGGTACCCGGGAACCCATTTCACGGGAGACCCATTTCAGATTTTCCGTCCGTCACTATTTCCTCCATTTCAGATTTAGTCACTGAAGGGTACCCAGGAACCTACCCGAAACTGCAGGGTCCGGGTAGGTTCCGGGTAATGATTGCTATGGGTAGGTTCCGGGTAGTAGATTTAGGAATCAGTCGTTTACTGGGTAGGGTCCGGGTAGTTCAAAAAAGTTAGGCTACCCGGACCCGATCACCCCTACTAATTACCTACTATTGTTGAAATTTCAATAAACAAAGTGAAATAACACTACTCGAAATTATTATCTTTTTAACCTATGCTAACACAATATCTTATATCTCAATTTGTTAATCTTTTTTTGCTAGAAGAACGAACTTTTAAGATAAATAACGCCTGCAATGCACTTATATTGAAATGACAGAAATAATTCATAATACTTTGATTTAGACAATTTTGAAGCATAAGCAGTACTCCCTCTGTTCCAATTTATGTGGCACAGTTTCCTTTTCAGCCTATCCCAAAATGAATCACTTTTCTATAATTAGAAACAGCTTAACTTTCAAATTCTCTTTTTACCCTTAATGAAATGACTTATAGTCGTACCAATGTTTAAGGTTTGCCTTAGACCACAAATTTCGAAAGTCTTCCTTTCTTTCGTAAACTTTGTGCTTAGTCAAACGATGTCACATAAATTGGGACGGAGGGAGTACTTAGAAACTAAGGGCTCATTTGGTTGGGGAACAAGTTATTCTGGGATTGTTATCCCACCCTCAATGTGGGATAAAAGTAACACTTCAATCCCGGAATAACTAATCCCGTCATTTTATCTCAACCAAACATGAGATAAACTCATCCCAAATTTAATCCGGGATTAATTATGTGGGTCTATTGGAAACAGCCTCCCTATCCGTCAAAAGGTAGGTAAGGTCTGCGTACACTCTACCCTCTACAGACACCACCTAGTGGGATTATACTGGGTATGTTGTTGTTGTTGATCAGTTATCCCTTATCCCTTCGTACCAAATGAGCCCTAATAGAACAATAACTACAACAATAACTACTAGTTGGGGTCAGGCTATATAAATACTCAACCTCTATTCCCCTCAATTTGGGCACTATCATTCTAATACACAACAAGTACTTAGAAAAAAATGTACCTGGAATACCAAGCGAATACCATCTCTAGTATCCACAGCAACAGGCATACAAGAGCAAAAATATCCACTAGAAACGATCCTATGCACATCCTCTTGTACCTCTCGAACAGTTAGCGCCGAATTGGGTCGACATACTTTGAGTGCATCCAATGCCTCACTCTCCAAATCCTTCCGTTCAAGTTCTTCTCCATCCTTATTTCTCACTAAAACTTCACTGATCAGAACTCTCTCCTCGTTACCACTCCCGGTTTTCGGGGCATCCAAGTTTCTCTGTGTCAATGGGATTGATGCACAGCAAAGTAGAGGTGTAGTATTTGATAAATTCCAAGAAAACGGGTTGGGTTTTCTTAGAAATTCAAGAATTGCATTTTGGGGATTGAATTTTTTATGAAATGGGTGTGGGAATTTGGGTAAATTTTGTAGAATTAAGTGTAGATTGGTGAAGAATGGATTAGGGGTATGGTGGTGTAGAGGAGGGGGAGAGAAGAGAGGGTGTTTAATGGAAGATGTAGTGAAGCGAACATCTTCGTTTTGGGGCATAGCTGAACTTGCCTGTGGAATCACTAGGGTTTTAGGGGTCCGCTCCGCTGAATTTAGGGGTGAGCACGGGTACGTTATCCAGATATCCGATTGGAAGACACTAATGGGTAGTTTCCGAGTAAATATATTATAATAATGGGTAGGGTCCAGATAGTAAAATTAGTAACCGATCAATGTCGGATCTGGTTCCGATTCCGGCAAATAGAGACAGGGTACCCGGACCCGGAACCGATACCCGAAACCTATAAAATATTAAATATTTTTACTTTTTTTAGAAACATTTAGACCACTTTTAACTTTCTCCAAAATTGTTTGTTACACGCCTGCACATTGATTTTCCCCACCCCAAGACGTAAATATTTTAGCTTTTTCAATCCTTTATTCTAGAATGTTTTTGTGCCCTAAGAGAAAACATCCAAAACTGTCTCAATAACAATGACATTTTAGCTACACCACCGAGTTTCATCATCGTCGTTGTTGAAGCTTTCTCTCAGGTACTTTCATCATTGTCGTCATTGAAGCTTCACATTTGCCTCTTTCTCTCCCTTGGTTGTGTTCACGTCATTCCTAAAATGCATATGGGTTCATATCTAACTCTTTAATTTCTTTTTAATATCATATGATTCTGTTCTATTTCAGGCGATACTCATCTTCAATTTGTATTACTTTTTTATTTGAAATGTAATCTATTTTTAAAATTTGTGTATATTTTTGTAGTTGTAAAGATGAAATTTAGGGATTTACTAGTATAATAAAGCTTTTCTTTTGTATCGAAGAGCTTATGAACACGAAAATAAGTTTAATTCAGATATTTTCAAATTTATTTTGAAATCAACACGTTCAATTAATTGAGTGTCAAATTTGGCTTGCAATTTTAGGTTTTGGTTACAGAATTGGCTTTTCTACAATGAATAAGTTTTCTAAAACTTCTTATAAGGGTACTAAAAACCCCGATCAAGTGCTAAAAACTACTTGATGAAATTATTTTAGAACTCTTTTTTATTCTCATAGGCTTAAAAATTGTTGCTTAATTTGTGTTTTTTATTTACAGGGTACCCGGGAACCTACCCGGACCCGCAGGGTCCGGGTAGGTTCTGGGTAATGATGTAGGTTCCGGGTAGTAAATTTAGGAACCGATCTTTTATCGGGTAGGGTCCGGATAGTTCAAAAATGTTAGGATACCCGGACCCGCTCACCCCTACCGCTGATGCCCCCTTTTTTATGTTTTTGGCAAAACTCAAGTCACAGAAAATGTTAAGGTAAATTTAAATTTAAGTTTAGAGATTCAACTTTTTAGAAATTGGGTTGCTTTTGTTAGCTTGTTTTGATTTTTAGGTCCGTGTTTGTCTACGAGAATAAATAAAAAATATTTGAGTTATAATTTACTTTTTTCCTTTCAATTTATGTGTCATTATTTTCTTAAATATTTATCTCAAAAAAATTGTAAAAAATCTTTCTATATTTAAAAATAATTTAACTTTATGAAATGATTTACAACCATACATTTATATAAGATTTGTTTTGGACCACACATTTCAAAAAAATTTCTTTATTTTTTAAATTTCATATCGAATCAAATTGTGTCACATCAATTGAAACGGAGGAAGTACATTTTAATCCAACTTGACCCAACCCATTTTAATTCAAGTATCTCCAAATGGGATTGGGTTTTGACTCATTCATTGAATTAAGGAAAAAGGACACAAATGGTCATTGGGCAAAACTACAAGAAATTGCACCATTTTCCCTTCAAATAGGTTGGTCTTTAATTTTTGTCCCTCAATTGAAATTTATGGCTTCTGGAACATAAATTTTTTATGGAATCACAAAATTTATGTCAATTTTATAAAGAATTTATGTCCCGGAAGGCATAATTTTTATTTGAGGAGCAAAAATTAAATATTAATACAAAATAGGAGAAAAGGTACAAATGACTGTGAAACTATTGATACACAATAGCCCAAAAAAATTAAAAGACATGTTTTAGCTTTTTCAAAGTAATTTCATTTTCTAGTCATTTTTCAACTAATATATATATATATAATGTATCATACATATAAAAATTATATCACTATTGTTTATCATTGTTGTATATAGAATATTTATCCCTATAGCATATGTATGAAAATGCATCATTGTTATATAATTTATGTATATAAATGTTTAATCAACGTATAATGTGTATAATAATATAAATACACATATTATATACTATTTTACACAATATATAAATGACCAACACATCTGAAAAAAGTCACCGGAAAATAGATCCTCTTTTTATTTATTATTTTATTTTTTCTGAAATTGAGTCAAAATTAAAAAAAATTATTAGATGGAGTTGGTCAAAGATGATTTTTTTCCAGCCAAAGTCCGGCAATAAGAATAGCATATGAATCTGTTGAGAATATAATCAAATATTAAAAGTGTATTTTATCTAACAGTTTAAGCTTTTAGATCATATGGTCACACATAGACACTGGCCCAAAGGTCGGCCTGTCGGTCGTGGCCTGGGTGGCTTTTTTTCCTCCTTGCCCGACCCACGACCCTATATTTTTTTAAAATTCGACCCTGCCCCGACTCTTCTGGGACCCTACGGGTCACGGCTCATTTCCACCGACGATTTTTTTTTTGGCGGGCAGGGTCGGGCCGGGTCGGGTCGGGTCGAGATTTTTTTTTTTTTAAATTGAATTTTCAAAACTGAAATTGGTATTCACCCCTACATTACCACGAAATTTCGACGTTGAAATGTATTGTATATCGTGAAATCTTGACTAAAGAAAAAGAGAATTGGAAATCGATTTGGGGAAAAACACAAATTGATTGGAAAAACTGACGTTTTTCTAAAAATTGGCTGCGCCAAACCGCCTTATGGCGGTTTGACCGTCCCTGTCTCGAAAAAATATGCAAAATCAAAAAAAAAAATGGATAAAACGGACATCCGAGCGCAGAGTTATGACCATTTAAAGTTTCACCAATTTACAACTATTTTATCTCCCTACATTATGCTTCCATGATATTAACAAAATGACTAATAATATAAATATATAATTAATAATCAGCTACCGTTTTTATCTTATTTTATGTCGAGCTAAATGTAGATTAGATATATATATATATATATATATATATATATATATATATATATAAACAGGCATTATATCACTTATTAATGACAAAAATATATATAAGTACAAAATAAATATTAATGAAGGAAAAATAATATAAATTATATTTAAAAAATATGCCTGGTCGGGCCGAGGTCGCCTGGTCGGGCCTGGTCGGGTCGGGCCGGTCGGCCTGACGGGTAATTTTTTCTCGACCTGCCCGACCGACCTGCTCGGTCGAGTGGCTCTCGTCGCCTAAAAGTCGACTGCCCTGCTTTTTCAGCCGGGTCCCCGACCCTATGGACAGGTCTAGTCACACACTTCAATATGGTATCAAAACAGGCCAAAGGTTCTGGCATCGAATCTCACCGCCACCTATTATCAAAAAAAGATTTCCACATACTTGGACCATGAAAAAAAATAAGGTCAGCACGTGAGGGGGCATGTTGAAAATATAATCAGAGTTGTTCTATCTAACAGCTTAAACTTTTATATCAGATGGTCACACAATTCAATAGAGTCAAACTCCTAAACCAAGTCCAAAAATGACGACCTGATAAGCAATAACGTCGTCAGATTTGTGACCCACGGAGTCGATTTTTGTTCACTTAATTGATGTTTCTCCGTCAGAATCAGAAATTGAACGTGCAACTAATCAGATGGTCACACAATTCAATAGAGTCAAACTCCTAAACCAAGTCCAAAAATGACGACCTGATAAGCAATAACGTCGTCAGATTTGTGACCCGCGGAGTCGATTTTTGTTCACTTAATTGATGTTTCTCCGTCAGAATCAGAAATTGAACGTGCAACTAACTTGACTTTCTTCTCTTTTCTTTGGTCATCATCGTCGATCAGTTCATTGGGTTCCGGTGAGTCGATCGACGGGGAGAGGTAGAAATAGAAGGTTTGACTTTCTTCTCTTTTCTTTGGTCATCGTCGTCGATCAATTCATTGGGTTCCGGTGAGTGGATCGACGGGGAGAGGTAGAAATAGAAGGTTTGACTTTCTTCTCTTTTCTTTGGTCATCATCGTCGATCAATTCATTGGGTTCCGGTGAGTGGATCGACAGGGAGAGGTAGAAATAGAAGGTTTATGGAGATATAAAAGAGGACACTCTTTCTTCTTCTTTCTCTTTATTAACAGAACCACGACATTCGCCGGAGTAACGCCTTCTAAAAGGGAATGCTGTTTTTCTGCACTGTAATGTATTTTTCCATTTTGTGGCGGCACGAGCAAAGATTTTCGCCGGAGAAGCGTCATAAAGCGGTGGAGCAGTGAAGCTCAAAAAGGGTGAAGACGAGAAAAATCTGATATATTATTCTTTTTCATAAACGGGCTAAATCTTATGTTTATTTTAGGTTTAAAGTCTATTTCGAATCATTAATCTAACTCGCTCATTTATCTATCTCTACATAAAACTATTTTTAGACATAATTGAAGAAAACAAAAAAATATTGAAATAAAATTGGATGAGTGGAAAGTAAAATAATCACTTGTATAGTGTTGGTGAATTTATTCTCTTTATGTTTTCTTGATAATGTCATGGATATAAAGTATTGATATATGATTAAAAAAAAATTAAGACCTTTTCTCTTATTTTGGTTTTGACACACTAAATGATATTACATTTATTTTTCTTATTTTATTTGTTCATAATAATTAAATTTTTATTTTTCATTAATGTAAAATTTTAGTTTGAACTAATTTATCTTTTCTAATAAATTATCTTATTTAGTTAATTTTATAAACATCTTCTAACAAAAAATAAAATAAAACTCAATTCAAAGAGCTTCAAAACGAAAGTAAGCATCGAACTAAACTAGAAAACATATTGAGGTGAACAGAAACAGGGGGCCAAGACAACCTAAAACATAGCAAGATAGAGACAATTTAAATGGAATCATTTCATTTCAATTATGTACGAACAATCATATAAAATATGAGAACACATTCAAACAATAAAGGTAACAATGGACCTGATGTGAGTTTGCTTCACTATCCTCACGTTCAATAAATTTGAAGAAATTTTATGAATGATTATGATTTTTTTTTATTAAAATCACACATTATATTTTCTAATTGAAAAATCACAAAATTTTTCACTTGCTAATATAATAATTCATAATAATAATACATTTAGTGTAATCTCACAAATTGAGTCTGGGAGGGTAGGATGTACGCACATTTTACTTTTAGTTGTTTCTGATAGACTCTCGGCTAAAGGACTAATACAAAAATCACAATTGTCAAAAATCTCAACATCCGATGAGTGATATTGTTTTGCTCTACATATAACTTTTTCTTTATTTTTAATCTTATAAATACATACTCAATTAAAAGAAGACCGGACTGATCCGGCCCAAATTTTAAAAAGTGTAGTTAATATATATTGAAAAATGTTACGTTTCGTTGGATAGTAAGAAATTAAAATATACTCCCTACGGTAGAAAATGTGTCCGCTTAGTTTTTTTGTTCAAAAAGAGTGTTCATTTACCAAATTAAGAAATAATTAATCTTATTTTTCAGATTTACCCTTAATAAGTACTAATTGATCGAATCTCAATACTTATTTAATTAGAGATAGTTTAGTCAAATTACCTATTTTTATATAAAAATTAGTATTTTTTAAAGAGGTGTGCAAATGAATAAGTTAACACCTTTTTTGAATCAGAGGGAGTATGAAGTAATAATTATTAGTGCCTCAGATCTTGTAATCTTGTGAGAAATTCTTAATAATTGATTGCCCTTTGAGTTGATTGATTGATTAGATTTATTCTCTCCGAGTATCTTTCATGAGATTGTAAGAAAAAGGGGAGGAAAAAATGTATGGATCATGAGATATAGGCCTATTTGTTTGCACTTAATGAATGTCTTAATCTTAATTATTGAGATCTCAATTATTAAGTCAATTTATTTTTTAGGTCTGAATCTTAATCATTCGAATTTTAATCATTAATTATATTTTTATGTTTCAACCACTTAATAGATCTGAATGATTAAGATTTATAACAAAGTCTGATGCCTCATTTATTTTCATTAATATTAGGACATCTGAATCTAAATGCATATCTGAATGACTAAGATGTTATCTCTAGATTTGAACACTTAATGACTAAGACTATTTATTTTTCAACATATGAATGTGCATAAGGTACAATTCAAATAAAATAGTAATTGAATATTAAAAAATAAGTATAACTTTAATAAATAATTATATTTGATAAAGAAAATAAAACATTATATCCAAGTTAATGGAAGAATTCATTAGGAATCGACAAAATAAAGATTAGAAACTTAACCTAATGCAAAATTGCATAAAATTTCCTTGAGATCACTTAAAATCGAGCTCTAGAACTCAAAATATGAAAATAGAAAAATATTTTTGAGTTTGGGAATTAAATCATTGAACATGCCGACCCTTTATAGCGGTCGCGATGAGTCTCCCGCGACCCAACCCATTTTTTCCTTTTGAGATCGCGAGGCCTAGCCCGCGAACGTGAAGGCCAATGACCCAGACTCGGCTCAGCCCTACTATCCTACGTGACCGCGACGTCCCTTACGCGATCTCCATAGCCAGCCTTGTCAAGCTACACGATTGTGATACCCTTCTCGTGATCGCGAAGAAATATGTCTGGAACCAGAAACTCAAAATATATTCCCCAGACTTTGATTAACATCAGGAACTCACCCGGAACCTCCCAGACATGAATTAAGTATGCATTTCAATCATTAAACACACTACAAAACTTGTACGCACTTAAAATATTAAAGCAGGATCATCTTGACTCGATGTTGATGGTCATCTCTTTAAACTTAACTAATTTTCAATCAAATGTTCAAATATATTTGAGCCTTCGGGATCCGAACCAACTACTTGACTATGTCATAAATCACGTTCCGTACCTAATTGAATCGACGAAACTTCAATACAAACTCATTTACTTCTGATATTGACTTTGGTCAAACATCTTCATTTTCTTAACTTAAGAACTTTTAATTTTGTTAAATCTGATATGATACTCACCTGATAGCCTCAGGAATCGCTCCACTCATCCCCACAAGTCATAAAAAATTATAAAGAAGCTACAAAAAGAGTAATTCGGGAAAAATGTCAAAAAGCTCAAAACGACCAAGCGCTGATTACAGAGTGGATGTAATGATTCTTCTTTACTTCAATCTACTTGCTTACCCCAATCATTGATTTTCTCATTGAAGACAAGTGGACTTCTACCAACTTGACTTACATTTCGACTTATAATATCTAGGTATTTATAGAAAGTTTTTTGACATGTACCTATTCTAATACATGTATCATAATTTAATCCTAATTTTTCCTATTTTTTAGTTCATGAATAAAAGTACATGCATAATTAGCATTAATTTCCTAATACATGAACTAGGTAAATTAATGTATTTGAGATAACTAAAAGACATATGTATCTAAATACTTAAAACATTTAAGTTTACTATTTTCAACATCTCTTCTTAAACTTAAATGTCGTTTTGTATTATTCAATTAATCTTGACAATTTCAGCATTGTTTTCAACATCTTTTTTTATTTACTTCTTCACAACTATAGGCAATTCATTCTTCATTAGCTTGTAACTTGTGGCTATAGCAAACACCAACTCGTGAAAGACTTCTCTTGTTTTATGTTTGTATCTTGTAAAGTCCTTCAAAACTTGCATCTTCTTGATGGGTTATTCTTCTATTCACAAACTCAGAGACTCCATTCTTCTTTTGCAAATAGTCAGCCTCTTAACCACTCTTCAAATTCGAAGACACCTTTAATGGATCGAACCAACGTTTTGATATCAAATGTTGAGAATTCAGGAAGGAGAAGCAATTGCAATCACTCAAAAAAATTGAACAAAAGTAGAAAAAATGTTTTTTTTTCTATTTATCGGAAACACGCCTTTAATGGAGGTTGCCCAAATCTTAAAGGTCAGTCAAAACCTTTACAGATCGAACCCCTATTATGATACCATATATATTTACATATGAATGTCATATATCATGGGTTCAACAAAACAAAAAATAGCTATCGCTTCTTCAAATCATGTAGGGATTGTAGTCATTCATTAAGTAAGTGGGGTTGTGTATGGTTGAGATTAATGACTCAACATATTCAAGAAATGTGTAATTTAAATGAGACAAAACAAAACACATCTCATTAAAGTTAATTTTTACTCATAATCTTGAGAAGAACATTGAAATAGACGTTCAAGAAACCTCGTTCGATTAATATTTTGACGGATATGTTCACTAAAACATTACCAACTTCAACGTTGAGAAACTGCTATACAAGATTGAAATGTGTCATCTTCAAAAAATTAGGTGATAATTTCATAATGAGGGAGTAAAATATGTGTAATACTCTTTTTCTTAGTTAAGATTTTGTCCGTTTGAATTTTCCAGACAAGATTTTTAACAAGGCAATAAACAATATATATTACATGATACGTGTAATTTTTTCCATAAAATTTTCTCTTAGCAAGATTTTAACAAGGTATATTGTCTATTATTGGATATTCAAAGGTGTGTATTCTAAATTATAATTACTTATGGATGTTCACTAAAGAAATGCTTCTCTAGTACATTTTGATTCAATCTATTCCTGTAACTCCCGTCATTTTAACTCGTTTAGCTTCAGTTCAACCCATCTATTCAACATTAATCCGTCATTTAATAACTCGGATCATTTCAATTCATTTAAATTTAATTTAACACGCATAGTTCCACCTTTGAAAGGAGCACATAGAAAGCTTAATTCCGTGAATTGATCCTAAAAGATTCCCTACCAGTGCTTCTAATCAACATGTTTACTGCCTAGATTTTCCTCGATCTCTCCAGCCTCCCACAGTGACAACATGCAAAATATATGCGAGGTAAATGCAAAATTCTTGGGACTCAGGCTAGACATCCATAAGCACAATATTATTACTCCCTCGGTTTCAAAATAAGTGTCATTTTAGCTTAAAAATTTTGTCCCTAAATGTCACTTAAGAAATTCAAAATAAAAGTTGGCAAGTATTTTCAACTATGCCTTAACATTAAAGAAGTAGTCATCTTTAATACTTCCTCCATCACTTTTACTTGTCCACTATACTAAAAATAAATTTTCACTTTCACTTGTCCACTTTAGTCTTTAGCATATCAAGAGAAAGAAAAACTATTTTTTCTTGTTTTGTCCTTCACATTAATTACTCATTTATAAAAAAGTTTTAAATCTATTGAAATTATACACCAATTAAGGTGTTATGGTGAAATACATATTCTATTTATTAGTTCATAAGGGGCGTGCAAAGTCAAAGATGGACATAAAAGTGAACGGAGGGAGCATTCAATTCTTAAAAAAATCTAATAAATAGGGGTAATTTGATAAACTATGCCTTGATTTATTATTATTTTTAATGGCCGTGAAAAGAGCTAAAGTGATACTTATTTTGGGACGGGGAGGATATTTGTCACGACCCAAACCGGAGGGCCGCAACTGATACCCGGACCCCACCCGCCGGGTACCGCTAATTATACCATCAACACCTATTCATAATTAATTACCGACCAAGGCGAAAAGGATTGTGGAAACAGTAACACAGAAATCCAACTTATATATATACGTATACCAAGGCTGACAAGGTCATACAAGACTACTACACACAGGACACTTGTCTACAAGCCTCTAAGAGAGTATACAACACCAACAGGTCGGGACAAGGCCCTGCCATACCCATATAGACAAAAAAATGTATCATACCAAAATCAGACCGACACTCCAGAAAGAGAGGAGTGTTTCCAAAAATCAGCTGAAATCTGCAACCTACTCACGTGGGTCGTCGCCTTGCCTATGTGAACCTGCGGGCATGAAACACAGCGTCCCCCGACAAAAGGGACGTCAATACGACTGATGTACTGAGTATGTCGGGCATAAATATCAGCATAACAGGAATATACCAATAACTGAAACATAAACAACTGACCAACATTAACTGCCTCTGAGAGCCCTAATACATTTGCCTACATGTTATGCACAATGCAATTCCCATATTTATTTACCTCGTCGGGCAATTTCCTTACCATGAAAGCCTCTGTGGGCATTATACCATGTAAAGGTTAACGAATATATGCACGATGCAAGTGCGGAATATATATATGTTAGTGTTGCAGATCGTGCAACCCGTCCCAATATATGTTAGTGTTGCGGATCGTGCAACCCGTCCCAATAAGCCATACATGCATCACATCACATCATATTAGCCTCTTCAGGCTTTTTTGTGATAGTCTATACCAGCTGCAGGTGGTGTGCGTATATAACACATTTCCCTTTCCCCATATCCCCTTTATACATAATATTTACCATATAGTAGTTTGCATAGCACCAGTGGGTCCAGGGTAATATATAATATTATGCAAATAAAAATGCATGAATAACAGTAAAACATTTTCTGAATTTATCGGATGACAATAATATCCTTGCCCCTTTGGCTAACACGGTGAATGTCAACACCTTTTCCGTATGCCTCAATAAGGACTTAGGAACATATTTAGACATGCTTTTAGCATAGGAATCAATAACATGAATATTCTTAACTACTAGGAGTAGCATAAATTATGGAGCAATATCTCGGTTATATTTTGTTACATGGAACATGCCAAAAGAAATAAATAATTTATCTTAACATACCTCAAAAAGTTAATCACGTTGGTAAGATGGAGATTGGATAATTATTGCTACAATTATTAATCACAACCAATTTAGGAAGAAGTTCCAGCAACCCTTCTTTTCTTTATTCTAGCACGAAATAGACAATTGATTTGTCTTTGAAATGCAAAAGTACATAATTTTTTTTTACTAATTCACGTCCTCTTTTGTATTATCTCCAAGGCATTGTAATGTCTACCACCAAGAGATGTTTAGGAATGTTGAATGTTTTTGGTGTACAAAGAATTTTCTAACCCAATGTATATAACCTTCCTTAAGATGCCTTAAATGCAATTAAAGATTGCTCGTGATTATGTCTCCCACCAAGCTACCCTTGGCGGTGGAGTCCTTCATTTCATGCCACATTGCACCAACATGTAGGGTCACTTAATTAATTAAGTGACATGCCTCCGCATAATTATCAATCACACACCCAATTAATTTCGTGATCCCAATTCACTTAAACCTTGATAACTTATAAGACCTTAATATACTAAATATCATAATTTGTGATATGACACTAGCCCATAACCTCTTTATGCACGTACAAAATTTATTTTCGGCTTCCGTCGTCACATTTGTTACGTCCAATTTTTTTTTGGAATTTAATCTTTTTATATACTAATCTCTTTATTAGCATAAATAAATATAACATAAATTTTCCAACACTTGGACCTATTTACACACGCCTAGCGATTTTATATACGCTTAGCGATTTAAACTGTAACCCGAAAGTATGGGACGTTACATCTTTCCCCCTTAGAAACATTCGCCCTCGAATGTTGGGGTAACATATCTAATCCCCATTACGTAGCCCGAATACAGAATCATTAAACATCATAACATGAATTGGACTTTACCTTAGGTTTCTCTTGAAATCTTGACATTAGTCTGGAATAGGTGTGGATATTTCCCATCATTTCCTCTTCTGCTTCCCACGTCATCTCTTCCACGTTCCTATTTCACCACATAACTTTTACAGAAGCTACTTCCTCAGTCCTCAGCTTGTGGACTTGTCGATCTAAGATAACAATAGGAATTTCTTCATAGGACAGATCCTCTGTAATATGCACATCCTCAATTGGTACAATCCGAGAAGGATCTCCAATACATGCTCTCAACATGAAAACATGGAAGACTGGATGAACACATTCCAACTCCGAAGGTAAGTCCAATTCGTACGCTACCTGGCCAATTCATCGAATTATGCGATATGGCCCAATATACCTTGGACTAAGTTTTCCTTTCTTCCCGAATCTCATTACACCCTTCACCGGCGAAATCTTCAAAAATACCCAGTCGTCTACCTGAAACTCTAAGTCTCGCCATCGCACATCTGCGTATGACTTCTGACGACTCTGAGATGTTAACCGTTCTTGGATACGCTTTACCTTTTCTATGGCTTGGTGTACCAATTCAGGTCCAAATAACTCTGATTCACCTACCTCGAACCATCTAATAGGAGATCTACATTTTCGTCCGTACAAGGCCTCATATGGAGCCATTTTAATACTGGCGTAATAACTGTTATTGTACGCAAACTCAATAAGGGGTAAGTGATCATCCCAACTTCCCTTAAAGTCCAACACACAAGCTCGTAACATGTCTTCGAGCGTTTGAATTGTTCGCTCAGCTTGACCATATGTCTGAGGATGGAAAGCTGCACTTAAATTAACTTGGGTGTCTAACCCTTTCTGAAACGATTTCCAGAAATTAGCTGTAAACTGAGCACTTCGGTCAGAAATAATAGAGATATGCACACCATGAAGTCGAACAATCTCCTTAATATATAATTTCGCATAATCTTCGGCAGTGTAGGTAGTTTTCACCGGCAAGAAATGAGCTGATTTGGTCAGTCTGTCAACAATTACCCAAATAGAATCAAATTTCCGATAGGAACGAGGTAACCCTGTAATGAAGTCCATATTAATCATTTTCCATTTCCCTATCGGAATCTCGATGTTCTGAGTCAAGCCACCAGGTTTTTGGTGTTCTATTTTTACCTGCTGACAATTGGGGCACTGAGTTACAAACTATGCAACGCAGACTTCATGTCATTCCACCAATAAATACTCTTGAGATCATGATACATTTTAGTTGATCCTGGATGAATAGAGTACCGTGAACAATGAATCTCCGTCATAATTCTATCCCATAATCCTGCTACATTTGGAACACATAGACAGCCTTGGTGCCTGAGAGTTCAATGTTCGTCAATCTCAAAGGTCGTGGTCTTCTTCTGTTGAATGCTCTCTCTTATCTTCTTCAAACTAGGGTCTTCCCATTGACGTTCCTTAATTTCTGATATAAGGGATGATCTTGAAACATCCTGGACCACAAACCCACCATCCTCCGAATCCACTAGTCGGACTTCCAAACTAGCTAATTGATGAAGCTCTCTTACCAATTCCTTCCTTTTGACTTGTACTGTCATCGAACTAACCATTACTTACGGCTGAGCGCGTCTGCTACAACATTAGCTTTGCCAGGGTGATATAAGATGTCCACATCATAATCATTCAATAATTCAAGTCATCTTCTTTGTCTCAAATTCAACTCTTTTTGTTTGAATATGTATTGCAGACTCTTGTGATCCGTAAAAATGTCTACATGAACACCATATAAATAGTATCGCCAAATCTTCAGTGCATAGACTACTGCGGCCAATTCTAAATCACGTGTCAGATAGTTCTTCTCATGTTTCCTCAATTGCCTTGAAGCATATGCAATCACTTTACCATGCTGCATTAGCACACATCCTAAACTTGCTCCCGAGGCATCACAATACACAACATAACCTTCTGGACCCTCTGGGAGAGTAAGGACTGGTGCCGATGTTAATCAATCATTTAACTCCTGGAAACTCCGCTCACAAGCATCGGACCACTGGAATTTTATAACCTTTTGTATTAACTTCGTTAGTGGTGCTGATATGGTAGAAAATCCTTCTACAAACCTTCTATAATAGCCGGCTAAGCCCAAAAATCTGCGAACCTCTGTTGGAGTTGTAGGCCTCGGCCAATTCTTCACCGTTTCAATCTTTTGAGTGTCAACTCTTATACCCTCGTCTAACACTATATGACCAAGAAATGCCACTGACTTCAGTCAAAACTCACATTTGGATAGCTTTGCATACAACTTATGGTCCCGGAGCGTTTGTAGTATTATCTGCAAGTGATCCACATGCTCTGTTTCTAAGTGAGAGTAAACCAGAATATCATCTATAATACTATCACAAATACGTCCAGGAATGGGCGGAACACGCTGTTCATTAGATCTATAAATGTTGTAGGTGCATTTGTAAGTCAAAATGACATTACCAGGAACTCGAAGTGCCCATACCTTGTCCTGAATATCGTCTTCAGAATATCCTTCTCCTTTACCTTTAGCTGATGGTACCCCGACCTTAGGTAAAATTTTTAGAAACATATCATACCTTGTAACTGGTCAAACACATCATCAATTCGGGGAATATGGTACTTGTTCTTGATAGTAACTTTATTTAGCTGC
Source organism: Anisodus acutangulus (assembly GCA_029783415.1). Classification (NCBI taxonomy): domain Eukaryota; kingdom Viridiplantae; phylum Streptophyta; class Magnoliopsida; order Solanales; family Solanaceae; genus Anisodus; species Anisodus acutangulus. The sequence continues at coordinate 30,953,381 of CM056493.1, forward strand.
CGATAGTCGATACACATCCTTAATGAGCCATCGTTCTTTCGTACGAACAATACCGGCGCGCCCCAAGGAGATATGCTAGGCCTAATAAAGTCTTTCTCAAGCAAATCCTTTAATTGCTCATTTAATTCTTTCAATTCAGCTGGAGCCATTCTATAATGAGGAATAGATATCGGTTGAGTGTCTGGCAACACATCTATATCGAACTCAATTTCCCTTTCAGGAGGAAGGCCTGGAAGTTCATATGGGAATACATCAAGAAATTCATCGACCACCGGAATTGATTGAGAACTAGGTGGTTTAGCATCAACATCTCCTGCCCGAACACGATGGTATATACACCATTTGGAGATCATCTTTCTTGCCTTAAGGTATGAAATAAACCTACATTTTGGCATTGTCGTATTACCTTTCCATTCAAGGACTGGCTCACCTGGAAATTGGAATCTAACAATCTTTGTTCGGCAATCAACATTAGCGTAGCATGGCGCTAACCAATCCATGCCCATAATAATATCGAAGTCAACCATTTCTAATTTCACTAAATCTGCTAAGGTTTGATGACTACATGCCAATACTACACAATTTTGATAGACCCACCGATTCACCAACCGGTGTAGATACCACAAATGGATCCCTTATCAACTCAAGATCCATACCAAATTTACAGGCAACGAAAGGAGTAATATATGATAAATTTGAGCTTGGATCTAACAACGCGTACACATTATGTGAGAGGACCGATAACGTACCTGTAATGACATCAGATGAGAATTCATGATCATGTCGTCCCATCAGTGCATAAGTACAGTTCTGGCCCCTTCATCTGCCTCGAACAGACAATGTCTGCTGACCCTGCTCTAACGGGCATACTGATTGGGACGAAGCTGCTGCAGATCCGACCGGCTGGGCTCTAACACCTTCACCTTTTGTCGGACAATCTCGCGATATATGACCACGCTCTCCGCAAGAATAGCATACTCTTCCATCTTATTGGCACGACCTTGTATGGGTCCCACTACACTGCCCATATCGATCCAATGACAGCCTCATCTGCATAGAATTCCCTCTATAATAAGATCCTAGTGCTCGTGAACTCTGGCCTAGTCCCGTTTGAGTATAACGATCAGTCCTCGGTCCTGAATATGGCAATGATGCGCCGGCTGCTGAGTAAGATGGTCATCTGTAAGGTTATGGCATGGGCTCGCCTCTAAAGTCCCTCACGCCACTTACAGATCGAGCCCTTTTATGCTGGCCCCCTATCACGCTCTCGATCGACCCGATGTTGCCTCTTGCGATCTTCCCGGTTCTGTGCATAAGCCTGGATATGAGCAATATCCATATCCGGATTTAAAGAAGTCGTAGTACAATCATTGACCAAGTGTGGCCCTAAGACAGTAACGAACTTGTGTACCCGGTCACTTATTCCAGCTATAATTGTAGGGGCATATAGAGCCAAGGAATTAAACTGCAAGCTATATTCTCAAAAGCTCATGTTGCCCTGTTCAAGACGTAGGAACTTGTCTTGTCTGGCCCGTCGAAGCTCGACTGGTAAAAAGTGTTGTAAGAAAGCCTCTGAAAATCCCCCCATCCTGCTGGCGTGGCACGAGGTCCCTTAGATTACTCCCATTTATCAAACCATGTTACTGCGATATCCCACAGTCTATAAGAAGCAAACTTCACCGACTCGGTATCGGTAGCATCCATCACCCGCAAAGTGCGTTGTACCTGATCCAGAAAATTATGCGGGTCCGCGTTCAAGTATGTTCCTGTGAATACCGGAGGGTCTAGATTGATGAAATCCCTAGCTCTATTAGAAGTACTGGAAACATGACGTTGGGCCTGAGCGGCCACCAATCGTGTCAACAACTGAACCGCACTCCGCATATAAAAATCCACGTATGGAGTATCATGTGGAGGAACTAAAAGTGTTGCAGTTCCACTAATCTTCTCTGATGGTGATGTATTGGGAGAACCATACGAATGAGTCGTGACGAGGGTCTCACTCTGGCCCTCTCTAACGGGTGGAAATCGGCTGGTACCTTCGCCCGCAGCCGTATTCAACTCCCTCATACTCTTGGACTTCTTCATTGCGGTAGGCATTGCTGGAATCATAAGCACGAAATAGATTAGGAGTGAAATACTTATAACTCAGTTCTATATCACGATTTATGAAATGAAAGAACGTAAACCACCCCTACATGTCAGGTATCCTCCTGCTTATAGATATGGTGCACAACATACCCATAAACAAGACTCTACTATACACGGCTTGCAGACTCCCTAGGACAGACATGCTATGATACCAAGTTTGTCACGACCCAAACCGAAGGGCCGCAACGGATACCCGGACCCCACCCGTCGGGTACCGCTAATTATACCATCAACACCTATTTATAATTAATTACCGACCAAGGCGAAAAGGATTGTGGAAACAGTAACACAGAAATCCAACTTATATATATACATATACCAATGCTGATAAGGCCATACAAGACTACTACACACATGACACTTGTCTACAAGCCTCTAAGAGAGTATACAACACCAACAGGTCGGGACAAGGTCCGCCATACCCATATAGACACACAAAACCGTATCATACCAAACTCAGACCGACACTCCGGAAAGAGAGGAGTGTTTCCAAAAATCAGCTGAAATATGCAACCTACTCACGTGGGTCGTCGCCTTGCCTATGTGAACATGCGGGCATGAAACACAGCGTCCCCCGACAAAAGGGACGTCAATACAACTGATGTACTGAGTATGTCGGGCATAAATATCAGCATAACAGGAATATACCAATAACTGAAACATAAACAACTGACCAACATTAACTGCCTCTGAGAGCCCTAATACATTTGCCTACATGTTATGCACAATGCAGTGCCCATATTTATTTACCTCGTCGAGCAATTTCCTTACCATGAAAGCCTCTGTGGGCATCATACCATGTAAAGGTTAACGAATATATGCACGATGCAAGTGCGGAATATATATATGTTAGTGTTGCAGATCGTGCAACCCGTCCCAATATATGTTAGTGTTGCGGATCGTGCAACCCGTCCCAATAAGCCATACATGCATCACATCACATCATATTAGCCTCTTCGGGCTCTTTTGTGATAGTCTATACCAGCTGCAGGTGGTGTGCGTATATAACGGATTTCCCTTTCTCCATATCCCCTATATACATAATATTTACCATATAGTAGTTTGCATAGCACCAGTGGGTCCAGGGTAATATATAATATGATGCAAATAAAAATGCATGAATAACAGTAAAACATTTTCTGAATTTATCGGATGATAATAATATCCTTGCCCCTTTGGCTAACACGGTGAATGTCAACACCTTTTCCATATGCCTCAATAAGGACTTAAGAACATATTTAGACATGTTTTTAGCATAGGAATCAATAACATGAATATTCTTAACTACTAGGAGTAGCATAAATTATGGAGCAATATCTCGGTTATATTTTGTTACATGGAACATGCCAAAAGAAAGAAATAATTTATCTTAACATACCTCAAAAAGTTAATCACGTTGGTAAGATGGAGATTGGATAATTATTGCTACAATTATTAATCACAACCAATTTAGGAAGAAGTTCCAGCAACCCTTCTTTTCTTTATTCTAGCACGAAATAGACAATTGATTTGTCTTTGAAATGCAAAAGTACATAATTTTTTTTTTACTAATTCACGTCCTCTTTTGTATTATCTCCAATGCATTGAAATGTCTACCACCAAGAGATGTTTAGGAATGCTGAATGTTTTTGGTGTACAAAGAATTTTCCAACCCAATGTATATAACCTTCCTTAAGATGCCTTAAATGCAATTAAAGATTGCTCGTGATTATGTCTCCCACCAAGCTACCCTTGGAGGTAGAGTCCTTCATTTCATGCCACATTGCACCAACATGTAGGGTCACTTAATTAATTAAGTGACATGCCTCCGCATAATTTATCAATCACACACCCAATTAATTTCGTGATCCCAATTCACTTAAACCTTGGTAACTTATAAGACCTTCATATACTAAATGTCATAATTTGTGATATGACACTAGCCCATAACCTCTTTATGCACGTACCAAATTTATTTTCGATTTCTGTCGTCACACTTGTTACGTCTAAAATTATTTCAGAATTTAATGATTTAATCCTTTTATATACTAATCTCTTTATTAACATAAATAAATATAACATAAATTTTCCAACGCTCAGACCTATTTACACACGCCTAACGATTTTATATACGCTTAGCGATTTAAACCGTAACCCGAAAGTACGGGACGTTACAATATTGTTTTTACAATGTAGTTTCTTGGTCCCATTTACTTGTTATATTAGTTTTTTGTACACTTCTTTAGAAATTATAAATAGTAAAAGTTAGAATTTGATTAATTTATTTTTATGTATTATTTGATGTTTAATCTCATTAATTTCTCTCAAATAAATGTTTACTATATTAAAGTTAATGGTAAAGTTGGGAAAAAAACATTAGTTCTTTCTTGATTTTTTCAAAGAACAACTACTCCCTCCCCCTCAGTTTAACTGTCGTTTTAGTTCAAAAAAGATGTTCCAACATAATTGTCACTTTTGGAATTCAAGACTAAAGTTAGCAATTGCTTCCAACTATACATTTAATATTAAAGATGCAGTTCTTTTAAATACTACTTAATTCTAAAAAAACCATCTAATAATTAAGGGTAACTTAATGAACTATATTTTGTATTTATTATTTTAATAATGAGTGTTAAACGAGTTAAGCAATGAAACGGACGGAGTACTATTTTGTAATAATTATTTTTGACAAATAAATTGAACCAACGATAGTGTAGGGATCTAGTAGCTCAGTTGGTTGGCTACCTAAATTTTGATTTTGTTGGGGAGAGTTTGAATCTCCACGTTGTAATCCCCTCCCCTCTTTTCCTTTCTCCTCCCCTATGTAATAATAAAATAATTTTAAAGAAAAAACCAGAGAGAGTACATATTATACTTTGATTTGATTTAAGACCCGCAAGAAACAACAACAACAACATACTCATTGAAATCTCACAACGTTGGGTCTAGGGAGGGTAGAATGTACGCAGACCTTACCTCTACCTTGGCAGGTAGAGCGGTTGTTTCCGAGAGACCCTCGGCTCAAGACAAAGCACAAACACAATCAAAGTAAGACAACCAAAGCGAATAAGTCATGATATCTCATTCATAAAAAGAAGCAATAACTAATGCATGTAAATAAGACAAACAAGGTACACTAGAAAACACATATCAGCATAAATCAAACGATAGGGGACTATACAACAATACTGCATCTACTAGTATGATAGATTAAGCGAGCCTACAGTAATAACACTACAACTACCAGTTTGTAAGCGTATGTAGAACTACACTAGACTACCTACTACCCTTCTACTATAATCCGTGTCCTCCATACCCCCGATCTAAGGTCATGTCTTCAGTGAGTTGCACCTTCTCTATATCCCGTCTAATCACCTCTCCCCAATACTTTTTCGGCCTTCATGAACACATCCATAGCCAATCTCTCACACCTATGCACTGGGGCACTTGTGTCTCTCCTCTGCACGTGCTCGAACCATCTCAATCTCGCTTCACGCATCTTATCCTCCACCGAGGCCACTCTCATCCTATCCCGGATATCATCATTTCTAATTCTATCCCTCCTTGTATGCCCACACATCCATCTTAACATCCGCATCTCCGCAACTTTCATCTTGTGGGTGTGCGAAGTCTTGACCGGCCAACACTCCGCCCCATACAACATAGTCAGTCTGACCACCACCCTATAGAACCTGCCTTTAAGTTTTTGTGGCACCTTTTTATCGTACAAGACTCCAGATGCGAGCCTCTAGTTCATCCACTCTGCCCCAATACGATGTGTGACATCGTCATCAATCTCTCATTTCCCTTGAATAATAGACCCGATGTACTTGAAGCTTCCTTTCTTTGGAATGGCCTGAGTACCAAGCCTCACCTCCACGCATGTCTCAAGGTCGCTCCCATTACTGAACTTGCACTCCAAGTATTATGTATTGGTCCTACTCATCCTGAACCCTTTAGACTCTAAGGTATGTCTCCAAACCTCCAACTTAGCGTTCACTCCGCTGCGAGTCTCATTAATCATGACTATGTCATTTGCGAATAACATACACCATGACACCTCCCCTTAAATGTGTCGCGTCAGTCCATCAATGACCAAGATAAATAAGAATGGACTAAAATGTGATCCCCGGTGCAGCTCCATCATCATTGGAAAGACACGTAAGAAAGTGTTCCTAAATAATAATAAAAAGAAAATGAATGTGGGATTGAGGAGAATCTCTTTCCTCATACATTGGACAAGTTTAAAACAAGCGTCATCCAATCTCTTTCATCCCACAAGTGAAAATCCTCGTCATCTCTTCACTCATATATGTGCTTTTGGACATTATTGCGTGAGTACACATCTTTTGTACTTTTGTTTTATTATTCAATAATTTGCTCTCATCCCAACTTTACACTTTATTTTAGGATACGCAAAAGATGAAAGAGCAAAGGCCTCAATCAAAACTCTTTCCCCATAAATTGGATAAAATCGGATTGGGATTATTTTACTGACCTCCTTTTTCCTCCAATGAATTGATATTCCCAATGCTTTGGATTGCAGACCCTTTTTCCTCTCAAAGTATATAGTGGAAAGCATGCTTTAAAGTGGTACACGCAAGTTTAGGATAATGGATACCATGTAGATCTTTTTAGGTACTAAAAGGGATGAATATACATGCTTTGTTACGTAATAATTTCAGTGACATAATTGAGATTCTTTCACTTTGATAAAAAGTTTCAGTGAGATGATTGATATTTTCTTCATATTTTGATCGATTCACAGTGTTAACAATGATCACCAGAGATCATTTTGCTCATCTGTATTTATTAGTAACATATATCAGTGTTAAATACTTAAATTGTTTCTGTTGTACTCCTCATGATATTTAAATATATTAGCAGAGTATTAAATTTCAGAATCAGTGAAGTGGGCAACAAGGGATATACCGTATACGGTATATAGTATAGATACTTTGTACCTCCTAAAAGAACATTATTTTTCTCTATTCGAAGTCAACTCCTTACTCTGTAACAAAAAAAATCAACTCCTAAAACCCCTGTGAATTCAAACATCGAGTTGTCTATTCTTCAAATAAAATTCAAATAATTCAGGATTAAGAAAACAATACTATTAACAACAATTTTTTAAAGTAAATAATTTTAAGTTCTTAAAAAATACGATAATTAAAAAAAGAAAAGCTGCATGTCTATTGAAATAGTAAGTACAGTAATAATCATTCCTTTTATCACACTTCGGGCCGAAAAGTTGATTTTGTCATTTAAAAAAAAACAAGGCCTCTAAGCTGCTGGCTTTGGGTATTTTATAAATTTAAATATTAAATATCTTTAAAAAGATAAAAGCATAATAAAATATATAAATAATATTTTGTCACACTAACATGTCAAAATTGTTTCATTACAGTATTATATAAAGACTCCTACCTGTTCCATTTGCCTCACAAGCATGCCAATGTGCATTCGGAAGATTCCGTTGAAAATTTACTAAATATGAAATTAAGTATATCTCATTATTTATGACTCAAATAATTGGGGTCCCGCACATCGAAAACGTCATTTTCACACACGTGCACACGTAGTGCCAAGTATCACAAATTTATTAGTGAAAGAGATATTGATACATATGTAATACGTTTGAAATATAGAATGATGGACGGTTATTGGCCAAATGACAAGTATTCCACGTTGGTAAACGAAGGAAGAAGTGTAAGATGAAACGTGTCGGAAATCACCGTGGAGCCGCGAAGGGCTGCGGCGCAGCCCCGTCGGAGCCGAGGCGCCGGAGCGCCGCGACGCTAATAGGGTCTTCAGTTACTGGAGCCGCGGCGCTTTGGAGGCAGAATGCTGCGACGTAAAGTTGAAAAGTTCTGACCTTTAGGCTGATTTTGGAGCATTGATTCTCCATTACTTGGCACATGAATTCAGCCATTATTTGGCTTAATGTAACCTCTCAATTAAGTGCTATTACATGGCTATTGAAGGTCAGTAGTTGGCTAGTTGAGGGGTCCTTTCCTTACACTATAAATTGAGGCCTTAGGCTCAATTGAAGAATACTACACAACACAACACTTAGAAAATACTCCAAAATTTTCTGAATTCATCTTCTTCCTCTCTAACAAAGTTACTATACTCAAAGTTCTTCAAGAGTAACACTTGAGTTTCCTTTTCTCAATTGTTAAGTTGTTGTTGTATCTTGGGAGACTATTACCCGACAACGTAAAATGAGATATATGTGGCAATCTTGTCTTAAAGACATAGTGTCATCACTCGACTCAGCAAATCACAAAACAATTTGTTAAGTTCTTGATTTACAGTTTATTGTAATATTTAGTTTATCATTTTTTACCATTATAATAATTACTTACTTCCCGTTTCCTACAACAATGGTATCCCAACAAATTCAACAAGGAAAAGAGAATTCCAAATCTTGTCTTGATTTTATATAAAATGAGACTCAAATTTACCATAACGTGGTGTTGGGATTACATAATTTACTTATTCACGTTACTAGTTACCTTTTCCGCCTACATTGGATTGAAAAAGAGGACGAAGACAAAAGATCAAAAGTGATACAAATATTATGTTTTATTATTAGGAAATTAAAGAATAAAGGTACTATTATTTGACACTTCAACCTTGGGATCATCTTGTTTCGTGACCGTATTTGTTATCTCGTTGAATTGTAAGGTATACTTACAATATAATTCTAATATTGATTAATTGAGCTGAAACAATATAGTTCTGTTTCACAACCCCATTAAATTATGACGTGACTTAACTTGATAGTTTATTTGACGGATTAAACAAATCTAAATAAATCATAATTTTGTTTTCAACTTAGAAACAATACACACGTCACCATTTTATTAATATATTCACTGGTGGCATTTGCAATGCCCTCTAAAAGCTACACACAGATACAGCAAATAACCAATGCACTTGTCATTGACAATGCTATGCTGTACTTAGGACAATGAACATGTATGGATTATGTGGGTTTACTTGATTGAATGACAAATTGAGGTACGAAGATATTTTAACCAATCAAGATTAAATAAGAAAATTCTATGTTAAAATACATGTCACGTAATTATTCGTTTAATCCATGCATGAGCCAAGTTTTATTCTCTTTCCGATCCTGCTGAAGATTCTCTTTTAGTTGTAGAAACAAGCAGAAAAATATTAGTCAAGGATTTAAAAGGGAGAAAAATAGTTGTTTTATAACTTCTTGTTTATTTTTTTTTGGCGAGTAACCACATTAAATTTTCTAGGTTCATGCCATCACTACATGGTCATTTAATTTATCACTCAAGCACTATGTTTCCTAGACTAGTCTCTCCTTGTAATGATTTAATGAAGAAAATCTTATTTAAAAAAAAATCACCCAAGGATTTGGAAACAAAATAATATGTCAATTGAAGTAGGAGAAAAGAGGGAGTCTTTATAAAACCAATTAAGTGAAGTCAATAAAATTAAGTACGCTTGCAATATTACGGTAAGAAATCACTACTAAAAAATTTTTACACTGAAAAATATTCAACGACTATTTTTCACTAAATGTTTGTGGGAAAAAACCTAAAAAATCCTCTGTTTCTAGTAGTGAATGCATGTTTTTTCAACGGACATTAATCGTCAATAATTGAAATTGCGACGGTGCATTTCCCACAAATCATCTAAGACAATGTGATACAAACTGAACTAGCACTGGTCTTATAAAGAACACCTTAATCAATAAAGTGTTGGATACTCTATTGTACTTTATAAAGCAGTCCGGGAAGTAAATAACTATTACAAGTGTTCGAAAGGATAAATAAATGGTCAATCTTCAAAACTGCCGCAAGTTTGTTGTGTCTTGAATCTTGATAAGCTGAAATCAAGAAACAACTAAATCTGGATGATTACAACGTTGTGTGTTGAGTCGAGTGATTGCCCTCTGTCCTTAAGACAAGATTGCCCCGCATATATGCTTTTACGTTAGCGGACAATAGTCTCCCAAGATAAAACAACACTTTAATCTCAACGCTACAAAGCCAATAGGTTGAGCCTGACGAAGAAAACAATTATGAATCGACTTGCTGAAGATATGGAAAAGGAAGGAAGAGTTTTTGTTTTCTCTTCTGTTTTGTCTCTGTGTATATAGTGTGTCTCTGTTATGTATATGAGGGTCTTTGCTCACTGTTTTTCGTGTCTGTTTGCTTACTGTTTTGTGGTTACTTTGTGTCTGTATATACTATTTTTCAGTCACGTTATTGAGCCAAAGATGCATCAATATATAACATGGAGGAGGGACTCTTCAACTACCACAAACAAGACTGTTAATAGCCATTAGTGAGGGCTGTTAATGACTGGTTTAAGGCCATTAGTGTGGCATGTTTAAGGCTATAAGTGAGGTTGTTCATGACCATTGAAGGAGGGTGATCATGGAGGAGTTAATCAGCCAAGTAATGGCTGGTAAATGCTAAAAAAAACAGTCCATCGGTAGGCAGAAAGTTTCTGCCTTCCGTCACTCCCAAAATCAACTTTTCAGAAACTCTAGGGACCAAACTGTAAATATTAAGCAATTTGGGGTCCAAAAAGATAATATCAGAAAGTCCCCATAGCCCACGACCCGTGACCGGACGGGCGAGCGGCGGCGGCGCGTGTGGGCTTAGCCTTGAACCCAAGCACATCTAGGTCCTCCCTCCTTTAAACACATGGAATACCCCTTGGGGTCCCAAACCCTTTACCACTTTAGAGACTTATAAAGAGAACAATTCTTCCTTTTCCCACCAATGTGGTAGATTTGTCCCACACCATATTTCCATGTCTCAAACACCTTACTTCGTGGACCAATATCTCTTTCATTTCTCAACGAAATTTGACGATTCTTGGCCCTACGGTCATCTACTCACTTCGTAGATTATGCATGTGAGAAGAGACAAAGCCTCCAACATGCGGAACACTAGTGTTTAATTCATTAAATATGGGTAGACGCACCTCCCCGCCAAAGGCAAATTTCCAACATAAAGTACATATATGAACCCATAATTGTTCTTGAATAAGTAATGAACAATGACATCTTTATGCTGTGAAAACTTCTCTTTTGAGGCAGAGAGATCTAGGACCAGATTTTGTGAAGTTATTTAACCATTATGTCAAGAAATAATTAACCTCTCTAATTTTGATCAATTAGAATTATAGTATCTTTTCTCATTAAAACAAAAATAACCTAACAGGATGTGTATTTTCACAATAATTATCATGCATCTAAGAAAAAGCTTTAGCTAGTTTTGTCAAAATATTTCAATATCAAATGTGAAAAATAGGATTTTTTTTGACTTTTTTCCAACAGAAGAGGGAAAATAAAAGCTGCTTCCATTGGCTTGGTATATATTGTTATTGAGTTCCCATTGCAGTCCGGCAATTCAAACTTGAAAGTTGCAGTGACTTTAACCTTTTTGATTTTGTCTCGACTTGTCACATGAATGTATCAGTAAACAACTGTTGATCTATCTTATTATCAGAAGAAACATCCTAATTACACTATGCTTAAATTTGTACTCTTGACAATAGCAAATGATCAGCTCGCACTTATCTTTGACCTTAACACAACTCCAGCTTTAACCAAATGTATTTTACATTGCAAAATACTTCATGAAATAGCTTCAGATTTAACTATGCTTTATAATTATCTTCTGATTAGGGTTTACGCTAGAGCTATGCTAAGGTTATAAAAAATATTTGGTATATAGTAGAAGAGTATGTATTTTTGATTATTTTGTCTTAACTGAAGGTAAGTCCGGTTAATTGTTTGGTGCAAACAATTTCAATAATTTTTTTTATAAGGAGTACTAATAAGGAAATACTAACTAAAACGTATGTATTTTAGAAAATGAGATCTCTTGTCCTTTTATAATTTGAATAAAAAATAGTCTTTTCATATCTCTCAATTATTTCAACCCCTCTTTATTTACCGGGAGTAATAATTTTTTAGTCCTTTTACAAATTCTTTTTAGTTTTATAACATTTTATCTTTATTTTTTATACATAAAAGATCTGAAAATCATTTTCTTCTATTCAAATTATAAGAGGGCAAGATATTTTATTTCATCTTTAATACCTTTGTAATCTTTTCAAGAAAATGACAAAAATGCCACCTTATGTTTCGGAGTAAATTAAAAATATTTTTGAATAGTTTGGTTCTTTAAGCTATTTAAAAAGTAAGCGTCTTTTGCCTCTGATATTTCACAAATTCTCGCTATTAGATTGAAAAAGAAATTTGAAAAATTTGACCAAAAATGATAGGAAATCCTCATCAAATTTTAAAAAACGCAACACCAAAAATCACACCAAACACCAGAAACAGACTACAAATAGTTAAAATTGCACCTTAAAACTGTATAAGGAAGCAAAGTTAGACAAAAAATAGCCAGTGGAATAACCCCATTGACATTTGTTTAAAGAAAAAAGACAAAAAATAACATAAATTGCAAAAAATTGTACGTCTACACATGAGTTCTCGTTAAATAATTTCTTTTTCAGCAATTTTCATTAAATCTAATAATATATGGCGGATCCCAAAAATTGCTCACTTTTAGCTAACTTGGATAAATGACTAAGATTATTTAGAGCTATATTTAAGAGACTATATTAAATCTAATCCAACTATAAAAAGACTATTTTTGTTATTTTTCTAATCTTATCCTTAGGGTGGAATTTGGATATTCCTCTTTATTATCCAATCCTTATCCCTTACTACTCTCTCCGGATCAGAAAGAATGTTCATTTAATTTTTATTTATTTATTTACTAAATTAAAAAAGAACTAATTGGTAATTTATCCTTTATTTGTAAATTATACAAGGTCCTACCCAAAAAATTAACTTAGTAGTATCAGTTAGTCAGAATTAATTGGTAAATTTATAGTTGAAAGACACGTTTTTTTTATTCATCAGTCGAGTATAAATATCGGGGGCAAATAAGCTTTTACCTTACATAGAGGACATTTATGCAATTAACGACGTGTTGAGGGGTAAAATCACGAGAGTTTACGCTTTGGAGGGGTTTTCTTGGTGGGAAAGTAGAGGACCAGTTCGTTATATTCGAAAATTCAAAACAATAGTGTAGTAGTGGTGCAGTGGACCAAAACAAAAGCATCTGTTTCCCTTTCTCTCTCTCACAAGTCACAACCCATATATATGTATATATATAAAGATACAGTTCAACTTTCCCTAAACCACAACATCCACCACTTTTCCCTTTTCCCGGCAACCGTCTACAACTTCCCCCAATTTTTTTCAAACCCTAAAATTTTCACTTTTAAACCCCTGAAAACCCCCAAAAGTTCAATTTCCCCCCCCAAGATTTTTCACCTTTTAAGTGAAGAAAGTAAAATCCAACTGATCAATCCTCTGTTATAGTTAAAGGTATTGACTTTCTGTACGTTGTTTCTTATGTGGAATTATGGAGCTTTGTGAAAATAGAATTTTGTGGATAAATTGTTAATAGGTCAATGATTTTGTGTTTTATTCTGATTACTTTGACTTTCTTTTCATGATTGAAAATAAATGAATTTCTTTCCTTTTCGTTCTGAGGAAAACTCAAATGTTCGATTAGTCTTCTATTACAGTGAAAGCTGTGCCAGAAATAAGTTAAAAGGTATCCGCATAGTATCTTATTTGGCGAAGGGTGTTCGGATGAACTCCCTTGCTGGCTGTGGCTCCATCACTGGGTAGGGATAAGTTGTGCGTACATCCTACCCTACCTAGACCCTACTTGTGGGATTGCACTAGTTATGTTGTTGTTGTTGTATTGGCTTTGCTACCTATATGTCACTTTATGAATTATGGAACTTTATGAAATTAAAGCAGTGGCTAATTATTAGTAATAGGTCAATTTTTCAGCAACAAAATAATCGAGAAAAAGATAACATGTAGTGCTTGGATTCAACCTTTGTGTTATCTTTTTCTCGAATTATAGAATTTTTTGGACATTTGTACTGTCTATCTATACTTTCAATGTTTTGGAGACGACATAGAGAACCTTATTGAGAAACAGTACAATCAGTTTTTGTAAATTCGGTTAAGGTATTAGCTTTATGTGTGTGAATGTGGAGTTTCCAGGACATTTCTTTTGTCTACTCTGTATTGACATGTTTTTTCCCTTCTTTTTCTCTCTCTCTCTTTATTGATTCGATAGAGTTGATGAGGTAATTCCAAGTGATCAATCTTCAATTATAGTGAACGTGGTGCTAGAAAACTGAAATAGCCATTGGTTTCTTCACTTTTTTTTGTGTGTATTATGGAGTTTTATGGACATTCTCTTCCATGAATCTGTCTTATGGGAGTGTGTGATAGTATGTAGATTTTTGAACTGGTTATACTGGAGAGATTATGTACGTAATGGTGTTTCTTGAGGGCTGCCTTCTATGGTTTTGTTTCCATAAGTGGTTAATCTGTTGATCTAACTGTTGAAATTTGCGGGGATTGCTCAATTTTGTAGTTTGATCTTTCTGATGTGGATTTAGATTATTTTCCATCCGCTCTCCCCATCCTGATCTTTTTAGTAAGTTGCTTAATAACATAAAGATATTTCATTTGTCACTAATTTCTCCTTAGGAGAAGTACTGTGATAAGAATGTTATAAAATATTAAAAAAAAGTCTTAAGAAATGCACTACTTTTGGAGGATCCGACACACAAGCGTCGACATTTTTGAAGAGTCCGCGCAACATAGGTCCTAGATCTATCCTGCTCCTTCCCTACACCTTCTCCTATTCTACTTAGTATTTGTTTGTTCTTGACATTTGGCTTGCAGATAGATGAGAACTCAGTATCTTATATCAAACTTGACTATTGCTATCATCAATTTTCAGTGTTGACGATTTTGATTCCCAGGACAAAGAATGGAAGCTAACGGGAGGGACGACTTGAAGAAACCACTTTTGCAAGATGCTGATGCTGTAGCTATCAATGTGGCTCAACTAAGTGACACCAGGAATAAAAAGATTAGAACTCTTCTCTTCAAAGTTAATGGCATCACTTGTGCATCTTGTTCCAATTCCATAGAATCTGCGCTGGGAAAGCTGAAAGGGATTGAGAGTGCTACAGTGTCTCCACTTCAAGGCCAGGCCGTTGTGAAATATGTGCCAGAACTTATCAGTGTATGTCCCAATTTAAGACAGTGGATCATTAACTTAATTTTAAGCTAAGAATTTAATGTTCAAACATTCAAGGACTTCAGAGTCCTGGATGACCAAATAGCTCGGTTGCCTTTTCATGCTGTTATCAGTCTATTGGTCTTAAAATTCACTAAATCTATTGTTGTTAACTGATAGATTAATTCTTTTGTTTGAGTTTTCTTTTATCATTTCCAATTTCATGACTTTTCTGTAATAACTGCTTCCTCAAGTGGCTTGTGTTCCTAACAGAAAAAAATTGATTTTTGTGGCGAAACATTTTCTATCTAAGATTTATATCTCAAAGAAGGTATGCAGTACCTTTTTCTCAAAAAAGGTTTTGCTCTCTCTCTCTCTCTCCCTCCCTCCCTCCCTCCCTCTCTCAGAAAAGCTAAAGGGTTTTCCATGAGATGGGAAATGGAAACTATTTTCCTCACACATAGTTTGTGAATAAGTGATTGTCTGATAATGAGCAAGTAATATCCGTCTTTCTGCTAAACAGGTTTGATTGCTTTCCTAATACTTTTTTCTCTACAGTCCTGTTGCATACATATTTATGCACGTCTCACTGTAAGGAGGAATTTTACAAATTTCATAAAAGAGCAGAACAGGTTTACAGGTGAAACAAATATAGGCAAATATTTTAGTATGAAGTACCATTTTAAAAAGAAATTTCCTTGAGTTCTTATCATCTTTTTGTATGTTGAGTGCTTCCTGAGCTCCACTGAGAAAAGTTGCATCAACTCTGATGTTTATGACTTCAGAGATTGGTTTAATGGTGGTTGATTGCTCTTTGCTTTTCTTCCTTATTTATGGTTCCATATTTCTGACTAAATATATGGCTATACCAGGCAAAAAAGATAAAGGAGGCTGTCGAAGACACTGGTTTTCTAGTTGATGAGTTCCCAGAGCAAGACATTGCTATCTGCCGAATCAGAATCAAGGGGATGGCATGCACAAGCTGTTCTGAGTCTGTTGAACGAGCCCTTTCAATGACAGATGGAGTAAAGAAAGCTGTGGTTGGTTTATCTCTTGAAGAAGCAAAAGTTCATTTCGATCCTAATATTACCAGTACCAGCCGGATTATTGAAGTAGTAGAAGATGCTGGATTTGGAGCTGACATAATTAGTTCAGGCAGTGATTTAAATAAAGTACACTTCAAGCTAGAAGGCATCAATTCTCCAGATAAGTTTACCGCTATTCAATGCTGTCTCAATGCTTTGGAAGGTGTAAACACTGTTGAAATTAACCATCAAGAGCATATAGTGACCATAAGTTATGAACCAGATATAATTGGTCCAAGAACCCTAATGCAGTGCATCCAAGAAGTTGGGAATGGGTCAAGTACTTATCGTGCGAGCCTTTTTATCCCACCGAGACAGCGAGAAATAGAAAAAGAGCATGAAATTCACACTTACAGGAACCTCTTTTTGTGGAGCTGCTTATTTTCAGTGCCAATATTTGTTTTCTCAATGGTACTTCCAATGCTTCCCCCTTTCGGGAATTGGATAGAGTATAAGGTTATCAACATGCTAACTGTTGGATTATTGTTAAAATGGATCCTTTGCACACCTGTGCAGTTTGTTATTGGCCGAAGGTACTCTTTCTTTCATGGAATTCTAAATGCAATGTGATTACCCTTTATACTCTGAACTGTCTTTCGTAGAGATATGAGTAAAATCTAGTAATTTCTAATGCTAAACTTCTATTATAGGTTCTATGCAGGATCATATCATGCACTGAGACGGAAATCTGCAAACATGGATGTTCTGATTGCATTGGGCACTAATGCTGCCTATTTCTATTCAATTTATATAATGATTAAAGCATTGACTTCAAATTCCTTTGAGGGGCAAGATTTCTTTGAGACTAGTCCCATGTTGATATCGTTTATATTATTGGGGAAATACCTAGAAGTTCTTGCAAAAGGAAAGACATCAGATGCTTTGGAAAAGTTGATAGAGTTGGCTCCTGAGACTGCGTACCTATTGACAATGGACGGTGCTGGGAATATTATTTCTGAGACAGAAATTAGCACTCAATTAATACAAAAGAATGATGTACTTAAGATTGTTCCAGGGGCAAAGGTTCCTGTAGATGGCGTTGTTATTAATGGTCACAGTTATGTGAATGAGAGTATGATCACAGGAGAAGCTAGGCCTGTTTCTAAGATGCCAGGTGATAAGGTACTCAAGAATTGTTGGCCATGGGTTTCACACCTTTTGTTTTCAAATGCTGGCTATCATCAACAGACTCTATATCTTTAGCATGCTTTTTAATGATAAACATTTAATTATTAGGTCATTGGTGGAACTGTAAATGAGAATGGATGTGTACTCATCAAGGCCACTCATATTGGTTCGGAGACTGCCCTATCACAAATTGTTCAGTTAGTTGAAGCTGCTCAGCTTGCCAGAGCACCTGTTCAGAAACTTGCTGATAAGATATCAAGATATTTTGTACCCACGGTGAGTTTTATCAATTTAAATAGAAACCTGTAAAAATCCTGTACAGATATGCACAATGGCTAATTTATTTTTCCAGACAGAATATTTAATTGGTGTATATTTGTTTAAGCAAAAGAGATACTCCCTCGATATGTAATCAAGATATATGTTGCAATTGATATCATCAGTATACTCATCTTAGAATTCTTTATTGACAATCTTCCATTATTTAAGTACTGGTGGATGCAAACACTGAAATCTATAGCAAAGACCATGGCCAAATATCATGTGGTTTATTCTAAGACCTTAATCTGAATGATTAGGATAAACAATAATTTGGAGTCTGTCATGGTTTCTAATGTATATGTACAGCACAGTTTGAGATCTGAAATGTCTTTGGGTTGACCTTATTCTCAGATGTTGCCAGTTATCTGCCGGTGAGCTGAAACAACCGAATTTTATTATATTTCAGGTTGTTTTAACTGCAGTTGTGACATGGCTGGGATGGTTTATCCCTGGAGCACTAGGTATATATCCTTCAAGTTGGATACCAAAAGGAATGAGTGTATTTGAGCTGGCATTGCAGTTTGGTATATCGGTATTGGTGGTCGCTTGCCCCTGTGCTCTTGGATTAGCTACTCCTACAGCAATTATGGTTGCCACCGGAAAGGGCGCTTCTCAAGGTGTACTTATTAAAGGTGGAAATGCTCTTGAAAAAGCACATAAGGTTTGTTCACCTCTCCAACCTTATTAGTAGCTTATAAGTGAAATTATTTCAATTTCTCACAAAAAAGTTGTCTACTCGTATCTTTTTTTCTTCTTTAGAGCTGAGAGAGATTTGAGGGGTCAGGGTCGGTGTTGCCAGTTCATTGCCTTGAAAAATCAAATTCAGAGATATCCACCATATGTCTAATTCCAGTTTATTTAAGAGGAAGCCAGAAATGAGATCAATCCTTTGGTTTCAGAAGTTCTTGTTTACCACTACGGATAATATAGAAGTCGCTGGTTAACTGGGAGTTTAATTGTGCTTGCAGACTAATTTTAATACCAATTTCTTTTTTTTTTTTGAAAAGAAATTGCATTTTTCTGGTGTGGATGTTAATGCAAACATATCTTGTTCTTGCAGGTGAAACTGGTTGTGTTTGATAAGACAGGAACACTGACAGTTGGAAAACCCACTGTTGTCAGTGCTGTGTTAATTACTAACATCACCATGAAGGACTTCTGTGATGTAACTATCTCTGCCGAGGTGGGCTTCTTTTCCCTTCTGTTTCATAATTATTTCCTTAATACATTCTTAGATGTGATGCCCTACCCTATTATCTGGTAACTTTGCTATGTGGAGATGCCCCCAGTATTTGGTCTAGTGGTAAGAGCGCAGCACATAATGTGTACATTAGGCGCACATCACGGGTTCAAATGCATCTGTGGACAAAAGCCTGTATATAAGTGGAGAAGGGTAGAGGGGTGGGTCCATTATCTACCTTGTTTCGAACTGTGTGCCACTTCCCCATGAGGATTTCTTGGTTATAAAAAAATCCTTTGCTATGTGGAGATCTCAAAAACAAAATATACATTTCTTATCTAATTTATGTGGGCATATAATTGACATAGATTGGAGAGGCAAAGTACATCATGAAAATTGTTTAACTACATGAAAGAAATGAAGGGACTGATCTTCAATTATCACCATAAAGTATCTGAGTTACTCTACCTTCTATCCTATACTTTAGCCCTCTCTATGAATTGAAGCTTCGCTGCATTGTAATAGTAAAATATTGGAACTGAATATTGCGGCACACTGGCACATGTGATAATAACTTTGGGGCACACATGATTTCTCCTCGACTTGTATTTGTAAAAAGATACTTCATCTCTTCCCACTTTTAGTTCCTTTCTTTTTTAACTAGGAAATGCTAGAAGAGAGTGTTAACTGTTGCGTAGTTACATCAGTTATCACAGCTAATATTAATTCCATCAAAGTGAAAAACAGTTTTGGACTTCCCAACAATGAAGGTGGATTACCTGCAATTATGTTCAAGTAGTAATCATTAAGTTAACTATTCAAATATGGGTTAAAATAAAACGAGGTATTTTCAATTGTGATATCATAAGTGGAAAAGTTGGTGAAGTATCAATGCTCTTGGGCATATCCATGTTGGTTTCATGTGTCCAGAATTTGATTTTCAGGCAAATAGTGAGCATCCTATTGCAAAAGCAGTTGTGGACCATGCCAAAAAATTACGCCTGAAGCACGGTGTTGAAAATGATTATCACCTTGAGATAGAGGACTTTGAAGTGCACACTGGAGCTGGTGTGAGCGGAAGAGTTGGAGAACGGAAAATCCTAGTTGGAAACAGGAGGCTTATGCATGCTTTCAACGTCCCAGTAAGCAGTGAAGTTGATAACTACATTTCAGAGCATGAACATCTTGCTCGGACTTGTGTCTTGGTTGCCGTGGGTGAGAAAATAGCTGGGGCTTTTGCTGTGACTGATCCTGTAAAGCCAGACGCTGCACGTGTTGTTTCTTTTCTCCACTCAATGGACATCACAAGTGTTATGGTGACCGGTGATAACTGGGCTACAGCAAGAGCAATAGCAAGTGAAGTGGGAATTCAGATGGTGTTTGCTGAAACAGATCCACTGGGAAAAGCTGATAAAATTAAAGAATTGCAGGCAAGGTTTTCCTCCTCTTCCTTAATAATATGCATATTTCATTATGATCCATGATAAGCAGTTGATGTACGGTGCAAGTTGCTTGTCTACTAATGGCTTGGCTTTTTTTGGCTGTAAGTCTGATGTTTGATGGTTTCATTTGGTGGATGGTTTGCAATTGGTAGGAAGAAACTCCAGACCAGAGGCGGAGCTACGAGCCTGTCTACGGGTTCAGCAGAACCCACTAGTTTTGGCCCTGACCCTGTAATTGCATTTAAAAATCCTATAAATAATTTATTCAGAACTCAATAAGCTGTCTTTTCTAGAATCCAGAACCCATAAACTTAAAATCCTAGCTCCACCTCTACTCCAGACTGTAATCATGTATGTGCACAAATAGTTTTGTCCATTTTAAGGGAAAATGCTTTGAAGATCCACTATGCTAAACTTAGCTTCTACTTCCTACCACTTTGATGCAGTTGAAAGGCACTCCTGTTGCAATGGTAGGAGATGGTATAAACGATGCCCCAGCACTCGTTGCAGCTGATGTTGGGATGGCAATTGGCGCAGGCACCGATGTAGCTATAGAAGCCGCTGATGTTGTTCTCATCAAGAGCAACCTTGAAGATGTTGTCACGGCATTAGATCTCTCTAGAAAGACAATGTCACGTATCAGGCTCAATTATGTTTGGGCACTCGGATACAACGTGCTTGGCATGCCAATTGCTGCTGGGGTCTTGTTCCCTTTCACTGGAATCCGTTTGCCTCCATGGCTTGCTGGTGCTTGCATGGCTGCTTCTTCCATTAGTGTGGTCTGTTCATCACTGCTGCTGCAGTCTTATAAGAAACCTCTTCATCCTCGAGTCAATTAATCTTTTTTTTTTTTTAATAATCACAATTGTTGTACTAGTTTCTAGCTTAAGCATTGCTTTCAGTTTGACAAAAAAAGTTCCAAGAGGGCATAATAGAAAATGATTGTTGTTTGCATTGGGTAGACTGTCTATATCACACCCTTTAGGATGCGGCTTTTTCCCGGACCTTGCTAATGAGGGAAGCTTTGTGCATCAGTGCTACTTGACCGACTAAAGCTAAAAGGAGAAAGGGAGATGACTCTAGTTGTTGAGTACCCTGAGGAAGGGGCTGCCCCTTTCTGTATTTGGTCTATCTCAATATGATAATCTTGTCAGCTACTTTATAGTTTTGCTCTAGGCAGGATTTTTTATCATCTTACAAGTAAAACTTTTGGTAAGGTGTCTTAAAATTATGTTTCTGTTGCTACTTGCTATTACATACTAATGCTATGTACTTCAACAATTTAAGTTTTTCCAAAACAAGAAAGTTGATTTAATATTTACAAGAAGTGCGCATCCTCTCTCAAAGTATAGTTGTGAAAAGGGAAAATGACAACTTCATATGAACTCCGAATCACGTTTCAGTATTCGAGGTCATTGTTCACAAGCTTCAATATTACTATGTAAATAAGGGTCCTGTTATGAGGTCAATGGTATGATACACTCATAGCTAAAAGAAATCGTTGACCTTTTCTTGAGGAGTTTAAGTTATGTGTGGTGATAGTGTAAAATATGTGCACGAGATTAGGTCACTTATCATGTAATTACAAGTAAATCTCTATAGTAAACATTAATTAGTAATCTAAAACAGGTAAATGACCTGTTATCACATTACACTGCATTAATAGTATAATTTTTTTTACGTTGTCAATGTGTATAATTTAAATCTTTTTTATTAATTATTGAGTAATATTTAAGATGTTCATGGATTGACCCTTTTAGCAGAAGAAAGGGTAGTATCTATAGATGGAATATTGGAATCTCGAAACAAAAAGAATCAGCATTTTATGCAATTATCAGGATAGTATCACTAGTTGGCTTAATTTTTAGTGGTTGTCGCTTCTGCCTTCTGATATCATTTCATTGTTGTTTGATTGCTGGAAAAAACAAAGTGATTGTCGAAGTGTTGTGAAGTTAAGATGCTATTACATTTTATTAGTGTAAAAAGCAAACAAAACTTTCTCCCAAATTAAGTGTTGTAAATTTCAAAATGATGTTGATGGAAATTTTTTCCGCTTTCAAACAAACGTCTAAAATATATTATTACACCTCAATACCAAATAAGTTGATGGCCAAACATTCATCACCACTCATTTTGAGAATAGTATTGGCATATATATATAGATATATATATTTATTTATTTATAAATTCAAGAAAGTACATCATCTTACTTCTAATCGCCCATCCGCCCACTTTACACCATCATCTAATCACAATAATACACATCAACACAAAGATGAAAGTGTCAACTGTTAATGAAATCCTATTTTCTACGATTGCTCTCAAGGAAGAAGACGAGAAAACCGATACACAAATATCAGACACACTTCGGATTAACACACTTAAAAGTTAAAAGACATAAGTGGACATACATCGTTTGGGCCTCAGAATTCGATTGGGCCAGTTTCGAATAAGTTGGGCTTACAATTATTGAGAAAAAATATTTCCAACTCAGCCCAATTTTACTCATCCTCAGCACAAGTATTATACACATGTCACGCCCCGAACCATGGTCTTGGCGTAACACGACACTCGGTGCCTGAATGCATGTGACCGAGCGAATCACACGGCTTGCTGAATCAACATGGTCATCTAATAACGTGAAATAATAATTTAAAACATGAAAATTTGAATACTGAAAATATTTATCTGAAAATATGATTGCGAAAATAATCTAAAAACATAACAAGTTTGAATATCTGACATGACATGATAGATTAGTGTATAAAACCTCTGAACATGTGTATGACTGCTAAACTATTTTACTCGGACAAGGCCCCCCGACATTCCTTTACTGCATGACATGAAATAAATAAGAAAAATAACACCCCAAACGAAATGGGGCTCACCAATAGTTGATACATAAGAATCTTAACGAACTGTTATGTCGCCGTGTAACTCCGCACCTGCATCGTGAAATGCAGGCCCGAGCAAAAAGGGACGTAAGTACATTTGAATTGTAGTTGTATGTAAAGCAATTGAATGAATAAGCAAGGCACATGAAATAATAGGAACTGAAACTGAAGCAGTAACCTGAGCATGAGCATGTATAATATCTGACACGAATATAATAAAACATGGTAACTTATTTTAGGTGGGATAGCTTTAGTATAACCGACATGAAACCACCACGTGAGAACGTGATGTCTGATTTCTGCCCGATCAACTAAGCCATCTCGTACCTTGTCGAGCACGAGACATGAACATGAACATGACATGAATGGATCTAATAACTCTGCAATGGGTAAAATGAAGGAATCGTCCTAACTGCACAGAGCGATCCTTATCCTACGTTGACATATGTAGTTTCAGGTATTAAATCTTCTCGGTAATATGTGCTACTCCCAAAACATGAACATAAATATAAGTGACTTAACAATCTATGAATTACATAATCACAACTTGTAAACATGATTTATAAATATAGTGTAACATTTGTAGTTGTAATATAACTTGCAAGAGACATGAAAACATGTGAAGTTCATATAATGGAATGATATTGGTTCGGTTCATGGCATGCATTTAAGAACACATGAAATTCAAATTATGGGTATTCATGGATTACAGACGGATTCAGGATAATCATAATGAAATATCAAGAATACAATTAACGAGATTGCAATATTGTAAACATGATATATAGTTGTACGTGTATTTAGGGTCATATGAACTAGAGCAAAAATCCTAAGTCTAAGGCAATTCGTATTTCATAGATGAACGTGGCATGGGGAAGAACAAAGATGTTCTCACACGTGGATAGAAGCCTTACATACTTGTAAACGCTCTAATCCAACAAACTATTTTGCTTCTCTGACTAAGAACACCTAAAACCCTAACTTGAATCACTTGAGAAGAATTATCTTAGAAATTTTATGTTTATGTTTAAGAATCATGTATGAATACTAGGATTGATTAAGAATCGTAGAGATGTTCTTACCTTGATATGGGGGATTTGAGAGGAGAGAAAATTTCCCTTGAGGGGTTTTCTACATAGTTGGAATGTCTGACAAATGAATTTTTGAGTTAACTGATGAATTTATAGGACATCACATTTGGACGCCTTGGATAGCCGAGCTAAGCCTATGGCATGACTATGTTGTGCTATCAGCTTAGCTCAGCGAGCTCACCAGTCCAAAATGTACTTAGAAAAATTTCAGAATTTTTCTCCTTTTGGTCACTATACCTCGCTGAGCTAAGCCAATGGCCTGACTATGTTGTGCTATGAGATGAGATTAGCGAGCTCCTAGGTCCATTTCATACTTAGTCAAAATTTCACGATTTTCAAATGTGTCGATAGCGTTCAGTAAAATTGTCATAACTCCAAGCACATAGCTCTAATTGAGCTTGTCCATATATGGTTGGAAAGTTATTTCAAAGGGCTACTACTTTAATGTTTTAATATTTCTCCAATTCCCAATGGATTTTCACGTAAAAAGGCTGGAAAGGCGGACCTATCATAAACTTAGTCGATTCTATCGAACCTTATGCACCTCACTATTCGTCTTGATTTCAAACCAATTATTTCCAGCCAAACTTATCCCGATAGGACTTCATATTGTTAAAATATCACACTATTACACATTTATCACATTCACACCTAACTCAGATTTACGGAATGTTACAACACAATACTTTATAGTATAAATGACATTTTGTATAGGATTCCTTTACACTCGTCTAGAAGTTCATGAGTTGTACATAATTATTGAAGTTGTTACATAATTTATTTATTAGCATTTTAGTCCTTATCCTAGCTGTATAAAATAGACATAGTTTGTATACATTTTTGCACATAGAAATACAAGAGAAAATTTCTCCATCCGCGTCTTTCATTATTTGATTTCTTTGAAATCCTACATGGTATCAGAGCAGGTTTAGTGAGAATCTCTTCTTCGATCTTCTCTCAAATTCTTTTCTTGTAACTCTGTCCTTTCACTTTTAATCACTTGAAGAGATGGCATCAGATCCTACTCCTGCTAATGCTTCCAGTACTTCTATTGAGAAAGCTATTATAAATGCTCTTTCTCCGTCTCATCATTACCATTTAAATGCTTCAGATTCACATGGAATGACGCTGAAAGTGTAGCTTTGATGTCACCAGTTATTAAAACTAGACGAGAGGAGTTTTGATCCATCTCTTAGCCAAAAATAAGTTATTTTTTATTAATGAAAATATGAAGTTCTAGAAGAAAGTTCACCTATGTTTGAACAATGGAGGAGATGCAACGACATGATCATTACTTGAGTTCTAAACTCTCTAAGAAAAGACATTGCAAAGAGTGTGATTTATTCACAAACAACTTCAGATCTTTGAAATGAGCTGCAAGAGAGATATGGTCAACCGATGGTTCAAAACTCTTGCAATTGCAAATAGACCTCAATAATATCACACAAGGAACAATTGATATAGCAAGTTATTTCAACAAACTGAAGAAATTGTGGAACCAACTTAAGGTTTTCAATACTTTCATGACGTGTAACTATAAAGTTAAATGTGGAGATAAGGAACATAATCACAAAATGAATGAAGCTATGAAGTTGGTACAATTTCTGGTGGGTCTTAATGAATAATGTTCAATATGTAGAGGGAATATTCTCATTATGGAACTACTACGCTATACAAATCAAGCCTATTCCATCATCCTCCATGAGGAATCACAAAAGGAGATACATTCTGGGAACATAGTAAAATCGATTCTTCAACTTTTAATGTTGCTAAGTGGAATGAACAAAGAAATTTTATTGCCTAGAAAGGAAACACACATATCTCTAATCCTAGAAATATGTACAACAATAGCTCAACAAACAACAACCTCTTTTGTATTTATTGTAAGATGACAAACTATACTAGGGAAAATTGTTATAGTTTGATAGGGTTTCCAACAGGTTTCAAATTCATAAATAAAATTAAGCCTTTTAACAATGCAAGATCTAATGCAACTACTATAGAAGAAGGTCTGGTTTTTGGTACCATTTTAGGCAATGATGAGAGATCTAGTGTGTTGAATGCTTTTCCATCATCTAGGATTATTGAAAATAACAAGTCTTCTCTCTTCAACATTCAAGCTTTTACAAAGGATCAATGCCAACAACTGTTTGAAATATTTCAAATAGTAAAATCTAAAACTGGTACAGAGGTAAGGAGTAATAAAAATATAATACCATGTAATCTTCGATAGCCACCGAAAATAACAAAAAACCTACCTTCCCTAATATCAAAATTGCCAGCAACAATGGCCACAACAGCCACAACATCCACTGTACAGCCTCCGCCAGAGGTTGTCTAGTCTAATCTATCACTCATCACGCAACCGTTCCAATCTCTACCCTCACAATCATATGCAACCATTATTTCTTCCTCGACGCAACCCACAATTAAACCACTACCACTCAAACCAATTACCTATCTTCATGGTGAACCACGAATTATCTGGGATGAGGATGAAGTAGATCAGATGATCATCCGAGAACACTTCTAGTATGCAATTGTTGGAAAATTCTCTTATGACTGGCCAGGTATCAAAGAATTGCATAAACTCATCCCAAAGCAATGTGAACTAAAAGGAGAATGCAATGTAGGATTGATGCAAAATAGGTGTGTTCTTATTTGTCCATTACTCTTGGAAGATTATGTGAACCTGTTATCTATGTCACACACATGAATTGGTCATACCCAATGAGAACAATGAAATAGAATCCATGGTTTGATCCGGATGAAGAAACTTCAATTACTATTGCTTGAATATCACTTTCTTATCTGCCACCAAATTATTTTGTGAAAGAGGCTATTTTTACTTATTTTTGCTGCTGGTAAATCTCTACAAGTGAATATGGCTAATAGGAATCAAACTCAAGCTACTTGTGTTAGGGTTAAAGTAGAAGTTGATTTATTGAGTGAATTTCCTAAAAGGATCAATATTGGAATGAGAAAGAAATCTGGTGATGTGGTGGATAGGTAAATCCAAATAAATTATGAGCATGTTACTAAATAATGTAGAAGGTGTAAACTATACGGGCATAATAAAATAATTGCTGTGTGATTCACCTAGAGTTGTATCCTAAAGGAGAGGAGGAATGAGCAGAAGAAAACAAAAAGAAAAACATTGTGGAAAATAAGGGAAAATGTGTAGAATCTGAGAAGAAAGAGGAAAGCAAAGAGAATAATAGTGATGCCAAAAGAGCTGATAACAAATGGGAGACTAGGGATAAGAAGTGTGATAACAAAAAGGTTGAGCGAGAGAATAAATGGGAAAATAAGGAGAAGCAGGTTAGGGGGAATGAGGAGAGAAAGCAGAATTATGGAGGATATCATAAGAACAATCAATCTTGGAACCATGTTGTTAATAAAAATCAAGAAAAGGGATGAATCAACAGGAGAACAAGAAGAAGGATTCACACAAGGATGAAGACATGCCAGAGTTAGCAAATAATAATTAGTTTGTTGCTATACAAAACAATGGTGATGAAGAAAATAAGAAAAACGAGGATGTTCAAAAGAAAGGCAATGATCAAGAGTCTAACAAAAAGAAAGAATTGCTGAATGTGGAAGCATCAAAGGAGAAACAAACAAGTAGAACCAAAAGCAATGGGCAAAAAGAGCAAGTGTAGCAAATAAAATAGAATTCAGCAAGGCTTGGGCAGAAAATTCCTTTGGTAAAACTGTATAAAGGGAAGCAAATGAGGCGATAAAGGAGCATGCAGAAAATAAGCAGGTAGATAACAAGAAAAATGATCCAAGGCTTGAACCAACAACAGAAATAAGCAAAAATACTGATAGTGGCAAATGAAGGATGGAGAGCATGGTGCATCAGGATATAATGTACAGAACTGGGAGGATCAATGCTAAAAAATACCATAGAAAGGGATAGCTGGAGATATTTTGCATCATCATAAACCTCTGCAGATTATATATCCTCATGAGGAAACAAACAAAACAAGTGACAAGAAATTCCAGCTTCAATTAGCAGTTCCAATGACAGAGAACTCAGAATAATAGGCTGACAAAGAGCAACTAAATACTCTAAAACTTATGAAGATGAAAGCATAGATCAGAATATCAGTAATATATCTAAATAAGCAGACTTATCACCAAGGAATACAAAGAGCTTGAGGAGTGCAATGAAGAAGTCTAAGTCAAGTCCAGTACTTCCTCTTCAGGTGGAACCTCCCAACCATTCTCAATGATTGATAAATTATTGTTTTGGAACATAAGATCAATCAACACTCAAAATGATTTTGAAAGGTTGATTGAACTTAATAAGGGGTGGTGACTTTAATGTCATATTGTCTGAAGAAAAAAACTAGGGGGCATTTCAGTACTTCATCAAGAAACTGTTGACTTTACATACTTCATGAATAATTGTGGTTTGTTGGAAATGAAGTTCTCTGGAAGTACATTCATTTGGTGGAATGGTAGAACTGAAGATGATTATATATTCAAGAGGATATATAGAGGATTTCATGAAACTTCTTTCATCTAGTGAAGTTACCCATCTCATTAGAAATGGTTCAGATCATGCTTCTCTTTATGTTGTATGTGATAGTAATGAAGAAATAGTGGTTAGTGGTAAGACCATTCAGGTTTTAAACTTCTAGACCAAACATCACAAGTTTATGGATGTAGTGAAGGAAAATTGGGTCTTAGATTATATTGCTAATCCCCTTACAGAGCTGCAGTACAAGATGAAAAAAGTGAAGCATTCTCTAGAAAGATGGAGTAAGGAGACATATGAGAATATATTTCAATAGATTTTCACATTAGAAGATGTGATCAAGTTCAAGGAACTACAAATGTAAATAAATCCTTCAACACTGAATAAAGAAGAGTTTTACAAAGCTCAAGCTGATTTAAACTGTTTCTTACATCTTAAAGAAGAGTATTAGAAGCAGAAGTCACGCATGAAGTGATTTAAGGATGGAGAAATAAATACTAAATTCTTCCATTCCTATGTCAAAGGCAGAAGAAAGAAGCTTACTCTATATGGTATACATAACAGGCAGGGAGATTGGATCACAACAAATGTGCAGATAGGAAATATAGCAATTCAGTTCTTCGAGGAGCAATTTACTAAGCAGATGAGACCCTCTAGTTTTGACATGTTGGAGTCTATTACTACTCTAATTATTGGAGAGCAGAATGCAACATTGACAACATGGCTTAGCACATACAAAGTAAATGAAGCAGTTTTAGTCTTAATGGGGAGAGTACTAGTGGTCCATATTGATTTTCTGGACAATTCTTTCAGTCTTGTTGGAATATAGTTGGAGAAGATGTTACAAAGATGGTTAGAGCTTTTTTATATCAGGAACTTCCAAGATTCATAACTCACACAAACCTGATTCTCATCCTAAAGAAGGATGTAATAAAAACTTTTCATAATTGAGGCCAATCAGTTTGAGCACATTTACTAAATTATATCTAGAGTTTTTCATGAAAGAATTGTCAAGGTACTTCATGGAATTATTTTTAGTACTCAGTCAGGATTTATTAAGGGAATGAGTATTGTTGAAACTATTTTGTTAGCTCAGGAGATAATCAGAGAAATAAACTGTTTAATGTAGTGGTTAAGCTAAACATGGCTAAAGCTTATGATAGGGTGTCATGGATCTTCTTAACCAAGGTATTGAGGAAGTTTGTTTTTTCTGAAGTTATTGTTGATATGGTGTGGAGACTAGTGTCCAGTAATTGCTACTTAGTTTTTGTCACATCCCAAATCGATGAACGTGTGGACATCTACCCCTTTCCCCACCCAGTAGGTGAACCTATCCCTTAATCATAACTCAATCAATGATAAAGTAGAACCCAACTAGCAAATATACATAATAAGTGTAAGATAGATAAGGAAACAATGCAGAAGTCTGAATAACTACAACTGTACAATAGCCACTACTACATAACTACAAGTCTGAATATGAAAACATAGCTTGAAAAGTAGAATACTGTCTCAGAATAGCAAAATAAGACAAGTAGACAATGAGAGACATCCGAGCTGTGAATCCATCCATGTGCTCACCCTAGATGCTCATCAGCAAGCCTAAAAAATTAGTCACGAGGAGAGAAAGGGGACTCTGTCATATATTTTGCAGTTTGCACTCATAAAAGAATGCAGAAAGGTAGTATCAGTACAAACACTATGTACCGGTAAGTATCATATGTCGACAATAGTTAGTTAACATATATAAAGTAAGAGACTAAAAGATAGGCATGCTCACAATCAGATATAAATATTACATTATCCAAGAATAGCATCACAACTACAACTACCAAGTCCGAATCCAGTAAGTATAGATATGTGAATATGAATGCATATGCAATGCAATGATATACACACACTCTGGACAGAATACCTCTATGCCTCGATAGTCATGACCTATGAGGGACCCGCGAAGTTCATGTACATGCTGCGGTGCACAACCCAATCCAATATAAGTATATATTGCAGAACGTGTAACGCAGTCTAATATATGTATATGCTGCGGAACATGCAACCCGGTCCAATATATGTTTATGTTGCGGAACGTGCAACCCAGTCCAATATATGTATATATGTTACGGGGCGCAACCCGATCTAAATGTATGATCATGAATGTATGAATGACATTAAATGCCAATGAGAATATATCAACACCAATGGAAATATATCAAGTCAATCATGCCACGTATGGACACATAACCTCATGTTAAGAATGAATCAATCCTTCATCTATATATATTCAAGTCTAGTATCATACACATGGCGACGAGCCACTAGATCAAATAAGGAAATAAAGCACAATCCAGCTACAATACCAACTTAAGTATTCCATCACAACTTCATACTCGAAGGCGTAAACATGATTTCTCTAATAATCACTAACTCTACGTATGCTTCACTAACCGAAGTCTAACTATAAGGTAAACCGTAACCTACCTGTAGCCGAGCAGAATCCACGCACTCCTAATCCACAAGTCCCCCCGAGCGAATATCGAACAATCATAGTTCAAACAAGCGCATGAAGTTCCTACATTACCACACATATTCAATGAACACATAAAGACCAATTATACATTACCATGATTCTAATGATACCAAATATGTCTTGTAAGGAACTCGGGGTCAAAAGTAAATTTAAAACCTCATCCCGGACCCCAAGGGTAAAATGGTAATTTTAGTGAGAAAACGAGTTCAATATTATCAAGATAGTGTTCTACGGGTTCATACGAATCTATCAACACCCATATTTCTATACTTAGGTCAAAATCCAAAAAAGTGACCTCGGCCCCACAAGGACAAAATCAGAAATTTAAGTTAGAAACACGTTACCCATAATATAAAAAGTCAAAATTCAAAGTTTCATGAAATCGACAACAAACGGAAATATTCTTAAACAAGTGTCAAAATAAAGGTTGGATACTTACCCACTAGTTGAGACGAGAACAATGCCGCAAAAATCACCTCAATCGGAGCTCTAGAACTCAAGTTATGTGCAAAATACTAAATGAACGCAGTCTGATTTTAATACACAAAGATTTTCGCTATTGCGGACCAAAATCCGCTATAGTGCCTAGAATTCCGCCACAATGGCCACACCAGAAAAGAAATAGTTGTTTGCACTAAAATGACCATAACTCCCTATACGATGTCGAAATTCGACGATTCAAGTTGCTATGGCTCACAAATTTCAATACACATCTATTCCAACAATCAAAACTCAATTCCAACATCAAATGAATATAATGGTACATTGAAGCGTCGAAGGCGAGCGACTTATGCCAATGACTCAAACACCTAAATTTGACCAAACGAAGTCCAAATCCAACTCAGAAAGTTCCTACAAGTCACAAATGATCATACGAAGCTGCTCGAACTCTCAAAACACCCAAATAGATCCGTCTTGACCCGATATTGACTGTGGTGAACTTCAAACTATCTCAAAAGCTAGTTTCTCAACCAACCACCTTAATCACATCCGAACCTCTCGGGAATCGAATAGACGACTCAACTAAGTCATAAATCACATTCTGGACCTAACAGAATCAATGAAACTTTGAAAAAGACGCATTTATCCAAAAGTCAACTTTAGGTCAAACTTATTTCTTTCTTTAACGTGAGGATTTACAAAACATCCTTTTTCTTATTCAAAACTCCTCCGAAGGTCTCCGAAATCGCTCCACTCATCCCGTAAGTCGAATACACTCTAACGATGCTAGGGGAAAGGTCAACTGGTGAAAAGGGGTAAAATACCTAAATAACCAAACATGTTATTACATCAGATACTAATTAAATAAAAGTTCATCCTCGAATGGAAAAAGAAAAGTACGAAAGCCGACAAGTAATCAAAGAGTATCCATCATAGCAAGAAATATACTAACAATACCGCTTGTTCACTGTATCATTCAAACTGCCATTAACTTAGCTCAGCGACTCAAGTCTCCATTCCTTCATAACCGAATTTTTTTCACAGCTTATCCTCGAATGTAAGAACTGACTAAGCTCAAATTCCCTAATTTGATCACCACTGCACCTCTTTACGGGTCCGATTGAATACGAAATTATTACCATAATTCACCAT
This sequence comes from Anisodus acutangulus, assembly GCA_029783415.1. Lineage (NCBI taxonomy): Eukaryota > Viridiplantae > Streptophyta > Magnoliopsida > Solanales > Solanaceae > Anisodus > Anisodus acutangulus. The sequence continues at coordinate 30,986,394 of CM056493.1, forward strand.
CATCCTTTAGTTGTAGTCACAATCAAAATCCAACATGTTCCTGATAACATAGTCTGATTCTACTAGCCTTCCTTCTCAACCATCAAGGCCGTCATTGCACATAATCCCTTAGAACACGTCACAAGTCCAATTTTCCTCAAATCTCCAAATCACCATACTATACGCATACCTACAAATTACCTTATCGTTCCAGATCCGTAGAAAATCAACTGATCACTCTACAGACTTCCCATAACTATTTGTACCCCATCAATACATCACATAGTACCCGTGTAAATCATTAGAGCTGTCCAAATCATTGCTATCCGAAAAAGTATCATGAATCCTACTTGCAAACTTAAATGAGAACCGGTAACACTGTCATACCTCCATTCTGAATTGAAATCCATCAAACCCCGGTCAGTGGTTTACTAGAATACTATAAGTTCTTCAGGCAATCTAAGCATAGGCCACCCAACCCTAAATGAACAAATTCGACTCGGAATAAAATACTGAATCTCTAAATCATCGAAAGTCATCCGAACTGATTCTGTACATAACTGATAGGCTTCTCATAAGCATGTGGTGACTTATTCCGTCCCTTTTCTCATGAGTAATCAATCATGTGCCATCATCCACGATTCCAAAGGTTGGATTCCATCCATGTCATCAACTTAGTACCGAAGACATGTACCTTTGTTTGTAACCTTCATGTTTCTTAACTTCCACCAGATACACAAGTCTGATAGGATCCTATGAACTCTAAATACATCAAATCCTCATGTACTTTCTCTTAACTAGACAACAACTTCGAACATTTCAACGCAAAACATGCGGCCTCATTTACTACACCTCCACCTATCGAGTCTCTAATAGTAAGACCTCACTATCCTTTATCAATCCAGAAGGCATCAAATCCCACAACCTTCGTGCCTTACCAAATCCTAACACATCTACTATACAATCTATGCACCTTACCTTGCGCAATTACCTCCAAGTCTTTACTACCTGAAATACTCACCCATGCTATTAATTAACAACCCTTTAACACAATCTACCACCAGTCGCCAATCACAACCCCATGGAACATTCATCAAAACACTTAGTGAATTACCATAGACCTACTCCTCCAAGAATACTAACAATTTCACCCGATCCGAAAGGTACAAAACTAAAGCCACCATAATCCGTATCTAACCCAAGAATTCCCGTTGCTTGAATCCAAATTCTCCTCTTTCTCGAAGAGATACCTTACTCGTTCCAAGTTATCTTAATTTCTCAATTCATACCTTTCATTCAAATCATAACCACCACTAATGACCGATCACTGCTCGAACCTGCTACCATTCTCATATTATTTGGTCGAAGCACCCTTGCCCAAAATCCCTAACTGAAATAATGCTTCTTCTATATTGGTTCATAAATTCAAGTACCTAATTATTGATAACTAAAAAGCTTTTCACTCATAATATTAGTCACACCGTTATCAATCTGTTACCGTAAATAACCCCATTTACCAACATCTTATTTGATAGTCCTTAAATGATGCTCACCCATGAAGAACCAACCCTTACCTTATTTTGCCGAACCATACACATCCAACTAACCGTGCAATTTTTCCCTATCCTTCGGTCAACTCCAAAGTCATTCTACCAGTAATTATAGAACTTCTCAAGTATTAATATTTACATACCAATGACCACAAATCTCATTCGAAAACTAGACGTAACACCCAGTAATCCTTCAAATATACCTCCACATTTGTCTAGTGCAAAAGTTTTTCCTATTAGTCGATCACTGGCTCTCATTAGCCTACGATGAGTCCAACATATCAACGCATAAACGACTTTCAAACTCACTCAACATTAAACAATTGCAAAATACTCACAAATCATCAATCTCTTGGTTTCAACAATCCCCTTTCATCACTAACCTCGAAAATGCCAAGTGAACCCATGAGCACACTTTTTAGGTGAAGAAATGCGACTGTCTATTCCACTAAGCTTCACTCATCACAAGTAACATTGCCAACTGATTTCGATCAGAAAACCATTCCTTGAAAGAACTCACAACCACTAATTCTACTCTGCTACCCTAATACTGCCAAATCGAAGCCAACTCAACATTTCATAGCATATACGACATCTGCCCTTATACACCTTGCAACTTATTCAAACAAACACGTCAGATACCAATTGTTCTCTTCCTATAGTAGAGATTGATACATCCAAATTCTCTTCCTTACGCCTCCGTCCCATAAGAGAAATAGGCACTCCTACCATCCGGCCCTAAGAAGTCTTACTTTCTCACACCTTATCACCCAGAGGTCACCCTTCAAGTCCATATTCCCAACTTCTCTTTGCAGTCTTAGCACTGTCATTGTCCTTTTTGTCAAATCAAATGATCTTTCCCAAGTTTACACTTGTCTTCAAATATCGACATCTATACTCTTTCATTGCTGAATTGTTGACTTGCCATTGATACACTTTTGCCACAAAACTATCATACTAAACCTTGATAATGATGAAACTTTCCCACTCCAAGCACACCTCGAGCAACCCTTCCTGTTAAGCCATAAGTACACTTCCCCCACTGCGAAAATCTAAATGTTGGATACGTACCCCCTAATTGAATTGAGAACAACACTACAAAAATCACCGCAATCGGAGCTCTAAAACTTAAGTTATATGCAAAATACTAAATGAACGCATTCTAATTTTTAATACACAGATATTTTCGCTACTGTGGACCAAAATCCGCTATAGCGCCTAGAAGTCTGCCACAACGGACACACTGGAACAAAAATAGGTGTCCTCACTAAAATGACCATAACTCCCTCATACGATGTTAAAATTCGACGATTTAAGTTGCTACGACTAACAAATTTTGATACACATATATTCAACAATCAAAACTCAATTCCAACATCACATGAATATAATGGTACATTGAAGCGTCGAAGGCGAACAACTTATGCCAACGACTCAAACACCTAAACTTGACCAAATGAAGTCCAAATCCAACTCCGAAAGTTCCTACAAGTCACTAATGATCATACGAAGCTACTTGAACTCTCAAAACACCCAAATAGATCCGTATTGACATGATGTTGACCGTGGTGAACTTCAAACCATCTCAAAAACTAGTTTCTCAACTAACCACCTTAATCACATCCGAACTTCTCGAGAACTGAACCAACGACTCGACTAAATCATAAATCACATTCCGAACCTAACAGAATCGATAAAACTTCGAAAAAGATGTATTTATCCAAAAATCAACTTTAGGTCAAACTTCTTTCTTTCTTTAACTTAAGAATTTCCAAAATATCATTTTTCTTATCCAAAACTCCTCAAAATGTCTCGGGAATCACTCCACCCATCCCCGCAAGTAAAATACACTCTAACAATGCTAGGGAAATGATCAACTGGTGAAAAAGAGTAAAATGCCTAAACAACCAAATAATTCATTACAATTTTGGTAAATGGAAAGTCTCATGGCTTCTTTCATTCTACAAGGGGTCTAAAATAAGGTGACCCCTTGTCACCTACTCTATTCACCATTGCTGTAGAAATGCTTACAAGAGGGTTAAATAAGTTGCATATAGACAGAGAATTCAAGGGCTTTGGTCTTCCAAAATGAAGTCCATAGATCAATCATTTGTCTTGTACTTATGATACCATCCTATTTTGTTCACCAAATTCTAAATCATTATAGAAAATGATGCAAGTGTCAGAGATTATGAAAAACCTTAGGTCAAATAATCAACAACAACAAAAGCTCATTTTATGTACATGAGTAAACTCAAGTGACGGTGATTGCAAGAATAAGGAGAAGAACAAGTATGACAAAAGGTTATTTTCCTTTTACCTATCTAGGTTGCCCTGTGTTTTATGGTAGAACAAAAACTTATTATTTTGAAGACTTGATCAAGAAAGTGATGAGAAGGGTCATATCCTGGCACAACAGATTTTTTTCCTTTAGTGGTAGATATGTATTAATTACTCGTGTATTACAAACTATGCATGTATATCTAATGTCTGCTATGAATTCATTGATTGGAGTGGTTTAACAGTTGCGTAGCATCTTTGCTAAGTTCTTTTTGGGTAATACTTCTGGAGTGAAAGGTAAGTATTAAGTGGCACGATATCAAATGTGCTATCCAAAAAATTATGGGAGGGGGGGGGGACTGGGATTCATATCCTTGCATGATATATCCAAGACTTTATTTACTAAGATTTTGTGGAATATGAGAACTAGTCCTTCTTTGTGGGGTGCTTATATGGTGAACAAATATTATAAAAAGCTACATCGTACAATTGCACAAGATAAAGGGGCTTCTAATATGGAAAAAAATGGTGGAGGTAAGAGAAGAAGTAGAACATAATATTTGGTGGCAGATAAAGGTTGGAAACTCCAGTTTTTGATTTGATAATTGGATAAAGCTTGGAGCTTTGTATTTTATGTTACCAGAGCATGTTGTAGAGGAAGAAATAGAGGTGCTAGAATTTATAGAATAGAGCCAATGAAACTTGAGAAAATTGAGGAGGTTATTACCAGAAGAGATTTTCCAACACATTGTTGAAACAATTAACTAGAGCTTCAACAAGTGGATAATGATAGGGCTTGATGGATGGGAAATAATAATGGTTTATTCTCTGTTAAGAGTGCTTGGGATAAGTTGATACAGAAACAAGAGGAGTCCATTCATTACAGATTTATTTGGGTTAAAGGGCTTCCAATAAAAATAGTTTTTTTTTCTTGTGGAGATTATGGAAAAGAAGGATCTCAACTGATGACAATTTGAAAGAATGAAGTTACCAGTTGTTTAAAGATGTTGGTGCTGTGATGAACATGTTGGAAATTTGTCTTTGGTGGGGAGGTGCATCCACCCATATTTAATGAATTAAACACCAGGGTTTCGCATGTTGGAGGCTTTGTCTCTTCACACGTGCATAATCTACTAAGTGAGTAGATGATCGTAGGGCCAAGAATCGTCAAATTTCGTTGATAAATGAAAGATATATTGATCCACGAAGTAAGGTGTTTGATGCATGGAAATATGGTGTGGGACAAATCTACCACATCGGTGGGAAAAGAAAGAATTGTTCTCTTTATAAGTCTCAAAATTGGCTAAGGGATTGGGACCCCAAGGGGTCACGGGTCGTGGGTCTTGGGCTTCTTCTGATAGACCCCCAAATTATTTAATATTTACAGTTTGGTCCCTGGAGTTTCTGGAAAGCTGAAATTGGGAACGACGGAAGGCAGAAAGTTTCTGCCTACCGTTTGGGTTGGTTTTTGGAACGTTAAAACCATTAATCTGCACTTAATCACCTCCCTAAAAGCTCCTTCAAGATGCACATTAAATCAGCCATTACTTGGCTGATTAACTCCCTCCATAAACAACCATTACTTGGATGATTAATTCCCTCACTAATGGCCATTACTTGGCCATAAACAACCATTACTTGGCAGTTGATGAGTCCCTCCCCTTATGCTATATATTGGAGCCTTTTGGCTCAATTGTGGTGATAGAAAAACGAGACTACACTATATACACACATAGACAAACCATAAGAGAGAAACATGTTCTATCCAAAAACGTGAGTAGCAGAAACGTGTGGACAAACATAAAACTCTTCCTTTTCCATTCTTCAGCAAGTCATTTCGTGTTTGTTTTTCTTTATCAGAATCAACCTATTTTCTTTGTAGTGTTGATTAGTTGTTGTTTTATCTTGGGAGACTATTGCCCGTTAACGTAAATGCATATATACGGGGCAATCTTGTCTTAAAGACAGAGAGCCATCTCTCGACTCAGCCACAATTGTAATAATCTAGATTTAGTGTTTCTTGATTTCAGGTTATCAAGATTCAACATTCAACAAGTTTGCAGCAGTTCTGAATATTGGCTATTTGTTTATCCTTTCGAACACTTGTAATATTTATTTGCTTCCCGTACTGCTTTACATATCCAACAGAACATGAAGAGGAAATAATATCCCATCTTTTTCAAACATCTCCAATAGCCTTAAAGCCTTTGCAGGAAATTTACTTATTGTACATGTATGAATATAGAAGGTCTGCAAATTCAACTGGTTATAACTAAATGGTGGACAGTAGATGCACCTTGCAAGGTCAAGGATATATATGTAGTAGTTCAACAATAATTCTATGGGAGATTTGGAAGAGGAGAAACTCTATAAAGCATGGTGACAATACAACATTCAGCAGGATGCAGTACCAGGTTCAAATGACAATAGCTTTATTGATCAAAGTGATGTATCCATGGTTAACAAGAGTTCCATCAGATTGGCCTTCAATAATCAGTTTTCTCACTCAATACAAGCCTACTCTTCATTACTTCTTAGTTAAGTGGAAGCTTCCAGGTTTGGGTACACTAAAATGCAATATAGATGGGGCCAGTCAAGGTAATCCAGGAAGTAGCTCATATGGTTTTTATATTAGAGATGACATAGGGGACTTGGTGTAAAGACACATCAACTCGGGCTGTTAACTAACATGGTTGCAGAAACTACAGCAATTCAAGAAGCAGTTAAAGTGGCGTTTGGCACAACAGGTTCAGAATGTGACAATTAAAATTGATTCCTTAGTTGTCAAAAACATCCTAAAAGATGTTTGGAAAGTGCCATGAAAAATCATTTAACAAATAGAGAAAATAAAATAGGAAATGTAGCAAGTACATATATTCAGAGAAGGAAATACACTGGCTGACTATTTAGCACATTTAGCTTTCTAGACAGTTTAGATGCAACAGTTTCATAGCATTCAAGAGTTACCAACAGAGAGCAAGAAGATCTTGAACATAGAGAAGGCTCAAATCCCTTCTATCGGGATCAGAACAAGGAAAATACAGCAAGGCTGAAAATGCAGATGCAAATGAAGATCAAGCAGAAAGTTCACACGAATTTTTTTATTAGTAGTTTGCTATCAAAATGTATAATTATTTTTGAGATGTATATTTCAAAGGTGGTTAGGTCAAGGATTAGAATAGATAGTTTTCTTTTTTTCTTTTTGTTTTGAACATTGGATTCTTTTCCTATTTTGCTGCATTTCATTAATAAAAAGCTAAAAAAATCCCAAAAAACAAAAACTGGTACAGAAGAATAACACAGTGTAAACATGGCTGGCATCTCTAACATTTTAAAAGATTATACATCTTGTCTTTCAATTTTCAATTCTAACCCTCGGATAATAGTTTAGGTATGTCTCATCATATGACTTTTGACAAATCCTTGTTTTCATAATTTTAAGTTACTTCCTAATGTTGTATCTGTCACCTTGCCTAATTCCTATAGAGTGATTGTAAGACATATGGGAGATGTCATTTTGACTCCTCATATTGTATTACACAATTTCTTCTATGTTCCTTCTTTTAAGCATAATTTACTCTCAGTTAGTAAATTTATTGAGGAAAGCGATCTTGAAATTCTTCTTACTAAGAAAGGGTGTTTTTTATAATATAGGACCATTCAATACTGAAGAAGCCGATTTTTGGCGAAGCTATTTCAAGTCTATATTTGCTAAAAAGTGATACATCTACATCCAAGAACATTTCTTCAAAGTCCACTCAATCTTCAGTTGTTAAGTCTAGTTTATTTTCTTAAAAGTCCTATTGTGTTTAATGTAGAGTTCTTTTGTTCTTTCCCATAATCTATGATCTATCCTAATGATTGTACTGAAATTCTATCAGTGAAGTGAGTACTATTTCTAAGAATTTTGAGTCCTTCAAAGCTTTGGCATTATAGATTGAGACATTTACCTTATGCTTCTATGAAGAAAATGAATGGCATTTCAGTTTCTCATTCTAAATAAACATATTAATTCTTGTGATATTTGCCCTATAGCCAAATAATCCAAATTGCCTTTTCCCAAGAGTAGTATTTTTACACATGAGTGTTTTGACATACTCCCCTCGTTTCTATTTAAGTGTCTTACTTTCTTTTTTGGTTTGTCCGAAAAAGAGTGCCTCTGTTTACGTTTAGTAAGTTGACAATTCAAACAATCTACATGATAAGTTTATAACCACAAGATTCAAAGAACATTTTAATACATTATACACATTTAATTTAGGACCACAAGATTCAAAAATCTCTGTTATTTCTTAAACATTGTACATAGTCAAACTAAGAATTAGAACGGATGGAGTAATTCATGTAGATACTTGGGAACCATAGAAGATGAGGATGTCCAATTCTACTCCTCAAAGAGAAAGTGTTAACAATCGTCACAATATAATTTACCCAACTAAGAGTCGGGGTCGAATCCAAAATGGAAAATATACTAGGGCAATTAAGCTAGTTATGGAATTGTCACCAATTACGCTAAGACAAATGATTTTCAATATCCGATTTTGTTTAAAATGAATAAATATAAAACTAACTAATGGGGAGCACAAGCTATGAAAATTCGGGGCTTTGGAGCATAGTAATTTAGTTTAAACTCAATAACGATCCATTGTAAGCAATTATCTACCACTAATTAATCACGGGTCTAGTAAATTAGCCTTCAAATTTCAGTTACCCACTAATGTTTGTCGACTATTTAATGAGTTTATCTTCGCTAGTTCTCTCGAATCAAACTAAGAAGCATTGAACATATTCCAATTTTAGGCTACACTAGGATTTTTCCTATCTCTATGTTAAACCCATTAGATGAGGTTTGAAGTCTCAAATCGTGATAATCAATCCAATCCAATCCCTAATTTTCTCTCTCAAGTTTAATTAAGGATAAATAGACAAGTCCGAGGGTTAGCTAATGCCTTTGGAAATATTCAAGAACAAGATTAATTAAATAAATAAGAGACCCATTTTTTAAATAGCAAGAAATAATCAATACAAAAGAAACAAGAGTTAAATACAAATACTACTTAATAAGTCTTCCAACTTTGTTATCCAAAGTTATCACCCACACCACACATAATAATACAAAGCAAGAAAATAAAGAGATGAATTAATAAATTCTAATTAATGAATTCAAGTCTTTACTTCCAAGGTGATGGGTGATGAAACCCTAACTTTCAAAGCTTATTTTTCCTCTTCTAAGCTCTCAAAATATGTTGGAGAATGGGTTCTTGTGAGTTGGTATGAGTTCTTGTGGCTAAAATGACCTAACATTCTATTTATAGCCCAAAGAAAATATTTTATAGAATCTGTTAAAAATTCCCTTGTGCCCCATTCTGTAGCCAGCAGAATGGTTCTGTGGTCAGCAGAATGGGACAGTGACATCAAAACTTCATGTCCCATTCCACTACCCATTATACAGCCATCAGAACGGTTCTGCAACCAACAGAATGGTTATGTGGTCAGCAAAATAATCAACAGAGTAGGTCAGTGATAGAAAAACTTTCTGTCCCATTCCGCTACCCATTCTATGGTCGGCAGAACTGTTCTGTGATCAACATAACGATTCTACAGCCAGCAAAATGATTTTTTTTTTGCGATTCTTGATACTTCAACTCCAAATTCCAACAAACACAAAATAAATATAAGAAATGACATAAAATCTTAATTAAAAGTCTAGAAAATCTTTAAAAAGGGTATACAAAATACGTAATTTCACGACACATCAGAAGACTTGGACTTATAAAGGAGAGAAATACTTCCCAACTATTGTGGATGACTTTTCTCGAATAATCGGGATTAATCTTTTTATCCACTAAATCTAATGCCTTTCCTATTTTGAATTTATAGCCTATGTTGAGAGACAATTTAGCAAGAAAGTAAAAGTGGTAAGATCAGATAATGCCTATGAACTAGGATATGGGAATCATCCAAGCGATTTCCTTTCTTCTTAAGGAATTGTGCATCAAACATCTTGTGTTGCTACCCCTCAACTATAACCCTCTTCATTCAACACCATTAATAATATTATTTCAAGTCGTAATATCTTTGTAGCGTGAATAGAATACTTTGAATTATGAGCCTTATCCATAATCAATAGTATTAAACCACCTGTCCGAGGAACACAAATGCGACCTTTGATCCTAAAATAACTCACAACATCTAAAACTACTTTTGTCGCTTTTTCTTGCAATAGTTTTTCTTTGATGATGCACAACTTCTCATACTCAAACTGTTGAGCTTTGATTTATTCTATTAGAGATGACTGTACCTCCACACATGCTAGAACCTTGGCAGGTTCTAAAATATCAAGTCTTATAAAGTTTTTGGCCAGAGATTGAACGTTCATTGTCAAAGAACGTTTTCCTACTTGCAACAATGTCAGATTGCCCATACTCACTGCCTTCCAACTCAAGTCTTATCCAGATGATGTATGATAGTCATATCATAGTATTTTAGTAACTTCAACCATCTCCGTTATCTCAAATTGAGATTCATCTTATTGAATATGTATTGAAGGCTGAAATGATCTGAATACCTCACAATACACACCATAGAGATAGTGCCTTCAACTCTTCAATTGCAAATACTACCTCTGCCAACTTTAACTTATGAGTATGGTAGTTCTTCTCATGCACCTTTAATGGTATTGAGACATAATATATCACCTTGACTTTATACATCAAAACACATGCAAGACCAGTTCGTGAAGCATCACAATACACGATAAATCCCTCTCCCTCTACAGATAATATCAAATCGAAATTGTGATCAATAAAACAATGAGCTTCTGAAATATCACCTCACACTCCTTCAACCATGTGAACACCATATTCCTCTGGATAAACTTAGACAATGGGGATGAAGTGGATGAAAACTCCTTGATAAATTGCTCGTAATATCCTGTTAATTCTAAGAAACTCCTAATTTTTAGGGGCGTTGTTGGTCTAGCCCAATCTCGAACTACCTCAATCTTCTTTAGATCCACCATAATACCCTGCTTGGACACAATGTACCCAAAAATACCACTTAATTGAGTCAAAATCACACTTTAAAAACTTGGCATAAAGCTTTTTTTCAAAATATGAAGCACTATCCTCAAATGCTGCTTATCGTCATCTCTACTACGGGCATGTATCAAAATATCAAAATGCTTTGGGTCTTGAAAGTTGTCTTAAGGATATCCTTAACCCTAATCTTTAGCTGATCATAGTCGAATCTCAAATTGATCTTAGAAAATACTGAAGCATCCTGAAGCTGGTCAAATAAGTCATCAATATGCGATATTGGATAATTGTTCTTGATTGTCACCATTATTTAATGGTAGGTAGTCAATACATATATCTATAAAATAATTCTACTTCTTTATAGATACATAGGAGCACCCCCAATGGGAGACACTTGATCTAATGGACTCCTTTCTCAACAAATCTTGTAATTGATCTTTTAACTCCTTCAACTCTGCCAATGCCATTATACATCGGGACAGTCCCTAGGCGATTGCGATTGCGATGACCATGAACCCTTACCCTACGCGATCGTGAGACAATGCTCACGATGACCATGAACCCTTACCCTACGCGATCGTGAGACAATGCTCACGATCGTGACACACTGCTGCTGCATCAGAAAAAAATAAAATCTCTTATGTGCATTTATGGGTCTTGTATTCCAAAACTCATCCAAACTCCTTGGGTCCTTATCTGAACCCCTCAAACAAGTCCTAAATAATTATTCTAACATGTGAAAATCTCATATCCTTAAATGGAGTGTTACAATTTAAAATTAAGAGTCAGGTTGTTACATTGCTAAAAAAGTGAAAACAAAGATGTCTGTTAGAAATCAAATCTTAAATTTTATAAAGATGAAGGACCATGCTAAGAATAGTGAATGAGTTTAATTTACATTTTAGGGTTATATTCCTTCTTTCATCTCATAAAATATGTTTGTATAAAAATTCTCATATGCATTATAACGTCTATATTGTTTTGTAACTTGCATGTGTCCAGGAGACCAGATGGGTATGACCTAAGGCTAAGGAGGTAGACATGTATAAGTTATGGTTCTCGGGTAGGTCGAAGTATAGGAATGGGGTAGGCATCTTGGTAGACAACGAGCTGAGGGATCAGGTGGTAGAGGTTAAGAGGGTCAATAACAGGATGATAACGATTACGTTGGTAGTTGGAGGATTCACTATGAATATTATTAGTGCTTACGCGCCGCAGACATGCCTGGACGAGGAAGAGGAGAGGTGTTTTTGGGAGGATTTGGATGAAGTGGTGGGGGGTATACTACCCACTGAGAAGTTATTTGTATGAGGGGATTTTAATGGAAATATCGGGTCACTTCCAGGGGGTTATGACAACGTGCATGGAGGCTTTGGCCTCGGGGACAGGAAAGGGAGATGCGTCTCACTTTTGGAGTTCGCTAGAGCTTCTAAGATGGTGATAGCCAATTCGAGGTTCCTGAAAAAGGATGAGCACTTGGTGACTTTCCGTAGTTTGGTGGCTAAGACTTAGATAGACATTTTGCTCCTTATGAAGGTTGGCAGCGGTCTTTGTAAAGACTGCAAGGTTATTCCGAAGGTGTACCTTACAACCCAAAATAAGCTTTTGGTGATAGATTTGGATATCAAGAGGGAAAAGAAGAGGAGGGTTGTGGATGACAGGTTAAGAAACAAATGGAAGAGTTTAACCATGACTAGTGCAAAGGACATGGGGGAGAGGTTAATGGCCAATGAGGCTTGGGTGAGTAGTGGGGATGCGACCGGTATGTGGGACAAGATGGCTAGTTGTATTCAGGAGGTAGCTAGAGAAGTGTTAGGGGTCTCTCAGGGTGGCCATGGCAGGTATCAAGGGGACTGGTGAAGTTCAAGAGAAGGTAAAAGCGAAAAAATGGAGTATGCAAAATTGATAGAAAGTAATGATGAGGTGGAGAAGTGGACTAATAGAGAATTGTATAAGATGGCGAGGAAGGAGGTAAAGCTAGCGGTTACGGCAGCAAAAACGACGCCTTTTGAACGCCTTTATGTGGAATTAGAGGAAAAAGACAGGGATAAGAAGTGCAAACGAGCCAAGGCGAGGGAGAGGAGGGCCCATGACTTGGATCATGTGAGGTGCATCAAGGACGAGAATGATAAAGTACTGGTGGAGGATGCGCATATTAGGTGGATGTGGCAATCTTATTTCCATAAACTTTTGAACGAAGAAGGAGACAGGGACATTGTGCTGGGAGATCTGGAGCAAGCTGGTAGGTACCAAAATTTTAGGTATTGTAGAAGAATTAAGATTGAAGAGGCTAAGAGTGTTGTTCGCATGATGAGCAGGAGATGAGCGACATGGCCCGATAAGATCCTAGTTGAATTTTAGAAGAGCGCAGGCAGGGCAAGTTTGGAGTGACTGATTAAGTTGTTTACAATCATTTTTAAAAAGTCGAGAATGCCCGATGAATGGAGGTGGAGTACAATTATTCCTTTGTACAAGAACAAAGGTGATATCTAAAGTTGCAACAACTATAGGGGTATTAAGTTGCTAAGACACACTATGAAAGTTTGGAAAAGGGTCGTGGAGACGAGGGTGCGAAAATGTGTCTATTTTTGAGAACCAGTTTGGATTCATGCTGGGGCGTTCGACTACAGAAGTCATTCATCTTATTAGGAGATTGGTGGAGCAGTATAAGGGGAGGAAGAGAGACTTACATATGGTTTTCATCGACATCGAGAAGGCATATGACAAAGTCCCTAGGAAGATTCTATGGAGATATTTCGAGGTTAGAGGTGTACTTGTGGCATACACTAGGGCGATCAAGGATATGTATGATGGAGCTAAGACCAGAGTATGAACAGTAGGAGGGGATTCAGAGCTCTTCCCAGTGACGATGGGGTTGCACCAGGAATCAGCTCTTAGTCCATTCTTATTTGCCTTGGTGATGGATGTCCTAACACGACAGATCCAAGGGGAGGTGCCATGATGTATGTTATTCACAGACGATATAGTACTGATTAATGAGACTTTCAACGGAGTGAATGCTAAACTGGAGGTTTGGAGACAGACTCTGGAGTCTAAAGGGTTCATGTTGAGTAGGACCAAGACATAATACTTGGAGTGTAAGTTCAGTAATGGGAGCAACCTTGAGACATGCATGGAAGTGAGGCTTGGTACTCAGGTCATTCCGAAGAAAGTAAGCTTCAAGTACCTCGGATCTATTATCCAGGGGAATAGAGAGATTGATGACGATGTCACACATCGTATTGGGGCAGGGTGGATAAAATGGAGGCTCACATCTGGAAGGTGCCACCAAAACTTAAAAGGTAAGTTCTATAAGGTGGTGGTTAGACCGACTATGTTGTATAGGGTGGAGTGTTGTCCAGTCAAGACTTCGCACATCCAAAAGATAAAAACCGCAGAGATGAGGATGCTGAGATGAATTTGTGGGCATAAACGGAGGGATATGATTAGAAATGATGATATCCGAGACAGAGTGGGAGTGGCCTCGGTGGAGGATAAGATGCGGGAGGCGTGGTTGAGATGGTTCGGGCATGTGCAGATGAGAGACACAAACAACCCAGTGCCGAGGTGTGAGAGGTTGGCTATGGACGGGTTCAGGAGGGATAGAGGTAGGCCGAATAAGTATTGGAGAGAGGTAGTTAGATGGGATATGGCACATGTGCAACTTACCGAGGACATGACCTTAGATAGGGGGTTGTGGCGGACACGAATTAGGGTAGAAGGGTAGTAGATAGTCGAGCGCAGCCCTACTTACGCTTACAAACTGGTAGTTGTAGTGTTATTATTGTAGGTCCACTTAGACTATCATACTAGTAGGCGCATTAGTACTTTATAGTAGCGTTCTATTTCTACTGCTATGTGTTCTTTAATGTACTTTATTTATCTTATGTACCTGCATTAGTTACTTTTTCTTTTTCAGAATGCGCTAACATGACTTATTTTCTTGCTTTGCTTGGGCTTATGCTTTGTCTTGAGGCGATGTCTCTCGGAAACAACCATTCTACCTATCAAGGTAGAGGTAAGGTCTGGATATGTTGTTGTTGTATTGTTTGTAACTTATGTCTTGCAAGGTACATAAATTATTAAAGAAAAAGGGCCAAATACATAAGCGGACATCTAAACTTGTCAAATTCTTTCATTTTGACACTTGATCTAAGTCCAATAGATATTAAACATTTACACTACCTGTTAGATACATTTTGTTGATATGACAAAATGTGTATTTTACACTTTCCTTGAGAAATTTTAGTAATTTTTTTTCTTTTTTCTTGATCTTTTTATTTTTCCATATTTTTCTTTTCTTGTATTTTACTTAAAGTCGTCGATCACGTCCTTGCCAAAGATCATGGCTTCTTTACTGTTCGAAATTCGTTCTAAGAGTATGTCTTGAAGAAAATTCAAAGCTATAATAAAGAGGGCTTGAAGAACAGAAAATGGAGAGACACACCAAGAACCACCACTAGCAGAGACGGAAAACTGCCAGAAATAAGATCAATATTTATTTTTTGGAAAATGATGTTTTATTTTAGTTCCTCTTTCCTCTCTTTCACCATGTATGATTTATTTGTAAATAATCTGATCGACTAGGGGTATTAGAACATGGAATGGAAAAAAGTGTTGAAAAATAAATTTAATATCTCAAAAAGAAGTATTCAAAAAATCTTGTCAAAATTCATTCTCTTAATATCATGTTAATGAGTCTTTACAATGTTATTTGTTTTGTAAAATATTATGAAGGGTGTCAAATGCTATGGGAAATAAAAACAAGAGATGGAATAAATCGAATGTCAATTTTGTTTCAGAATGTCGTCAATTATGTCGTCCGACTCCAGTAACAACACTTAGTAAAACAGTAACTTTAAAGAGTAAATGCAGTGGAATTTAAAGAACACAACAGTTTAAAATTTTTATAAGTTACTTATGATGGTCAATGACCAGATGTATTGTATATATATTATATACAAAAATACAAATTCCTTTCTTTACAAACTTACAATATAAAATGGAAAGGAATTAAAAGTTGAAGTCGTAGATGACTTCTGCCTGAAAAATCTAACTAATTAGACATAGACAACCTCTCATTACAATCGCTCCATACAAAACTAATCTAGAATCTAAACAACAATTGTAATGTTGGACAGAATGTTGTCGACACACTCAGGCAACACTTGTGATCCAGATTTCAGAGATGAAATCCCGAGAGCTCTCTTGGTATTTTTGCAATCTGATTATGGACGATCGATTCACTGTTGTGACCTCTCTATTTATAATAGAGAGTTCCCTTGAAAGACTCATCGATCAGTTGTTATAGTTGAGGAAAAGATGGGCATCTTGTGGAAGATGATTAAGGAGTGAAAATCTCAATAACTTTGACTTGTTCCGTACTCGACTTCTTCCCCAAGCTTTGACTCTTTCTCCCACGTTTTACACTGCTCCAATTCACCACGCCTAGGTCATTTTTGAGAGCTCTCGGGATTTCATCTCAGAAATCTGGATCACAAGTGTTGCCTGAGTGTGTCGACAACATTCTGTCTAACATTACAATTGATGTTTAGATTCTAGATTAGTTTTGTATGGAGCGATTGTCATGAGAGGTTGTCTATGTCTAATTAGTTAGATTTTTTAGGCAGAAGTCATATGCGACTTCAACTTTTAATTCCTTTCCATTTTATATTGTAAATTTGTAAAGAAATGAATTTGTATTTTTGTATATAATATATATACAATACATCTGGTCATTGACCATCATAAGTTATATAATATATATAACTTATGAAAATTTTAAACCGTTGTGTTCTTTAAATTCCGCTGCATTTACTCTTTAAAGTTACCGTTTTACTAAGTGTTGTTACTGGTGTCAGACGACATAATTAATGACATTCTAAAACAGAATTGACATTCGATTTATTCCATCTCTTGTTTTTATTTCTCATAGCATTTGAAACCCTTCAAGTGGTATCAGAGCCGACACTTAACATAATAAATGCTTAGTCCTGTTGTCATAAATTATAGATCCGGCAAATTCGACTATTGGTAGACTTCCTATTTTAGATGGATCAAATTATGCCTATTAGAAGATTCGTCTACGTTCGCATATCAAATCAGTTGATATTCGTGCATGGAGATCTATAGCCAATAGGTATGTTGTTCCAGTGTTGCCACCGGATGAGGAAAGTGACATAATTGCTAAACCTGAATTCGAATGGACTACAGAAGAAACCAATAGTGCTAGCTTTAACGAAAATACCTTAAATGCAATTTTTGGATGAGTTGATCTCTATATGTTCAAACTCATTCAAAACTGCCCCACAGCTAAGGACGCATGTGATACTTTACAAATTAATTGTAAATGTAGCTCAAGTGTTCGTCGAACAAAGCTACACATGCTCATGAGTAAGTATGAACGTTTAAGGATGGAAGAAGTGGATGATATTAAAACTTATTTTAAAAAGTTGATTGACATCTCAAATGAATGTCAAGTGTTTGGTGAACCATTAACCAACACTCAACTTGTTGAAAAGGCTCTCCGTTCTCTTCCTGAAAAGTTCAATTGAAAGATTTGTGCTATTGAAGAAACTCACAATCTTGCCACAATGGACCTTCATACCTTGATGATCATACTCAAAACTTATGAGATGAACATTGAGAATCAAAAGGAATTGTATAAAAGCAAGAATGTGGCACTTCAAGTTCAATCCTCGGAGAGTCAAATCGAAGAAGATGATGAGAATCTTGAAGAAATTGGTGAAGGTGCAAATATTGCCTTACTCACTTGAAAATACAAGTCGATGGTGAGACAATTCAATAATGAGAGAAATCAATCTAAATCTAAAGAGCACCAAAATCAAGTCTTCAATCAAAAGCCCACTAGATTCCCTCCAAATGTACAAAAAGGAAATCAACTAAGAAGAACCAACTCAGATCGTACCAAATTGATCCCAAACAACTTGAGTCCGTGCAATGTCATGCATGCTCAGTTTGGGGTAATTATGCTAACGAATGTGCAAACACTCTTAGAAAATTTGGTAAGAACCTATGTGTTTCTCTTAGTGATGATGAAGAAGAAGAGGAAAGAGGTCGTGAAATTGAAACACAAGCAATGCTGACCACTGTTTTCGAGCAGTCTCTATCGGATAATGAAGATGTCGTATATAATGATGTCTCAGATGTCATGACATTTGCTCCAACATCAGCAATGACATCAATATCCTCAGCGACATCCGAAAGGTATGAATTCTTTAACTATTCTGATGTTAATTGCTTTAGTGGTTCTATTTTTGTTAGTGAGGATGCTTGCATGGATCAAATTGAATGCAAAGATGATATGATTAATGAATTACAAAGTATTTGTAAAGCCTTAATTATAGAATCTAAATAACTTGACAAAAAGGTAAAATCTTTAACTCATGAGAATTTAGAATTAACAAGCACGATAACTTGACTTGAGGTTGCACTTACCAAAAAGGATATTGAATTTGGTAAGATTCGTGTAAAATTAGACTTAGCCGGAGAAACCTTCTGCAAGCTAAACACATGGATTTCGAAATTGAATGAGATACTCAACTTTAGTAAACCTTCACATGTAGGTATTGGGTACGAAAACTCTCTTAAAACTATCTGCTCTAATCTCTTTGATAAAAATGAGAATATACGCTTTGTAAAAGAAAAAGAGATGAAATAGGTTCTCATATATGTTAAAGAATATGAAGTTTGTATGTCATTACTGTAACTCGCCTAAACACTTAAAACCATACTGTTTCAAACTTCAAAATTCTGTGAGCAAAATGTTGCCTAAATTGTTGTCCAACATTCCGGATAAACATCGAAGCAACATTTCTGAGCCAAAAGGTAAAAAATATTTTAAGAGAGTTTGGGTTCCTAAAATGGATTTAACTTGTAATGTCTGTATAACTGCATTAAGAACTAACATTTCAGGTTTTTGGTACTTTGATAGTGGATGTTCTCGCCACATGACAGTTACAAAAGGATTTCTAAGGAACTATGAGTCATTCAATTGAGGAAACGTGACTTATGAAGGTGACAGTAAAAACAAAATAATTTGTAAAAAGACCTTGGATGTTCCTGGTTTTCCAGCCTTAAGGAATGTCTTACACGTTGAGTGTTTAATGACTAATTTAATTAGTATTAGTCAACTGTGTGATGACGACCTTGAGGTAAAATTTAATAAGAATGCCTGTAAAGTTATGAATGAAGCTAATATATGTGTCATGATAGGTACAAAAACATGTGATAATTAGACAAGAAATATGCAATAACACTAAGGTCGATGACACAACACTATGGCATCAAAAGTTGGGGCATGTCAATTACCGCAATTTAGAAAAATTGGTCTTAACTGAAGCAGTTAGAGGCTTACCTAATCTTAGCCATAAAGGTAAAACTGTATGTGAAGATTGTCTGAAAGGTAAGCAAACCCGTGTCTCTCATAATGTTGTCCAACACGACGGACAACATTCAGGTACGTCTCACTGTTTTCAATTACTGCATATGGATTTAATGGGTCCAATTGAAGTAGACAATCTAGGAGGCATGAGGTATTCCTATGTGATTGTCGATGATTATTCTAGATATTCATGGATATATTTTTTGAAAGAAAAATCAAAAACTTTTGACATGTTTAAAATTTTGCACTCTAGAATCAGGAATTTGTTCTATTCTCCTATATTTTGGATTAGATCCGACCATGGAAAAGAATTTGAAAATAGCTCATTCACAAAATTTTGTGTGAAAAATGGATTTTTCATGAGTTTTCCGCTCCCAAAACTCCTCAACAGAATGGGGTAGCAGAAAGGAAGAATAGAACACTGCAAGAAATGGCTAGAGTTATGCTTAGTTCTAAAAGAATGTCAAAACGTTTTTGGGTCGAAGCCTTAAATACTACTTGTCACATCTCTAATAGAGTCTACTTAAGACCAGGAACAAAGATGACTCCCTATGAGCTTATAAATGGAAAGAAACCTAACTTGTGTTACTTTCATATTTTTAGATGTATTTGTTACATTTTAAATTATTGAGATCATTTTGCAAAGTTTGATTCTAAGAGTGACCAAGGAATTTTTGTTGGCTATTCCCAAAATAGTCATTCTTATCGAGTATATAATATGAGGACCAGAACTGTACAAGAGTCTGTAAATATTATTTTTGATGATTTTTCTGATCTTACAGGAAATACAACTGAAAATAACACTATAGTTTCAGTAGAAAATGCCCAGACTGTTGAAGAATCAGATGTTGCCCCAAATGTTGTCACACCCGAAGCAACATCTGAACCGGAATAGTGACCACATAGGCCATGGATGAGGAGTCACATGCTGAATTATCAGATCAAGTTTGAAGGGACCCCTCATCAATGATTAGGAAGAATCATCCCACGGGCCAAGTGATAGGGGGAGTTTTTGAAGGAATTAAAACAAGAGGGAAAGAACCACTCAACTACAGAGAAATAGTAAGGTATGTGTGTATGTCTACCATATACCAAGAGGTTAGTTTTTCTTGTTTTATATCTACTTTACAACCAAAAAAATATTTTAGAAGCACTCAAAGATCATTTTTGGATTCAAGCAATGCAAGAAGAGCTTGAATAATTCTCTCGAAATGAAGTCTGGGACTTAGTTCCACGTCCAAATAATACAAATATAATTGAAACTAAGTGGATTTTTAAAAATAAATCAGACGAATTGAGAACAGTTGTTAGAAACAAAGCTCGTCTAGTTGCACAATGATATACTCAGGTTGAAGGAATCGATTATGATGAAACCTTCACACATGTGGCTAGAATTGAGTCAATTAGACTTTTACTTCCTATTGCTTGTTGTTTGAAAATTACTTTACACTAAATGGATGTAAAAGATGCATTCTTAAATGGTTATCTATATAAGGAAGTTTATGTTGAACAACCAAAAGGATTTGAAGATCCTTACCATACACACTATGTGTACAAGCTCAAAAAGGCTCTGTATGGGTTGAAACAAGCCCCTCGTGCATGATATGGTCGTCTAACTAATTTCGTTCTTGAATTTAGTTTTAACCGTGGTGAAGTTGATCATACTTTATTAATTAAACGTCATGGTGTAGATATTATTATTGCTCAAATCTATGTAGATGACATAGTCTTTGGTTCGACCTCACAGTCTTATCTAAAGTCATTTGTTGAATATATGTTATCGACTTTTGAAATGAGCACGATTGGGGAACTAACTTTCTTCTTAGGCTCGCAGATAAAGCAAAGTGATGATGGAATTTTCATCTCACAAAGTAAATATGCAAAGAATCTAGTTAAGAGATTTGGTTTGGAGAATGCTAAACAAATGAACACGCCAATGGGTTCATCGCTGAAGGTATGTAAGGATAATGTTGGTGAAAATGTCGACCCAATATTATATCGATCTATGATAGGTAGCCTTCTTTATCTTACTGCTAGTCGCCCAGATATTATGTTTAGTGTTTGTGTTTGTACACATTTTCAAGCCTGTTCCAGAATGTCCCACTTAAATGCCGTGAAACGTATTATTCGATATGTTACTGGCACATGTGAGTTGGAAATTTGGTATTTCAAAGACACTAATCCTAACTTAATAGGATTCAGTGACTCAGATTGGGTTGGAGATGTTGATGATAGAAAAAGTACAAGTGGAGGATGTTTTTATATTGGCAATAATCTTGTTTCATGGTATAGTCATAAACAAAACAATGTCTCACTTTCAACTGCTGAATCTGAATATGTAGGAGCCGGAAGTTGTTGATATGGCTAAGACACATGTTAGGCTACTATGGATTTACTAGCAACATTTTGATTTTGTATTTGAGTGCTATAAATATTTCCAAAAATCCAATTCAGCACTCACGTACAAAACATATTGATATTAGACATCACTTTTTAACAGTTTTGGTTGAAAACAGCTAGTTAAAATTGAACATATTGACACTCTTCATCAACTAGCTGATATGTTTACAAAAGCTTTGGACCATGAGAGATTTTCTAGTTTGAAGAAATCTCTTGGTCTTTGTAATCTCTAAAAGAAGGCATTTTTTGTGAATGTCGGCTGAAACGTTGTCTAACATTTCGGGAGACATTTACCTATGGAATATCACTGACTGATTATTGTTGTTATATGGTGCATAACTTTTGGTCACACAAGCATGATCCTTTAATAAGAATGTGATTCCAACATGATACCGTTCTCTGCGTTGATAAATAAATACATATATATATCATAAAAGAGAGTATCAAAATAAGGCAAAACCTTTAGAAATATTTGGCAACTGTACAAAATGGGCAAAGCCCTTGAAAAAATACCGTTCCTATTCTATAGGAGTATTGAGTGCTTCAAAAGAATTTTGAGAATACTAAATAAGTATTCTTATTTTTGACACGAAAAACTTTTTGTATATGTTTTATGATTAGATCAAGGACACGATGGGAAAATGTTACATTGGTCAAACTCATGAAATATGTATAAAACGTGTCTTGATGTGTTGCCAAAATGAAAAATTCTTGTGGGATCAAAATACTTGTGTTGTCCAAAATGTTGCCAACATTGTCATTGACATTTTTAGAAGATGATATGTGTTGGGATGTTGTGCTTATCTGATCGTCGAATTATCAGATTCTCCCTATTTGTATACCTTGTTTTAATAGAAATTTCAATCTTTAAAATGATAAGATTAAATTGAATTCCTACTGTGATGTTTTTTCCAAAATTTTAGGTATAAGTTATTAGATAAATCAGAAACTCCTAAAAGTAAGGAATTTTTTGTTTCTTAGAAAGCTTTGCCATGTATATAAATATTCCTCTCATTTGGTATTTTTTATCATTTTCGATTTTCCCTAAAAAAAAATTTTAAAAAGGAGGGAAAATCACATCACACCTACCTACCCGATGGAACAATCACCATTCCAAACTCCATTATCAATCTCAAACCCTAAATTTTCAAAACTTTCTCCACAATATTCACCAATGAAAACCTCTCCAATGTCAACCCCCAATGTCAGCCAACACTGCAATCAACACCCCAATGAGTACAAGCCCTGCTATAAACACTGAATGATCTGAGCATAATGAACCTCAGCAACCATGTCAGTTATCTTCCTCACTAGAGGACTTGTCCAAAGCTATTGTATTTAAAGGTTTAGATGAACCTTTAGACATTAGCTACCCAGGATATAACAACAATCCAATAGATGTTGATGAAACATCTGATTTTTCAACATTGGGTAAAATGATTGAGAGAACAGTTCGTGAAGAGCCGAGCAACAAAAGGTCCAGATTTGATACTTATCAAGATTATAATTAGAAACACATAGTCTAAAAATCATACCTCTTGTAGATTTTTAGGTCACTGGAATGCTCGCTCACCCTGGCACTTGACTTCCTTCTTTCTTCACTAAACTTTAACGGGATAAATGGCCTAGGTGCTAGGAGACTCAACAGACTCTTCCTAAAAGTCTTTTAGAGATGAGGGTTCTTAGACTAATAAATTTTCAAAGTATAAACTTTCAAAGTATTTTTCTCTGATATTATGATATTGTTATTGGTATGGATTATAGACTAAGAGAGTGTTTAGCTAAGCGTGGGAGAAAATATTCAACTTCTACATCACTTTCAGGTTCTTCTTCTATGATTGCATTTACATTTTTCGATTTTTCTAAAGCTTCTATTATTTGATTGTTTTCCTTTACTAATTTTGTGTTTTCTTCTTCTTCTATTTCTTCTATAAATTTTGCCACTTGTGTTTCTTGATTAGTTAACTCATTTTCTGTATTACTATCTGTATCTTTATTAGTTTTTTCACAACTGGTCGTACTTTCATCACTTGTTTTATATGTTTTCCTTACTTTCTTTTTCCATTTTAACCTTATTATTTGTTATTTTAGAATATTTAACTCTTCCATTTCTTGTTAGACTTGATTTAGTTCTTCGTTCGTTTGTTTTAATTCTATTTTTATTTCTTTTAGCATTTTCTTTGTATCTTTAAACTTATGTTTGTATTTTTTATATTTACTCAACCATTCTTCATTATTATGTGATTTTAACTTTGTATTTTCTTTTTGTAATTCTTATGTTTGTTGTTTCTGTTTTTCTAACTTTAAGTGTAAGTATTCAATTTTTTCCGTGTCAGTTAAATATATATTTTTATCTTTTTTATTGTTATTTGGTGTATTTTTAGAGTCTCTCTTTCTTATTGGTTCATGCTTGTATCTTTCCTTTTCTATTATATCTTTTCCATGGTTTCTAAGAAATGTAATTACACTATGTTGTTGATTTTCCATTAAAATTGTCCCTTTTTATTTAATATTGTCAAGTTATCTAATATTTTTTCTACTGATTCTGATAATTTAGGTTTCATTTTATTAATATCTACCATTATGGGTTCTTTACTTCTTCTCCATGTATCTATTGGTACTAGTTCTTGTTGTTTAATTGCAATATCAACTATGTCACGATCCAAACCGGAGGGCTATGACGGGCACCCGGAGCTTACCTACCGAGCACTGCTCTTCACATACTTTCCAGCTAACCGAAACCAATCATGGCCACATGGGCCGTTACCAAATATTCGACAGACACATACATCACAGCCGACAAGGACATACAACTACTATATACAGGACAACTGTCTACAAGCCTCTAATGAGTACATGACATCATAAGGATGGGACAGAGCCCCACCATACCCATATGCAAAATATCATACCGAGACTAGACTGCAACTCTGGAACAAATAGGGTGCTCCAACATCAGCTGAACCAGCAACCTACTAGCGCGAACCGTCCCACTGTTTACCTGAGCCTGCGGGCATGAAACGCAGCATCCCCTGACAAAAGGAACGTCAGTACGACTGATGTACCGAATATGTCAGGCATGAACAATAGCATACCAGGAATACAAGAATATACTGAAACAGTATCAGCCGACAAACAACAGCTGGCAGAAACAACTGACTGTAACAACCGACCCATAGTGAATGCCTCTGAGGGCCATAATATGCCTAAATGTCATGCACAATACAAATGCGGTATATATATATATATATATATATATATATATATATATATATATATATATATATATATATATATATATTGGCCTCACAAGGGCATCTTCCTTCCCATAACAGCCTCTGTGGGCATAATCATTAATTCATTGTCATATTGGCCTCATTGGGCATCTTCCTTTTCGTGATATCTGTACCAGCTGCAGGTGGTGACACGTATATAACGTCATTCCCTTTTCCCCATCCCCTACATATATATATTGATACCATATAGTAATGTATATAACACATGTGAGTCCAGGGTAATACATGAATATAATGCAAATGAAAATGCATGAGTGACAATGAAACATCCTGAACTTATCGGATGACATAATATCCTTGTACCTTCGGCTAACATTGGGAACATTAACATATACCTTCGGCTAACATTGGGAATATCAACATCTTTCCCATATACCTCAATAAGGATTTAAGAACATATTTAGACATGATTTGAACATGGGCATCAATAACATGAACATCCTTAATTACTAAGAGTAGAATAACTTATGGAACAATACTACATTTACGTTCCGTTCTTAGAACATGCCAAAGAAAAGAAATAATTTGCCTTAACATACCTTTGGATCCAACCTCCAACTACTGCCGTGTATACTCCTCTATGCCTCAATCTTAGATGCCAAGAACTACTCTTATTTTACCTTACTTTACTTCGAAGAAAGTCTGAATTCAACATCACGATAAGATGGAACAACGAGATCGAAGCAGTGAGCAAAACCCGTATATTATTTGAGAACAACTAATATTTGTTTTTGCCTCCGTAACTTGCAACTTACGTTGCTGCTCAACAATGAAATTATGTTGCTGCAAGGTGTTAAGGTAATTAACTAACATCTAAAACAATAATTGTTGCACATGTTACCTTTAAGAATCACCATGGTGTGCTAATAGCTTAAGGGACCTTGTCTCCCTTATACACGTGTAAACCCCATGGTTAACACATAATGAGTCATCAATAACGTTGCCACCTCACCACTTAGCCATTCATCCAGAATTATTCATACATAAATAAGTCATATGCTGCTTTATATTGTAAGATCACACGAAGAAGTAGTCATTTTCACACTTATCCACTTTACTGCCACTTGTCAATTTGTACATGCCTTATATCCACTAATCACTTATTCCCACAATTAATCAATCACACACATAATTAATTTCTTGATCCCAATTCACTTAAATCTTAATGACTTATAAAACCTTCATATACTCAATGGCATAGCCGTGCGACATAGCACTAGTCCATAACCTCTTTCGATACACATAAAATATTATTTTTAATCCCCGTCATCATACTTGTTAAGTCCAAAATTATTTCGGAATCGCATCCTTTTATATATTAAGCTCTTCATTTTCGTACGTGAATACCTAAATATCACAAAATTTCCTCGGCCTCAGTTCTACTTCATACGTCTAGCGATTCAAACCATGGCCCGAAAGTATGGGATGTTACAAACTACTTTTCCAATTATTCTTTCTTGACTTGTACTAGATTCGCCTTCTTCTATTACCTGTTTTTATTTACTTATATGTGCTACCAATATGTTAAGTTGTTCTAATATTATTTTAAATGTTGACACTTCAGATATATTCTATAATTTTGTTAATTCCTCTCTTATTATTTATTGTATTTGTGTTTGATTTTCTCTTATGTCATCCATTATTATCAAGGTATTTGTTAACTGTTCTTTTACTATTATTTCGTTCCATATTGCATCAATTTTTTCATTAAAATTACGGCCCAAATACATGTGTTCAACATCCAGGAATATAAAATAAGGAACTGAAAATCATACTGTAATATATGATACTGAAATACTGAATCATACAGAAGTACATGATACTGGAAATACTGAATAGAACTAGACTGAGACATGTACTTATAAACTGATTATGAAGTTTCAAGCATTAACTTTTCATAGTAACTGAATTATCCTAACTGAGACTCATGAGATATCGAACATGAGTCTATACTGATTACGTAACGAGTTCCTAATATTCAAAGTGATAATTATGAACAAACACAAAGTTATAATCTTAAAACATAGAAGTTCTTGACTCTTCTTGAACTAGGGCATAATCTCTAATTCTGAAGTACTTAGTAGTTATTCTGATGAACAAGGCATGGGATGATTAATAATGTTCCCACACGTAGAGAGTTAGCCTCACATACCTTAACTTCCTACTCTTGAGCGTAATACAATATTCACCACTCTTCTTTGACTTTAATTTATAGCATTATAAGTCAATGGAATCAACATTAGCAACAATTCTCTTGTTTTGGTCATCTAGGCATTTTATCAAATTACTCGATGGGTATAAAGCTACACAACCTTCATTAATGGTGTTTCTTCACCCAATTCCCATTCTATCACTTTTAGGTGATTCTACAATCTCATTTAGATGCAATCAATATCATTCTTCATCACCCATAAGATAAACAACACCCTTAATCAATAATCCAAAACCCTACAATTGTTCATGCTTTTCTATCAAACCCATCAACTCATATCTCATGAATTTATCGTCTAGAATCATCAATATAAAGTTATAATCAATTAAAGGATGAAGGTATTACCTTTTGATATCCAAATCTTGAATTTCAGATTCTTGGGTTTCTTGTTCAAGATGAAGACTCAAGCAAGAATCTATGAATTCCCAAGGTTTAATCTTATTTAGAATCATGAAATCAATGCTAGAACTGATTAAGAATCATAGGAATAATCGTAAGAGAGGAAATTTGTGCTAGGGCTTGGGGGTTGTTTTTCTCTCTCAAAGTCGTCCAAAGGAAGTGTGTAATTGCTCTTGAAATTTTGAATTTTCGTACTTAATATTTTAGCTTCAGCGTCGCCTGTCACAACGGTCAACCTTTCGTCGCTGCGACGGTCGCATCTGCCTAAGGGATATTTGCACCGTCGCAACGGTCAACTTTTGATCACTACAACGCTCGCTGTTGATTTCACCCCAATCATTCTAATAATGTTTCAACTCATTTCATTCCAGTTCCAAACACTTATATTACTTCCAAACATAACCTTTAAGTATTGCAAATTATTTTAGCCAATAATTAGAAAGTAATAAACTAACATGACTTTATATCCATCTTATGGATCTAACCTTAGCCCGAGATATGAGGTGTTACAGATATTGACCGAGGTCAACTCTTAACTTCAAATTTAATAGTTTCTAACCAACGACCTAAATCACATCCAAACCCCTCGGGACCCGAATCAACGACTTAACTAAGTCTTAAGTCACATTCCGAAACTATTGAAATCGATGAAACTCTTATTTGGCCTCATTAACCCCCGATGTTGACTTGGTTAAGCTTTTCATATTCTTTAACTTAAGAACATCGATTTTCACTAAATTTTCGAAACTCAGCCTATTGCCTTGAGAATCATGCCACCTATTTATGTCAAGACGAAGCTACGAGAGGAGTATATTGGGGAAAAAGAGTCCAAACGCTCAAAACAACCTGGAGGGTAGTTACATTTGTGATGCAAAGATTTAACAAATACAATATTTACTTTTCAATGTCAATGCACCATATTTTTCCACCCTTCGCACTGTTGTTCTTAATGTTGTCCACGTATATGAATTTACATTCAGAAAGTTCATTTGGAAACAATACTCTGTAATCGATATTTTCTTATTAATTTAATTCATATAGCAAAGAACAGCCAATGAAGAATGAAGAGGAAAAAAAGATGCTGATGCTATCTTCACTCTAGTCCTCAAGATAATCTCAGAAACATAAAAGGGCAGTGCGGTGCATTAAGCTCCCACTATGTGCGGGGTTCGGGAAAGGGTTGGACCACAAAGGTCTATTATGCGCAGTCTTACCATGCATTTTTGCAAGAGATTATTTTCACGACTTGAACCTATGACCTCCTGATCACATGGCAGCAAAAATATATGAATGATAAATGAATCTAACAAACCATAAGTAATACAGGATCAATTTGCAAATCAACTACAGTCAATATGTTTTCACATATCAATACTCAATGACATGACTCTTTTCGTGCGAAAAAATTATCAAAACACAACGGTAAAGTTGTCTCTGTGTGACCTATAGGTCACGGGTTTAAGTCGTGGAAGCAACCATTAGTGTTTGTATTAGGTTAGACTGTCTACATCACACCCCTTTGCGTGCGGTCCTTCGCCGGACCCTGCTAACGCGGAATGCTTTGTGCACTGGGCTTTCCTTTTTTTACAATGTCATATTGACTGATCAAATGCTAAATATTTACCAATCAAGCCCAATAGAAATAAATTCAGAAATACGAAAAGAAGAAAATAAATTTGGTATAAGCTAAACAAAAGTTATTTAAAAAGGATGAAGTATAGTGGGTGTCTTATTTTCGCACATTACAAAAGCATGTACATTCACTAAGGAGAATAAGACTTATTTGTAGTTGGATGGATATGATTTCTCCACTCTTAAATAGAGATTTTGGATTCGAACCCTATATATGAAAAATATTCTGTTAGAGATCATGCTTAAATGAAATTTACGCAGCGCAAATCCAAATTAATTAGGACCCCTACTGAACCCTGGATGAAAAATCCAACAAGAAAAAGAATAAGACTCTTAACCAATAGTTCTTTCAACACTGGAATGAACAACTTTCACTTGTATGGGTATGATTTACTCACTAAAGCTTATAAAATGATATTTAGTTACTTATTGGAAGGACACAATCTTTACCAAAGAACACTTCAAATTAAATTAGTTTTTATTCTTCTTAATAAATGTTATTATTAAATTATATTTTGTTATAAGTATAATAGTTGGGTTATTCTAAATATAGCACCTGCAAGAAGTCCTTAATGCTTCAGATTTTTGCATTAACATACCATCTTATATATTTTCTTTAAGTTGATTAACATTATTGTCAACGCTACGTTTTTCTTACCCACTTCAAAGAGTATCCTCGTTCCTTACTTTTTTTTTCTCTTGTTTATTTAATTGTTACTTTTGGGGAAGTATACAACAATGTTTTGCTAAGCAATTTGGGTATTGGCTTTGGCATCTATTTGGAGTAGCAATCAAAATCTTGATCAAACATACATTGTACAATATGTATAGATTTTGTTCTATTTATATTCATAATACTATGAAACTAAGAGGTCTTATTTACCCTCTTTAATTTAGTTAGTACATTCTTTTCAAACAAATATTTCTTCTATGTTCTTATTAGCTTTATAACAGGTTCTTTCTCGTTTTGATTCATTAAAGAGATAAAGATAAGTTAGGACCTCATCTACTCATATCAAATTGTTAAATAAGGCAATATACACACAATATACAAGTGTATATTGCCTTATTAAGGCTCTCGGTTTTGCTGCCTTATGGCTCTCGGTCAACATGCCATATTTGGCTCTACTTCTTTTGGTAATTATTAATATTAGACAAGGTAAGAATATTGTTTATTAGGAAAATATATGTGTAATGTATATGTTACCATAATTAGGAATATACACTACCATAATTGTAGAGTTAGAATTATGGTAGAAGAAGGCTTTGTAACTTGTATATATATCTATTCAATCAATGAAAATAATCAAGGAGATTATTTCTTTCATGGTATTAAAAGACTAGGTCTAAACAAAAGTTTTTCTCTCAACTTTTGTCTTCCTTGTGGCCGAGACACCCCCCCTCGGGTTTCTCTTCCAAAATTCGTCTTCCGCTCTCACAAACACCTCTCTTAAATTTTCCTTCCTTCTTTGCTCTTCCAATATGTCTAAGAACAATTATCACCCTGCCCTCATGGTGTCCAATATCAAGAGCAGTATCCCTATTGTCCTTGAGATGGAAAACGTCCAATATGCGACGTGGGCGGAGTTGTTTAAAATTCACGCTATCTCTTATCAAGTTCTTCATCACATCATTCCTCCCGCTAGACCCCTTCCTGCGGAGGATCCTGAGTTATGGATTACACTTGATGCTACCGTTCTCCGGTGGATCTACGCCACTATTTCAGTGGACCTTATACAGACGATTATTGAGCCGGATACCACAGCTATGGCTGCATGGAATAGATTGCGTGACATATTCCAAGACAACCAATATTCACGTGTCGTCACACTCGAGCAGGAATTCTCTCTCGTTCGAATGGACGAATTTTTGAACGTTTCGGCATACTGCAAGAAACTGAAGGAGTTGGTAGATCAACTCCGTAATGTTGGCGCACCAATAACAAATAATCGTCTAGTTCTACAGTTGGTTGCCGGTCTTTCGGAGGCCTATAATGGTGTTGGAACTCTCCTTCGCCAAAGCAACCCTCTTCCCGACTTCTATCAAGCCTGCTCCATGCTTACGTTGGAAGAAGGCGGTTTGGCCAAAAAGGCGGCTACCGGAGCAAGCCCAGTCGTCATGGTGGCATCCTCTCCTAGTTCTTCGGGTTTTGTGAATAATTCGGGCCAAAACCATAATAATGGTGTCGGCAGGAATAATCGCAAAAATAATAACAAAAACCGCGGGGGCAAACGCGGCGGTTCTGGTGGCGGTTCCGATGGTCAACAAGCAGGCGGTGGGTCCCATCCAAGGTACAGTGGCCCACCACTGCCCTGGGCCCAGCAGTGGGGCCCATGGCAGTGGAACCCATACCATCCAACAACAGTTTCCAGTGGCGGTGGTGGCCACGATCCCAGGCCCAACAACGGTGGCGGCCATCGCCGATGGCCTAGCATCGGTAGCAACAACAGCTATGGCCCAGCTACACCACGGACAGGAGTTCTTGGGCCCCGACCTCCGCAAGCCCATTATGCAGCAGGCCCCACTCAAACTGATATCGAGGCCACAATGCACACACTGGGGTTATCTCAACCGAACCCAAATTGGTATATGGACACCGGTGCCACTACTCACATGACTTCCGAATCAGGTACTCTCTCATCTTATTCCAATTTGAGCACCCCTCGGGGGATAATTGTTGGTAATGGCAGTTCTATTCCTATTCTAGGGTATGGTCAGAAAACGTTGTTTCCACCCAATCCACCACTCCTCTTGAAAAATACTTTACATGCTCCTAAATTGATTAAAAATTTAGTGTCTGTCCGAAAATTCACAAATGACAATTCTGTTTTTGTTGAATTTGATCCTTTCGGTTTCTCTGTGAAGGATTTCAAGACGGGGAGTCATCTCATGAGGTGTGATAGTAGGGGATCAGATCCTATCATGCCCGGTTTCAGTCCATCGAGTCCAGCCTTGCCGTCAGCTTTTGCAGCCATCTCTCCTTCCATGTGGCATGCTCGCCTGGGTCATCCGGGATCTTCTATTTTATCAGTGTTAGATAAAAATAGCTTTATTTCTTATAAGGGTACGAGTCGTACTCCAATTTGTCAGTCTTGTTCATTAGGAAAAATTGTTAAGTTGCCATTTGTAGACTCCAATTCTCATACTTCTATGCCATTTGACATTATTCATAGCGACTTATGGACATCTCCTATTCTTAGTTCATTGGGTCATCGCTATTATGTTCTCTTTTTAGATGATTATTCTAGATTTTTGTGGACGTTTCCAATTGCGACTAAATCACAAGTGTTTTCCATCTTCATCAAATTTAGAGCGTTCATTCGTATTCAATTCGAAAGAGAAATAAAAAATATTCAATGTGATAATGGGAAAGAGTATGACAATAGGGAGTTTCGGGAATTTTGTGCTAATAATGAGATAAATTTTCATTTTTCGTGTCCTCATACGTCTTCACAAAATGGGAAAGCCGAACGCAAAATTCGTTCCATAAATAACATTATCCGAACTCTCTTAATCCATGCCTCCATACCTCCATATTTTTGGCATCATGCTCTACAAATGGCCACATATCTTCTTAACATAATTCCTTCTAAAGGACTGACATATTCCTCCCCCTTCAAAATACTATATAATAAGGACCCCTCGTATTCTCATCTTCAGATTTTTGGGTGCTTGTGTTATCCGTTATTCCCATCCACCACAATTAACAAACTTCAGGCTCGGTCTACCCCGTGTGTATTTTTGGGTTATCCGTCGAATCATCGTGGTTATAAGTGTTTTGATTTATCCTCCAAGAAAATCATAATTAATCGCCATGTCATTTTTGATGAAACTCAATTCCCTTTTACGAAAGTTCATACTCCCGAGCCTAAGTCGTATAATTTTTTGGATGACCAAATATCCCCGTATATTATTCGGAATTTTTCGGACATCTCCCGCACCCAAAATCCTCCAGCGGGCCCACTGCCCGCTGGACCCACAGTACCGCCTAGCCCAGCAAATCCAGTGACTGGAACAGTTCCAGCAATTGGGCCAGTCCAGCCCAATTCTGGAACTGCTCCAGAAGAGGCTTCCAGTTACCGATTTGGGCCAGCAGGCCCACTGCCTGCTGGCCAGTCCGTCCCGAGCCCAGAAAATTCCCAAAATTCCCTCAATTCCTCCTCGAGTCATAGACCGGTCACTCGAAGTCAGCGGGGTATTTTTACACCTAAAAGACATTTTAATTTACATTCTGATGTCTCTAAATCCCCCTTGCCCCGCAATCCTGTGTCCGCATTAAATGACCCTAATTGGAAAATTGCTATGACTGATGAATATAATGCTCTTATTGATAATAAGACGTGTGAGTTGGTGCTCCGTCCATATGGTATTAATGTTATCAGGTCTATGTAAGGAGAATTCAGATGATATCATATTGACTGCTTCTTCCGATGCCTTGCGCCAGTCTATCATGACCATGCTCAGTTCTGAGTTTGCTATGAAAGACTTAGGGCCTTTGAGTTATTTTTTGGGGATTGCCGTCAAGCGTCATTCAGGTGGCTTGTTTTTGTCTCAATGAAAGTATGTTGCTGAGATCATAGAGAGGGCTGAGATGTCATCCTATAAGTCCACTTCCACGCCGGTTGATGCAAACCCAAAGCAAAGTGCCGCAGTAGGTGCACCATACGAGAACCCGACCCGCTATCGCAGTCTGGCAGGGGCCCTCCAGTATCTTACCTTTACCAGACCGGATATTACATATGCGGTTCAGCAGGTGTGTTTATTCATGTATGATCCCAGAGTTGAGCACATGAATGCAATCAAATGCATCATTCGATATATTCAGGGGACACTAGACTATGGGTTGCACTTGTATCCTTCATCTACATCCACACTTGTCTCGTACACGGATGCTGATTGGGGTGGTTGTCCCGATACCAGACGGTCGACTTCTGGCTACTGTATGTTCCTTGGCAACAACTTGGTCTTCTGGCGGCAAAACATCAGGCAACTCTATCACGCTCAAGTGCAGAGGCAGAATATCGAGGGGTAGCGAATGTGGTCTCCGAATCATGTTGGCTACGTAATTTACTTTTGGAGCTTCATTGTCCCATTCAGAAGGCAACCTTGGTATATTGCGATAACATTAGTGCCATCTACCTTTCAGGTAATCCAGTTCAACACCAACGTACTAAGCATATCGAAATGGACATTCACTTTGTCCGTGAAAAGGTTGCAAAGGGTCAAGTTCGCGTATGCCATGTCCCGTCACGTTATCAAATTGCAGACATCTTTACAAAGGGTCTACCAGCGGTTCTCTTTGAAGATTTTAGGGACAGTCTCAGCGTTCGAAGACCGCCCGCTATGACTGCGGGGGTGTGTTAAATAAGGCAATATACACACAATATACAAGTGTATATTGCCTTATTAAGGCTCTCGGTTTTGCTGCCTTATGGCTCTCGGTCAACAGGCCATATTTGGCTCTACTTATTTTGGTAATTGTTAATATTAGACAAGGTAAGAATATTGTATATTAGGAAAATATATGTGTAATATATTATAATGTATATGTTACCATAATTAAGAATATACACTACCATGATTGTAAAGTTAGAATTATGGTAGAAAAATGCTTTGTAACTTGTATATATATCTATTCAATCAATGAAAATAATCAAGGGGATTATTTCTTTCACAAATAACTGTACATCGTGGGATTATTTTGAAATTCTTGTGCGTTTGCTACATAAAAGTCTTGTTTTCTGTTATTTTTCTAACAATATTTTCTTCATTATGTGGATTTTTGTCTTAAACTATCAAGTAGCACAATGAAAATGTGTACGACCATGTCGACCGTTTTGAGAATTGATGCTCTATTTTGCATGTCGTCTATTCCATAAGCTCAATAATAATTATTTTAACTCTCTTGCAAAAATTGAAGTCAAACGGATATCATTTGGTTCACGATGGGAGAAGGTCTAATTTTGGAAATCCCAGTATTTAATTAACTGGATTAATTGTTCATTTTGGGAAAATGTGCTCTGATTGATGATTTGAAATTTTGTCGGAATTGTAATATTAATTATGACTTGTAAAAATTGACGGAACTAATTTTTGAGATCGTTTGGTTGGTTTTTAACAATTAAGTCGGTTTTAGTATTTAATATGTCTATTTATGGTGAAAAGATGATCACGGGAAGAAGTAAGACTCGGATTGAAAATTTGTTGATTATGTTAGCTTTGTATTGATGTTTATATCTTACGGGGATGGGTGGCGCGATTCCTGAGGCAATCAGATGAAAATCGTGGAAGGAAATCTAACTTTTGTAATTTTGAAGTTTTATTTAGAAGTTTGATCAAAAGTTGATTTTTGGGTAAATGCGTTCAGAATCGAATTTTGATGGTTGCGTTAGATTCAAAACGTAATTTGGACTTAGATGGATGGTTGCAACGAGTCTCGAGTGTTTGGGTGAGTTTCAGACAAGAAAGTGAATTTAGGAGGTTCGTAAGTGAATGAAAGGATTTAATTGACCAAAGTCAACATCGGGGGTAAATGAGTCTTTTCTAAAGTTTTATCCATTTCATTAGGTTCAAAATATGATTTATTACTTAGTCGAGTCATTGGTTTGATTCCGAGAGGTTCGGGTGTACTTTAGCTGGTTGATTGAGAAATTAGCTTTTAAGATTATTTGTAGCTAACCACAGTCAACATCGGGTCAAGACGGCATTATTTGGGTGTTTTAAGGGTTCTATCAGGTCCATATGATGATTTTGGATTGTTCCACAAATTTTTTTGAGATTCCGATGAATTTCAAATGGATCGGGGTTGTGTCGCGCTTGTGTTTGAAGTTTCAACGTCGTTTATTTAGCCATAAAGGGTACCACATTGAGAAAATGACATTTATTTTTGTTTTGATTAAACCATTGGATTGTAATTACGGAACCATAGAAAAAAGAGTCATCGAATTTCGACATTGTATGAGGAAGTTATGCTCGTTTTAGTGCGGATAATTGTTGCTAGTTTCTGGTGTGGTTGCAAATGGGGATAGATTCATGGATGAAATTGGGTGATTTTCTGAATCTAGACTATATATGTTATGGGTAAACTAAATTTTAAATAAAATTCTAGTTTCATCCTTGAGGGCTCGGGTATACCTTTTTGCGATCATTTTTGGGTTCCAAATTAAAGTATAGTAGTATGAGTATTAATGGACTTGCTTAACCTTGTAGAGTACTATTTTGACTATATTGAACCCGATTTGGTGATGGAATTACAGTTTTGACATTTGGAGCTCGGAATTGGCTTTTTGGATAACTTTTTGGACCCGAACTATTTTTATAGCAACATGGATATCTACGGACTCGTATACTTACGTAGGTTACGTATTTGAAAAGTTTGGGATCATTCAGAGGATTTGAAGAAGGAAAAGGTCATGTGGTGATCACTTGAGCTTCAGACTTCAAATCAGGCAAGTTGAGATCTTGTACCTTATTTAAAGCATCGTGGTTGGTCAAATAAACTAAGTAAGATGGTGTAATGGGGATAATAAGAGGGCCTCGATACTTGTGAGGTGACAAACACTTGTATCGGGTACCTATGACATGTTATGGGTACTTGCACCATTTAAATTGTGTAGTCAATGTCATGCTTTGGGCACTAGCTGATAGATAGTACGATCCTATGGATCTGTGATTTGGGTATGAAGCCCGTAGTTTTCAGTATTTATGTATGTATTCCTATCTTATATGTTATTGTTACTCATCACTCCTAAACGTTCGTTAAAAGTGAAAAAGAAGCTAAAGATTGTAACTTTGTTATGCAATTGGTAAAAAGTCGAACCTTTATGACTTAGTGATTAAAAACTGAATCTTTACTATATATCTTGGCTTCTTGATTGTGTGCATGTCATATTCATGCTTCATATGGTATCTCATGCATGCACATTTGCGGATATATATGTGGGTCCGAGGGAAAATATTTTCGGACGGAGTGATGCTATATAAATGAGCTCGATTGGCTAGAGACATGTATTGTGAGCCTTGTATTGTCTAGAGACAGTTATTATGAGCCTACATTTGACTAAGTGATGTGACTGAGATCGGAGAATTGGCCAAGGAACCCGAAAGGAAATGATTTCAGGTGGTATATGGACCTCGTGAGTCTCCTATATGTCACGATTCATAATATTTGAACGTGTGTGTACTAGTGAGGAGAAAGAAAGGCCCTGAATTGCATTTCACTTGCATCTCATATCATCCCATTTATATTTTGTTTGTTTGATGTCTAAATTGTTTATTAAGCTCTATTGTGTGTTTATTGGCTTATTTATTATATCGAACTAATAACAGTTTAGTGTAGAAGTGGTATTGGTATGGCCAACCCTCATCTCCGTTTTAACTAGGGTAGGTCAATTATGCTGCTGAGTACACGTTGTTTCCCGTACTCACGCTACACTTGCTGCACCTTTTTGTGTGCAGATTCTGTTCCTAGTACGAGCGGATCTTGGGACATCGTCGGCGTCTAGGAGGCCATCTAGAGGATTCGTGGTGATCCAGTAGTGTGATCCATGACATCAGATCTTCCCCATCTATCGTTATTTGTTGTATTTCCCATTTTCGAACAGTTCATATATTTAGGGATGTATTCTTAGACTTGTATTTCTTCTTAGTTTGTTCTTCTGCTAGTGACATTAGACTTGGGGATTTATAGATTCTGTACTATTTATATTATGAGACTTGTTTTAACTATTCCGCATTATATTCTTTAATTGTCTGATTAAGTTGGTTGGGGTTTGCTTAATAACTTGGTGGGAGTTAGTGTCATACGGCTTAATAAATTGGGTCGTGACAGGTACCTTTTGGATGGAACAACATGTTCTTTGTTGGGGAGGCAGTAGAGTTTCTTCCCAACAATTTGAAATGTTGGCTTCAAAGTTCAAACTGACGGTTTTTTTTTATTCTTTATTTTTAGTTTTTTTCTAAAAAACACTTTAAGTTTCCTGTTTTTAATATAGATAGATAATTCAATGCTTAGTAACACTAAATTCACATAACACATATAGTACAACACACATATCATGCTCCCTAAATAAATTAAATGTTTTTCTAAAATAATTATACTCCCTAAAGTTATAGTTAACAATTAAAATGAACAACCACTCTCATAGATATATATGAAAAGGCGTAAAAAATACCCCCAACATAATTCCATGAGCAATTAGGATTCAATTGAAGTTTGGAACCATTTATGCAAGGTAGCTCCCTCCATACTTGCAATAAGTTCATATTAATATCTCTAAAGTTTGCAGAAACTTGTAACTCCTATTTAAAGATATACAAGTTTCAATGTTCCTGATTTTGCTAATTCCTGTTAGTTACATTAAAACGTATTGGCTAAGTTTTCCCTCAGAGTCGAGTGAGTAATTAAATACTGAACAACGAGAATAGCGTACCAATGATCCAACAATAATTCAAGAGGGACAAGGTCTTCTATATCTTATAGTACTCTTGCAATTTGCTTCTTAATGCTTTCATCATTCTCCATTCACGCAATTTACTGTATCTTTCATTTCCAACTCTTTATGATTATTATTCTTCTACGGTCGGACTATTTTACTTTCAAATCAACGTTATTTAATGTATAACATTTATAATACAATTCAATTTAGTATCCACAACTAAGACAAGGACAACATGATTACAAGAGATAACTAATAGAGATTTTTCATTTTGTTTTAAAGCCCCATCTATGAAAGAACAAACTGAAAATTGTAAATTTGAAAAATATTCATTTTTATACCATATTTTATTTATCACACTTCTTTATCTTTCAAAAAACGTCATATATTATTACATAATAAAATATTGTAGACCTATCACATAATCAAATTTAGCAGTGGTACACGTATAAAGTAGAGATCTCTTTTCATAAATATTGTATCAGTGCTAAATCAATATATCCTGAAACCAAGAGAAGATATTAAGAAAACATATAATGATCCATCACGCTCTCCACTAATAAATATTATTATCCTAGAATACTCCTTTACTACCCTCTTCAGATGCCCATACTCAGCACCCACCTCCTCATAATCTTTCTCAAGTGCAGCTAAATTCTCACAGGCTTCAGAAAATTCACCTTCTTCCATGCCTTCACTAACATATCAATAAGCAAAGGCTCTTTTAGCATACATTAGATCAAATATGTGGTTAATTCTGGATAAAACCTAAGCAACACTAGTGTAACTGGATATCATACACACTGCTCTCTATACCCTCACAAATCACCTTTGGAAACAACTGTTAGCGTATGATAATTGATGCCACATTTAAATCATGTTAGACACCAATTAATAAACTGAATGTTGCACTTGGTTTTAATAATTGATACAACAATATTCAGATCCTTACGAAGCACATCCTCTTAATATATTAGGTAACACGCCATATACTTGCCCTGACGTGGATCACACTTGGCCATCATAGAAGGTGATTGAAAGCAATAGTTGTAATTTCTAAACAGAATGTTGTTCATAATGAACCTTCTCAACTGATATCATCGAGGAATGACATGAAAGCTTGAAGTGGATCTTTGTGTATGGACCAGATTAGTTGGAAATCCATTCTCATCAACATTCAAGATTCTATCAAACCATAAAGAAGTAATCAAAGACGAGAACACCAATTAAAGAAATAAGAAGTTAGAAAACTCACTTCATTGATAAGATGTTGGACTAATATAACCCAAAAAATTCTTAACATGGTGTGATACTATTCGTTTTGAATCAACTCCCTACTATCTTTCAAAAAAACTCGTACATCATTAAGAATATTCCTATATCTCAACAATTTTCGATGTGAAACCTTGTATTAGAGAAACATATATAACCATACAAAAGGTAGAGTTATGCAATACTTGAGAGACCAATCGATTCAAAGTTGGCGTAGGTGGGGCCTTTAATGTCAGGGAGAGACAACAAATTTCATAAATTGCATAATTATCGAGCGAGACAACAACCTCAATGTATTCTAGAAATAAGTTCGTTGATAGAACACAAATGTATGACTCCGCGATAGAGGTTGAAACCCACTATTTATTTATTTTTGATCTTAATTGTTTGATTATTTGATGAAATAGTTGAACACTATCTGTGGCGCATTAATTGGACTTGAGAAAGGAAATTGCGTGCGTAATACGAATAAGGAGAGCTTGTTTGTTATCCTCAGGGTGATCGTTTCGCTATTAAGGATAGGAATAGACCCATGCAATGATCCATTAGGTTGTTTTAGATATTTTTCATGTTTTCTCTTAAATGACCTTTCCCCTAGCCTTATTTTGGTATATTTGACTTGCGGGAATGGGTGAGTGACTCCCGGGGTAATTGCGTCGAAATAACGAAAGGAAATCTAAGTTTAAATTTTAAAAGTTCTAATTTGAAAAAATTTGACTAAGAGTTGACTTTTGAGTAAACTCGTTCGAAATAGAATTCGGATGGTTCTGTTAGATCCGGAACGGAACTTTTGACGTAGATAAATGGTTGGGATGAGTCCCGAGTGATTTGGATGATATTCAGATAAGAAAGTGAATTCTAGGAAGTTCTTAAGTTAAAAAGGAGAATTTGGGATGACTAAAGTCAATATTGTGGGTAAACGAGTTTTTTTTGAAGTTTTATTGATTTAGTTAGGTCTGGAATGTCGTTTATGACTTATCCGAGTCATTGATTCAATTCTCTAGGAACTCGGGGGTATTTTGGTCTCTTGGTTGGAGATTTAGATTTTAAAGAGAATTGGAGTTGACCACGATCAACATTGAGTCAAGACAATGTCGTATGATTATTTGAGTGCACAAGCAAGTTTGTTCCATATTTTAGGATTGAGTTGCTTATTTGATTTATGTTCAGGAGGTGTCAGATGAGTTTTGGGGGCTGAATATAAGTTTGGAACTAGACTTGGGGTTGTTGGTTTCTGGTGCGTCAGACCTATGATGATAGGCTCGCACTTTCAAAGTCGCACCTGTGCAATGCGGGCCGCATGTGCGAAGTTGGACCAGGTGCCCAGGGGCCGCACCTCCAAAGGGAGCCCCGCACTTGCGATAGCGCACCTGCGCACGGAGCTCCGTTTTTGCGGTGTTAGTCCAGAGTTAGTAGGCGTCGCACCTGCAAGGCGTGGGCCACAGATGCGGGTCCGTAGGTGTAAGAAATGGGTCATCAGTGCGGAAATCGTAGGACATATTGCATTAATTCCCTATTTTCGAACTTAGACATTTTATTCTCATATTTAGAGCTTGGGGTCTCGTTTTGGAGAGATTTTTAGGAATTTGACAAGAATATTCAAGTGGTAAGCTTCTATTCATCCTATTTCGATTATTAAAGATTCTCATGCTAGAAATCATGATTTAAGATGAGGGTTTTGAGGATTTATGAACCCTAGGTTGAGAATGGAGATTTTATTCAATTAATCATGGATTTGATGTTGGATTGAGTTGATTTTTTATATCTAGCATCCATAGACCTTGGGTAAACTAATTTTTTGAATATTTTCCAATTTTGCCTTTCGAGTCTCGAATTTTTTTTTGGGTGACTTTATGGGTCCGAAACTTTCATATAGCAATATGGGTGTCTAAGGAATCGTGTGATGTATTTTTCATATTTGAATAGATTTGGACCATTAGGAGACTCTATGAAAAGGCAAGTCTTTGTTGTGACCATCAGACTCCTAAGTTCAGGCAAGTTGAGACTTATGACCTTAGTTAAAGCATCGTGGTTACTGTAATGAACTAATTAAGAGGGTGTAATAGGGATGTTGATACTTGTGAGGTGACGAGCACTTGTATCCGGTACCAGTGTCATGCTATGAGTACTTGCGTTATTTGAATTGTATAGTCCGATCTGAATGTCATGCTTTGGACACTAGCTGATAGATAGTATAATCCTATGGGTATGTGATTGTGGTATGACGTTCGTACTTTTTGTCTCCATAATTATGCATGTCTTATCTATGATTGTGTGTTTCTCATCCCTCATAAATACTCGTTTGATAGTGGAAAAGAAGCTAAAGTTTGAATCTTTATTGTGTAGTTGGTTAAACGCCAGATCTTTATGGCCTACCTTGATTAAAGATTGAATCTTTATTGCATATCCTGACTTCTAATTATTGTGCATGTCATATTCATATTTTATATGGTATCTCATGTATGTATATTTACAGATACATATGAGAAGTCCGAGGGAAAATATTTTCGGATGGAGTGATGAGTTGTATATGAGACCGATTGGTAAAGACAAGTAATGTGAGTCT
This sequence comes from Anisodus acutangulus, assembly GCA_029783415.1. NCBI lineage: Eukaryota > Viridiplantae > Streptophyta > Magnoliopsida > Solanales > Solanaceae > Anisodus > Anisodus acutangulus. The sequence goes on from CM056493.1 coordinate 31,028,858, forward strand.
AAAATTGGCTAAGTCATGTGATTGAAAGCCTAAAATTGGTTAAGAAAACTGAAGAAAAATAATTCCGGATGGTATATGGACCTTGCGAGTCCCCCATGGGTTACGATTCATAATATTTGAACTTGTGTGTACTGGTGATGAGAAAAAGTCTTTGCATTTTCTTAACATTGCATATCATAACATATCATTAACTCCTTATTTGTTGACTTGTCTAATTGCTTATTGAATCACAATATCATGCATATTTGACTATTTGAATGATTTCATGGATTTTGAGGTTCTTTATATCGAATCGTGAACTTATGATTGTTGATTGTACATGTATATCAGACTAATAGCGGTTAAGTGTGGAAGTAATATTCGGAAATCCAACCCTTGTCTCTGTTTTATCCAGGGTCAATCAAAGATGCTGTTGAGTACACATTATTCCCCGTACTCATGCTACACTTTCTGCACCCATTTTTTGTGCAAATTATGTTCCTAGCATGAGCTGATCTCAAGACTTTGCAGGCCATTGAGAAGGCCATCCAGAGAGTTCGGGGTGACCTACTAGTGTAATTTTGTGGCACCAGATTCTCCCTCTATCCTTATTTCTTGTCTTTTGATTTTTGGACAGTTTATATATTTGCGTTATGTCCCAGGTTGTACTCGTGTTTAACAAGTTCTTGTACTGGTGACACTAGGTTTTGGAATTTGGTGTATTGATTCAGTATTTTTTATATTATGCGACTTATTAAAGACCTAAAATTTAGTTTGCTTATTTATTCCGCATTGTTCTTTTAATTGAATGGCTTAGTTAGGTTGTGGTCGTTTACTGCCTTAGTAGAAGTTAGTGCCTTCACCACTTAGTAAATTGGATCGTGACAACCCTTTAGCCTCACTTAGTTGAATAGGGAGAATTAAATGCATTATTGCTATTTTCTGATGATCATAGGGATATAGGCGTTAAAGTAGCTTGAATAGACTTGTGAGCAATTTGGAGATACATATATAGTTAATAGCAACCCGTCAACTAGTAACTCAGGAAAATCAATAGATGTAGGATTGGAAGAATTAACTGAATTATTAGTGGTCATAGCCTTAGATGTTTCTTTTCTCCGATAAAAAATTGCGCTTTCTTGATTGAAGTTCATTATTATTTTCTTTTATTTTTAGTTAGTTGATAATTATATCTTTGAATTTTATTTATTGTTTAGATAATTAGTATTAGTTTAATTTAATTGATGGTTAATCACAAGTCTTTGTGGGTTCGACATCTGGTTTCTAAAATTATATATTACTTGTACAACCGTGTATACTTGTGTGTGAGTTTAGGAGCAATAAGTTTCAATATTGTATCATCCAAGGATATACTAAGCAATACAATTACATTGTTCTCTTACTCTAGTGATAATTCGTTCATCAATTTATATTCATTGCTTTGATTCTCGAAGGCATTCTGTTCCATCATTTTTGGAGATTGAATAAGCTTTTTTTTTTTTAATTATTTCCCTTGTTACAATTATTTATAACAACATCAACAACATACCCAGTGAAATCCCACAACATGGGGTCTGGGGAGGGTAGAGTGTATGCAAACCTTACCTCTACCTTGGTAGGTAAAACAGATGTTTTCAAGAGACCCTCGACTCAAGACAAAGCATACGCACAAGCAAAGCAAAAGCACAAGCAAATTAAGATAAACGGTTAGATCCGGTCAATATAAAAATGTTGATATCAAAAGAGAATAATCCATGATAGCACATTCTGAAAAAGTAAGCAGTAACTAGCGCAGGTAAATAAGCTACAGAAAGTACACTAGAGAACACATAGTAGCAGAAATAAAACTACAGGGTACTATAAAGCCATACCACGCCTATTAATATAATAGGCTAAGTTGACCTACAATAATAACACTATAGCTACCAGTTTGCAAGCGTGAGTAGGACTACGCTCAACTACCTACTACCCTTCTACCCTAATCCGTGTCCTCCACAACCCCCTATCTAAGGTCATGTCCTCAGTAAGTTGCACCTGCGCCATATCCCGTCTAATCACCTCTCCCCAATACTTCTTCGGCCTACCTCGACCCATCATAAACTCCCCATAGCCAACCTCTCACACCTCTACACTGGGGCATTTGTGTCTCTCTTCTGCACATGCCCAAACCATCTCAACCTCGCTTCCCGCATCTTATCCTCAACCGAGGCCACTCCCACTTTGTTCCAAAGTATTCTGTCTTGGTCCTACTCAGCCTGAACCCTTTAGACTCTAAATTCTATCTCCAAACCTCCATCTTAGCTTTCACTCCACTGCGAGTCTCATCAATTAGGACTATGTCATTTGTGAATAACATACACCATGTCACCTCTTCTTGGATTTGTCGCGTCAGTCCATCCATCACCAAGGCAAATAAGAATAGGCTAAGAGTTGACCTTTGGTGCAACCCTATCATCACTGAGAAGTGCTCTGAGTCTCCTCCCACTATCCGTACCCTAGTCTTGGCTCCATGGTATATATCCTTGATTGTCCTAGTGTATGCCAGAGGTACACCTCTAACCTCCAAACATCTTTATAGAACTTTCCTAGGGACTTTGTCGTATGTCTTCTTGAGGTCGATGAAAACCAACTGTAAGTCTCTCTTCCTCTCCCTATACTGCTCCACCAACCTCTTAATAAGATAAATGACTTCTGTAGTCGAATGCCCTGACATGAATTCAAACTGGTTCTCTGAAATAGACACGCCTCTTCTCACCCTCATCTCCACAACCCTTTCCCAAACTTTCATAGTGTGGCTTAACAACTTGATACCTCTATAGTTGTTGCTACTCAGGATATCACATTCGTTCTTGTACAAAGGGATCATTGTACTCCACCTCTATTCTTCGGGCATTCTCACCATCTTAAAAATGATGTTAAACAACTCAATCATCCACTCCAAACCTGCCCTTCCTGCGCTCTTCCAAAATTCAACTAGGATCTCATCAGGCACGGTCATTCGTCCCTTGTGTATCATGCGAACAACACCCTTAACCTCCTCAACCTTAATTCTTCTACAATACCTAAATTCTCGGTACCTACCAGATTGCTCAAGATCTCCCAACACAATGTCTCTATCTCCTTGTTACAATTATTTCATTTTATTTATTTATTTATTTATTTATATCATTCATATATTCTAGTTATAACCTCGCATCATGGATTTTCAGAACTGACTTGGATTCATTTCGCTGCTAAAAACCTCAAACAAATAAATCTAACTGGCTTTCCAAATAAATGAACTTCAGGCAAAACAACTCTAGAACAATACTCTCTCCGTCCCAATTTATGTGGCACAATTTCCTTTTTAGTCCATCCCAAAATGAATGTCACATTTCCTTATTTGGTATCTCTTTTATGACATCATCTCTTGTAACGACTCGAAAAATCATTTTGCTTATTTTTCCTGAAAACCCCTAAATTACCCTTCCTGAGTCTTTGTTTTCTTATTTGTGACTTACGAGAATGAGTGACACGATTTCTGATGCGATTGCGTAGGTTTCAGACCCATTTTTATAGGTTTGAGAATTCCAAGTTAAGAGAATAAAAGAGTTGACCCATAGTTGACTTTAGGGTAAACGCGCTCCGTTTGTAGTTTGGTCAATTCCATTAGTTCTGGAATGACGTTTATGACTTAGTCGAGCCATTGATTCAATTCTTGAGGCAGCCAGGTGAGTTTTGAAGGTTAGGTTGTAAAATTGTGGAATTAGAACTTAAGAGTTGACTTTAGTCAAACCCGAGTCTTAGAGTGTTTTCTGGTAGCAGTGCATATTTGTGTTCAGGAGGTCTCGAGAGTGATTCGGGTGGTTGACGGGGAGTGGGGAAGAATTGGGCATTGCTGGTGTATGATGTTCGCCCTAGTGCCCTTAGTTCCGCTTCAGTGTGTGTCTCAGTGGAGGCCTGACTCGTCGAAATGAGGTTCACCCATAAGTTGATGTTCCGCCTTAGCGGACAGGTCCTCGCCAGGGCAGGAGTGCCTCATCGACGTTTTCCTTCGACCCAACGGGTGGTTGGGTTTTTAAGTGGGTTCACCTCAACGGATAGGTTTTTCGCAACAGCGTGTCTGCTTCAGCGGAATCGATTTCGCCGGAGCAAAAACACTGTTCAAATTTAAGAGGGTTAATGATCCAGAATCCTTTTCATTCCCCAGTATATTTTCTCTTAGTCCTAGGGAGATCAAATTTCTTGGAGATTCAAAGGGGTGTAATCCTTAAGGTAATCTTTTCCCCTTTTTATGAATGTGTTTTAGTTAATCTTAATCCTAAGCATCATTCCTAGATAGGAGAAATAAGAGAAATGTCTTATTGAAAATAAGAGAGTTGTAATTGGGGATTGGGGGATTGATTATTGGATTATTGTTGTTGATATTGTAAACTAGTGATGTATTAGACTAGTAGATGATTTACTTAACCAATTGCATGATTAAAACCTTATTGGGAATTGGGAGAAATTTTAGGGTTAGAAATTAGAGCTTTTGCCCATTTCATGAAATTGAGGATCCAATTGAACTTTGTTGCTTAATTAACTTGAGATTATGACCATCTAGCATATATTGATACTATTTAAGTAGGAAAGTTCGTATTTTGATAATGTGGACCTAGGGTTCCTTTGTATTTTAGCTTGGGGATTATGAGTACCGTTAGACCATAATCTCATATAGTTGATATGATCGATCAGGGTGGACTCGTGAGGAGGCTCAGCGAAAGGGGAAAGCTATTACGTGATTTCTTCAACTTTGATTCAGGAAAGTTAAAACTTTCTAGACTCCAGTATAGGATTTATGTGTTGATATGCTATTAATTAATTAATGGGAGTAATTGGAAATTGGGGGTACCGTATTAGTGAGATGACGAGTACTAATACGGGTACCAGTAAACTTATCTTAGGTAAATAATGAGCTAGTGTGATATACTTGACGGAGATTATGTGTTTAGCTCTTCGGGCTGTGAGGGCGGTGCATAAATCAACTTAGGTTGATATGTTTATTGATTATATCCTTGATTGAACCTATCATGCATTCATCCCTCTCATCTCGTGTAAGTACTTGAAAAGAAACTGATAAATACTGATTGTACTGATTACACTGATTACATGGTGTACACATATCCATATCATTAATACATATTATAATTGGCATTGAATTGTTAAAATATTGTTGAGAGAGGCTTATGAAGTTGGTTGTTGGATATGGTAAATGACATGAGAGTGATGACTGATGATGACACTTCAGCCATAGAGCTGGTATCCGATGGGATTAGATGGGTATATGAACCTCATGAGTCCCCATGAGTCACGTGACAGCCACTGAAGCAACGTGTGTATACCATGAACATATGGCCATTGCATACATACATATCATTTGCATTGTATTCATTCATATTCTGATATGTATTTGGTGCTATGTGTGCTCGGTGTTAATCTTTGATACACTTAACTCTTTTAGTTTCATGGAAGAAATACAGTTAGATTACACTTATATCACTGTGAGACTTGAGTGAAGTATCTTGTTTGGTCTAGACGTCCTGAATGGGGTTTAGGCTGAACCTTGTTATGAACTTGAGAATGTGAGAGTACTTATACAATATCGAACTGTAGACCTATTGCTAGGTTGGTTAGCTGATTACTTATTGTGTTTAACTAACTAATTAGTAAAGATGTATCGAAAAGTACAGACCCTCGCCACCGTTATAGCTGGGGTCGGTTGACGATGCTGTTGAGTACACATATTTTTCGTACTCACTCTACGCTTGCTGCACTCTATGTGCATGTACTGAGCCGGAGGATGGAGGAGCAGATAGAGCTAAACTTGCTGGTGATTGCTTGCAGAGTCCAGGGTGAGCCGCTGATGCATTCTCGGCACTGGAACTCTATTATCTATTTAATGCTTTTGTCATTGTTATTTCCAGACAATATTTATTGTTCACTTTCAGACTTGTATTCAGTTACTAGAGCTTTGTACTCATGGCTATCGGATCATTGAGGGTTTTTCTTCAGACTATGTATTTACTATTGAGACTTGTTAAATTATCTCTCTTCTACTTTTTATTTCTGCATTTACTTCCGCACTTTCGTATGTTGTATTTCGGGTTCGCCTACGGATTAGGGTAGATGCCCTCACGACACAATGAGATTTTGGGTCGTGACATTTTTATTTTATCCTTGTTGGGTTCCACTTAATTTTAAAGATGTCCTTATTGTGAAGAAAAGTCAACAAAAGCAGACCCTAAAGTAGGACAATTTGCTAAACATAATAAAATATTTTCTTACTTGTTAAATTTCGTGTCCGGTCAAATGATGTAACATAAATTGGGACGGAGGGAGTATTAATTAATATGACGTAAAAATGAGACTCTGGGTAAAAATTTTCAATGTCCTTTCACAGGTGTGGTTACATACCGGAACTGGTTGATCTTCAGTCCCATGATGTGTACTATATTTGGCACAGGAAAGGCGTTATAGGTTGTTTAAACATAAAGTTAATTAGATCTAATGAGATATTGTAACAGATAATTTTCAACAGTTAACGAGGATTAAAGGTTCACTCTACCACAATAATGTTACCATCAATTTGCGCTAGTGTTTCACTTTTTCCTACTATATACATTCTTTATTCTATTTTATATTCATTGACTATTGTCATTGGTCTTGGTAAATTCACCATGCTTGTTGAAAGTTGCATTTACTGTCCCCAACCGTCACGTTGAAGTTTCGTCACTACCTTACAAAATATTAAAATATAATTATTCGTGCATGCATGGGATAGAAATTTCCAAATGAATAGAAACAATGCTGCTGCAATCCTCATGAATATTTTACCTTTTTTTTCATTATGTTTGTTAATGGGACAAGTACAATGAGTTCTGACCAGGTAAAATGTTAGACCAGCAATATTCAAATAATTAACTCATAGAGAATAACATGTCCACAAACTACCTGTCCTACCTGTCTGGTTTATTGCTTATGGATCCTTAAGACTTCTTCTAGGGCTGTCTCATACTTTTTTGGCACTGCACCGATTTCAAGAACAAGAATCCCCAACTACCAATTGGATGTTCCTCTAACAAAAAAATGTGGCATAATTTTATTTTTATTTTCTTGTCTATTTCAACAACATTCTTACTCCACCCAAAAGTTCTTGCCATAAATTTTTGGATTAAATACTTCATACTCCCTCAGTCTAAAATTATCTATCGTGCTTTCAATTAATAATTGTCTCATTTTTTTTCATTTTAAAGTATTTTTTTTCATTTTACCCTTAGTAGTAATTGTTAACTATGGTGAGATGATAAATAAATAAAATAAATATTAAATAAAAAGAAATTATATCTTAAAATATAAATAATGATAAAATAGTTAAACTTCATCCTAATTAATATTTTTTTAAGAAGCGTGTAACTGAAAAACGATAGGTAACTCGAGACTGAAGGAGTAATGTAATCGCTTATCAGTACCCACTCGAGGAGCCATTCCATCTTTTTAAAAAAAAAATATTCGTCGAATGGTGGCGTGACCTTTATAACAACACAAACAGAAATTACAAAGCTGAGGGAAGCAGTAGCTCGACCCTCTGTTCCAGTTTGCAGCTAAAAAATTGCTTGCAAAAATTAAAGCACCGGCAAAGACTATACAAGTTTTGCAGAACGATGAATGTCCAATGATAGGCAAAAAAAATAAAAATAGCTTAGCATCTCAATTGGACTATTTCTATACAAAATAATTTCTACTTTGTTTTTGTAGTAGGGACTCCATTTGTATGAGATCAAGTCCGTGAGGTCCGATGGCCCTCTAATGGAGATGAGCATGTACAAAAATAATCAAGTCATCATTTGTAAAACTCCATTTTGTTAAGGCATCTGCGACTTGGTTGTCTTTTCTATAACAATGTCAAACTTCACGAGTAATGATACTTGATATATTTTGAATATGAGAAATGATGTTCTTCATTTGCCAAGGGACATTGTAGTTACCTTTTATCATCTCAATCACTATTTTTGAATAACATTCCAAAATTATATTGTTATGCCCATTTTGAAAACACCATTCCAGACCATTTAGTGCAGCCTTGGCTTCGGCCATATTACTAATAGCCATACCAATACTTTGAGAAAAGGCCATGATAATTTTTCCTCTTTGATCTCTATATATTCCTTCAATTCCAGCTATTCCACTTGCTTCTTTGCTTTCATCAGTGTTGATCTTTTACCAAATTTTCAGGGGGCTTAAGCCATTTCACCACCGTACATTCAATCTTGGGAATAAGAAGCATAACCTGCTGATAAATGTCTTTTCACACGGAGCTCCATTCAGTATTACTCTTTGCTTTGGAAACTACCCATTTCAGATAAGAATGGATCTGTAACGAGCCGTCCGGTCGTTTTTAGCTAAAGACATTTATTTGACTAAATTACCCTTCCTGTAGACTCTATGTGGGGTTTGTGACTCACGGGAATGGGTATCACTGTTCTCGAGGTGCTTTTAAATGAATTTGGAAAGAAAAGCCCAAATTGGATAGTTTTGAAATGATATAGTTGACCCAAAATTGACTTTTGAGTATATGATTTCTTTTTCAGGTTTCATCACTTTCGGTAGGTCTGGAGTGTCATTTATGACTTAGTCGATTCCTTGGTTCGCTTCCCGAGGCATTCAGATGTGTTTTCTGTCACTATTTGTAAATTTGTGAAATTTGTCTATTTTGGGTGATTTCGTAGAAAGTGGACGTTAGCTTAGTCATATGAGAAATTCGAGTGTGCGAGCGAGTTTGTAGCATCATTTACACTAGAGTAGCATGTTTAGTTTGTATTCGGAAGGACTTAGGAGTGTTTTGGGTGTTTGGTGGAAGGTTGTTAATTTGGCATAGTTGCTGGTTTCCGGTGTTGTTGCACCAGCGAACTAGTGGTCATTTCTGCAGAGCTGCTTCTGTAGAGGTTGGACCACAGATGCGAGCCTTGGAAATATTCGGGAAGTTTGCTTCTGCGACGTGGGTTGCGCTGAGGCGATCCACCTATACGGAGTTGTCTCCGCCTCTGTGACCGTTCTGTATTTTAAGTTGGGATTTTTTTTAGAAGTCTTTTCATAGAAGCGAGCTGCTTCGGCATGGTCGATTCCGCCGAAGCGGGATAGCTGTTTCCAGACCTAGAATTAAAAATTCCATTTTTGAAATCATTTTCCTTAGTTCACATTCTTAAACTCGAGCTCGGTTGAGAGGTGATTTTTCAAGGTTTCATCATTATTTTACTTTGGGGTAAAATTCCAATTCGTTTCTATTACCTTATCATAATTATGTCATAAAATCTAGGTTATATTAGAATACTAAAGTTATGATTTTTACCCTTGTGGGCTCGGAGTAGATTCGGGGGTTGGATACTCGGGTTATTTAAAAGGTTATGTCTTTGTATGTGTTTTAGAATACTTTATTAATGTAGAATATATGTGTTAGACTATAATTATTTGGAGGTGTTTCACAAGGATGGCCTTGGTTGAGGAGTAGTGTTCGTGACACCTGTTTAGCTCCGAGGTAGGCTACGATTTAATATACTAGACTTTGATAGAAGAATGCAATCGATATAAACATTGAGGGGTATTGAGCATCTTAGGGGGTTCCACCTTAGTGGTTGTGATGCGCACTTGGGTGCACACCAGTGTTGAACTATCTTGATGGGTGTTATGGGGAATCAACCTTAGGGTTGATTTCGACTGCTGTTATGTGGGCTTGTCGCCATTATGTGGGTTTGTCTCCATTGATTGTTCTTTGTTGTGTTTACTCATTACATATTCTTCTGATATGAAAGTTTGATTATATAGAATTATGTGTTGTTGATAATTCTGAAGCATGTGTTATTCATCTCTTTAATTGATTGCATCTCATATACCATGACTACTTGCCTTATTATTGTTGCATTCATAGACTCATGATTATTGTGCTATTGAAATGAAGTAGTATGGAAATGTGGTGGGTCCAATAATGACCGGAAATGAAAGGTAATGATACTATTATGAGATGGCTTGGAAACACTAAGATATTGATAAAGATTTGATATGGCCCGATAAATGAGTCTTGGGCTCTAGTCTGACCTGAGGTATTTTCGGCTGGCTAGAAGCAGTATATGGATGGTGCAGGTCCCCCATGAGTCACTTATATATGGAAAAGACCTATAGAGTGTGTAAATATGTTGATGAGAAGGTATATTACATTGCATTCATATCATTCATTCATACACATTGATTACTTGAAATTTGTACTTGATTCAGACTTAATTATCATAATAAGGTGAATTTGTACTGACTGTACTTCCATAATTTCTGAGTGTTTAAGTGTTGAACCATATATGTCATTGAAGGTGACTTATGTGGATTATCAAACTATATAGATTAGGATTATCTGAGAGTCAACTTGGTATTTATGTCTGTTACGTGTATTCCGTTATTGTCGGCCTATGATGCTTATGGAGGTACGTTATGTACTCATACTACACTTGTTGCATTCTCTTTGGATGCAGATTCAACGCTATCAACTAGTACCATACTACGTGGCTGAGTCCAGTGCTTGGTAGATTGTAGTGTTTGGGGTGAGACCGCCTCTTCTCAGCATGCATTGAATACTTACTCTTTATTTCCTGTCTTTACTTGTAGTCATGAGCCAGTATTAAGACTTATTCATACTTTTCCTTATTTCATCTTAATGCTCTTGTACATACAGTCAAGATTTTGGAAAGAATGAAATAACTAGATAATTGGTTCGGTTTCCTTATTTATATTATAACAAGACAACTTATTTAACTATTCTTCTACTTTCCGCTTTATTTATTTTTTATGTTAATGTTTTAGGAAGTGGTTCGTATATCGGTGGGAAAAGTGTAGGTGCCACCACGACACTCGAAATGGGTCAAGACAAAGTTGATATCAGAGCTCTAGGTTAAACGATCTCAAGTACAAGAGCAACGTCTAGTAAAGTATTTTGGATCGGTGCGAAGACGTCAGTACTTATCTTTAAGAGGCTATGAGACATTTAGAAAACTTCACTTTGTTAATTCCTTTCGTGTGAAGTTTGATCAAATTGGTATCTGACCTTACTTGTTATTCTCTCACAGATGGTGAGGACTCATGTTCACACAGCTAGAGATGAGGCACCAGAACTAACCCAGTTATGCGCTATCGTGGTAGAGGTTGATGATGGGGTAGAGGTAGACCCCAGTAGCTGCACCGGTGAAGGGTGAAGTACAAGGAGCCGGTCAGTCTTGTGCTAGATTAGTATCCCCCGAGTCGGAGATAGTGCATTATGACGATCATTATGAAGAGGAGATGGGGCCAACCCATGCTTAGCTAGAGGTTATAGCCACACCGGCCCTACAAGATACTATAGCCTGTATATTGAGTTTTCTTGATGGATTCACTCAGGCTGGTGTTCTCTTAATGACTCTGAATGGGTCACAGGGCAGAAGAGGAGGCTAGACCCAAGATCAGTTCCATATACAAGAGGTGCAACTAGCTGCTGCATTGACACCCCATATTGATGAGATCCCACTATCGGAGTTTGGTCCCTAGCCAGTGACTGAAGCTGTTATGACCCGAGATGAGTGGAAGATTTGGGACAATTTCTCTAACATGAAGCCTCACACTTTCTATAGTCAGCCTGAAGAGGACGCTTATGAGTTCATAGAGAGTAGCTATGAAAGACTCCATGGTGGACATTGTATATTGATTGCTCTTCAACTTATGGGTGATGCGATGCAAAGCAACGATGGACGTTGTATATTGATTGTCGGCCAGCAGGGTCGCCTTTATTATCTTAGACTAGGTTCTATCAGGTCTTCCTTAAGAAGTATGTTCCCCTCAGCTTGCGAGTGAGCAAAAGGGATGAGTTCTCCATATTAGAGTAGAGGGGGATTTTAGTTGTTGAGTATGAGGCTCATTTCTATGCTTTGTCATGCTATGCAACACCGTTACTCCTTACAGTGATCGAGCGCATTAGGTGCTTGTGAGAGGGTTGACTATTCCATTCCAGTTGGCAATATTGCAATTGGTAGTCTCTAGGGCTTCTTTTTACTCTATGGCAGAGCACACCATGATGGTCGAAGAACTACTTCACTCACAACATGGAGTTGGTAGCGGTAGTCTTTGCATTAAAGATTTAAATGCACTATCTATACGAAGTTCATTATGAGGTGTACACCAATCATCGCAACCTTCAACATATTTTCAGTCAGCGTGATTTGAGTTCTAGACATCACCGATGGATGAAGTTACTTAAGGATTATGATATGATGATTCTGTACCGTCTAGGCAAAGCCAATGTGGTGGCGGATGCTTTGAGCCGAAAGGCGGTGAGTATGGGGAGTTTGGCGCATTTGATTATTGACGAGCGTCCTTTGGCATTAGAGGTTCAGTCCTCAACCAACAGTTTTGTGAGACTTGACATTTCGAATCCTGGTAGGATTTTGACTTGTATTGAGGCGAGGTTATCTTTTTTGGAGCAAATTAAGGCCTAACCGTATGATGATGTGAAATTGTGTAAGATCAAGCACAAGGTGATGTAAGAAGAAGCCAAGGAGGCTATGCTTGATAGTGAGAGAGTCTTAAGGATCAAGGGGAGAGCGTGTGTTCATTGTGTTGGAGACTTGACAAAATTGATCATAAAGGAGGCCCACAGTTCTAGATATTCTATTCATCCGGGTGCAACAAAGATGTATCATAATTTGAAGCAACACTATTAGTGGGTTAGGATGAAGAAAGACATTGTTGAGTTTGTGTCTCAGTGTATGAATTGGCAACAAGTTAAGTATGAGCATTAGAGTCCAGGTGGTTTGACTCAGATGATGCCCATTCCCGAGTGGAAGTGGAAGTGGATTGCTATGGATTTTGTAGTTGCGTTGCCAAAGACTTTGGGCAAGTTTGATGCTATTTGGGTCATTGTGGATAGGTTGACCAAGTCTGCTCACTTAATTCCAGTCCAGACAACTTACAATTCTGAGAAGTTGTTCAAGATTTATATTCATGAGATTGTTCGACTGCATGGGGTGCCCATTTCCATTATTTCAAACTAGGGTACACAATTTACTTCTTAATATAATATTTCACCCTCAAATGGATGGTCAGTCTGAGTAGACCATTTAGGTTTTGTAGGATATGCTATGGGCTTGTGTGATTGGTTTGGTGGTCATTGGGACCAATTCTTAGAGTTGGCAGAATTTGCGTACAACAATAGTTATCACTCCAGTATTGATATGGCGCTATTTGAGGCTTTATATGGTAGATGATACCATTCTCCGATTGGGTGGTTTAGTGCATTTGAGGTGAGGCCTTGGGGTACAAATTTGTTCAGGGACTTATTAGAGAAGGTGAAGGTAATCCAGGAAGGGCTCTTAGTAGCTCAGAGTAGACAAAAGGCGTATGCAGACCTGAAAGTCTGAGATATAGAGTTCATGGTTGGTGATATGGTTCTATTGAAGGTCTCTCCTATGAAAGGTGTGATGAGGTTTGGCAAGAGAAGGAAGTTAAGTCTGAGGTATATCGGGCCTTTTGAGGTTCTTTAAAGAGTTGAAGATGTGGCATATGAGTTGGCTTTGCCATCAGGCCTTTCAGGTGTTTATGCAGTATTTCATGTTTCTATGTTGAATAGGTACCATGCCGATGTGTCCTACATCATTCTATGGGACTCCGTGTTGCTTGATCAGAATTGAGAGTTCCAAGAAAAGCATGTGGCTATTCTGGAAAGGCAGGTTAGAAAATTGAGATCAAAAGAGATTGCTTCTGTGAAAGTGGAATGGAAGCACTGCCCTGTTGAAGATGTTACTTAGGAGACCGATAGTGATATGCGGAGTAGATACCCTCACTTGTTTGCTGATTCTGGTATGTTTCCCCTTTCATTTCTCTCCATTCAAGGATGAACGTTTGTTTAATTGGTATATCATGTACTGACCCGGTCATTTTTAGCTAAAGACCTTTATTTGACCAAATTACCCTTCATGTAGACTCTATGTGGGGTTTGTGACTCGCAGGGACGAGTAGAACTATTCCTGAGGTGCTTTTAAATAAATTTAGAAAGAAAAATCCAAATGAGATATTTTTGATATGATATAGTTGACCAAAAGTTGTTTTTGAGTATATTGGTTTATTTTTGAGTTTCGTCGTTTACGGTAGGTCTGGAGAGTTATTTATGACTTATTCGAGTCCTTAGTTCGCTTCCCAAGGCGTTCGAATGTATTTTGTTTCACTATTTGCAAATTTGACTATTTAGAGTGATTTAGTAGAAAAGTCGACCTTAGCTTGGTCATATGAGAAATATGAGTGCACGAGCGAGTTTGTAGCATTGTTTACACTTGGGAAGCATGCTTAGTTTGTATTCGGGAGGCCTCGGAAGTATTTCTGGTGTTTGGTGGAATATTGATAATTTGGCATAGGTACTGATTTCTAGTATGTCATACTAGCGGACCAGTGGCCGCTTCTGCAGAGGTTGGTCCGCAGATGCGAGCCTTGGAAATGTTAGGGAAGTCCGCTTCTGCAGCGTGGGTTGCAAAGAGGCGATCCACCTCTGCGGTGTTTTTCTCCGCCTGTGCGACTCTTCAATATTTTAAGTTGGGCCGCTTCTGCCGCAGTATTTCTGCTGAAGCGAACCGCTTCGGCGAGGTCGATTCCGCCGAAGCGGAATTGCTGTTTCCAGACCTAGAATTAAAATCCCATTTTCAAAATTACTTTCCTTAGTTCACATTCTTAGACTCGAGCTCGGTGCCAAAATGATTTTGCAAGGTTTTCATCATTATTTCACTTTGGGGTAAGATTCCATTTCATTTCTATTGCCTTATCATGATTATATCGTAGAACCTAGGTTATATTTCTTGTTTTGGGTAGATTAAACCTAGGGTTCATTTTAAATTATAAGAGGCTTAAAATCATGGAATTAGGGATTAAGATTTGATCTTTATGCTTTGATATTGTAAATATGCGTTGGGTAATGATGATATGATCTATTATAATATTCAATTTAGTGATTGGATTCCATATGAAATTGGGAGTAAAATTTAGGGTTCTTAATTAGGGATTTTAACTAGTTTATGCATATGGAAGTCTAGAAGTACTTATTGTCCTAATTAACTTAAGAATATGACTGTCTAAATTGCTATTATGATTTTAAAATAATAAAGTTCCAATTTTTATCCTTGTAGGCCCGAGGTTGATTTTGGGGGTCGGATACTTAGGTGCTTTAAAAGGTTGTGCTTTTGTATGTGTTTTAGAATACTTTATTAAAAGAATTTATGTATTTGACTATGATTATTTGGAGGCACTTCGCAAGGGCAAGACCTTGGCTGAGGAGTAGTGTTCGTGGCACCTGTTCGGCTCCTAGGTATGCTATCGTTTAATATACTAGACTTTAATTAAAGGATAAATCGATACAAAGATTGAGGGGTATTGGGTGTGTTAGGGATCCCACCTTAGTGGCTGTGATGAGCACTTAAGTGCGCATCAGTGCTGAACTGTCTTGATGGGTGTTTTGGAGAATCAACCTTTGGGTTGATTCCGACTGCTATCATGTGGGCTTGTCGCCATTGATTGCTCCTTGATATGTTTACTCATCACATATGCTTCTGATATGGCAGTTTGATTATATGGAATTACGTGTTGTTGATAATTCTAAAGCATGTGTTATTCATCTCCTTAATTGATCGCATCTCATATAACATCACTACTTGTCTTATTACTATTACATTCATATTCTCATGATTATTTTTATGTTGAAATAGAGTGGTATGAAAATTTTGTGGGTGCAATGATGACCGAAAAGGAAAGGTAAGGATAGTATTATGAGATGACTTCGAAACACTGAGTTGATGATAAAGATTTGATATGGCTCGACAAATAAGTCCTGGGCTCTAGTCAGACCGAGGTATTTTCGACTGGCTAGGAGCGGTATATGGATGACGCGATTCCCCTATGGGTCACTTATATATGGCAAAGACATATAGAGAGTGTATACTAGTTGATGAAAAGGTACCTTACATTGCATTCATATCATTCATTCATACACATTGATTACTTGAGATTTGTACTTGATTCAGATTTGGTTATCATGATAAGGTGAATTCGTACTGATTGTACTTCCATGACTTCTGAGTGTTTTAATGTTGAACCATCTATGTGATTGAAGGTAATTTACATGGATTATCAAACTATGTAGATTAGGATTATCTGAGAGTCAACTTTGTATTTATGTCTGTGACGTGTATTTCATTTTTGTCGGCCTATGATGCTTATGGAGGTACATTGTGTACTCAAACTACACTTGTTGCATTCTCTTTGGATGCAGATTCAACGCTATCGACCAGTACCGAACCACGTGACTGAGTCCAGTGCTTGGTAGATTGCAGCGTTCGGGGTGAGACTACATCTTCTCAACATGCCCTGGATACTTACTCTTTATTTCCTATCTTTACTTGTAGTCATGAGACAGTATTCAGGCTTTTCCTTATTTCATCTTAATGCTCTTGAACTGACATACGAGATTTTGGGAAGAATGTAAAAACTAGATAATTGGTTCAGATTCCTTATTTATATAATGGCAAGACAAATGATTTAATTATTCTTCTATTTTTCGCTTTTTTTATATTTTATGTTAATATTTTGGGAAGTGGTTCACCAACTGGCGGAAAAAATGTAGGTGCCACCCGACACCCGATATGGGTCGTGATAGCATCTGATATTGGATCCTTTTTGGATAACACTTGTTACCTCCATATATGTCAGAACACCTGGCTTTTCATATTTCCCAACAATATTACAGGAATAATTTGTAAAATAGTCTGATGAAGAGAACTTTTTGGCCTGGTACTCCACCATTTTTGTACCATACACCTGATAGGTTATCTTCTCACGAAATTTCAATAGGATTTCCAAAGAAATTCCACATTTGTTCAGCAATTTTTCCACCAATTAAAGTGTGGTGCATAGTGTCTCTTTGATTATTAGAACAATAAAAACACCTGGTATCACTATCAATACCAAATCTAGTAGCAATAGTATCATTAAAAGGCAAGTTTCATTTAAAAAATCTCCACATCAAGAAAGACATTTTAAAAGGTTACCTCATTTTTCTGTCTAATGTATCTACATGCAGAAGCAGTAGAAAAAGAACCATATTGTTAGGCATCCAAATCGGAGTATCAACCAAATCCTGATTACCTATGCAAGTTAATCGAATTTATGTGTTCAGCAAGAAATTCAAGAAGCTGTAACTGATCTATATCCCAATTACCGTTGGTGATAACATCACTGACAGTTTAAGCATAATTGAAGTCGTTTCTATGAATAATCTAGGCTACAATACCCATTTCACACCAATTATCCCACCACAAATTACTATTGCCCTTATTGATCTTCCAAATTAAAAGTTCTTCAACTTGATCTCTAAAATGTACATGGGTTACGTTTGAGCTCGAAGTTAAATATGTATCAATAGTTAGTTCGATTTGTACATGCATAGATATCAAAAAAAGTGACATTAAGATTTTGTCATCACACAAAGAAATAGAAGTCGTAATTTGCATGAGATGTAAAAACTAAGAAATACAAAATTATAAAAATTAAATTCAACACAATTTTTTAAAAATATATCTCTTAATCATATATATAAAATATACTTAAGTGACATTAAGATTTTTTCATCACACAAATAAGTAGAAATCGTAATTTGCATGAGATGTAAAAATTAAGAAATACAAAATTATAAAAATTAAATTCAACACAATTTTTGTTTAAATATATCTCTTAAGCATATATATAAAATAAACTACAAATACAAAAGCCTAAATAATATCTCTCCCATGTGGTATATGAGATTACGTTTGCCTCGCTTTTTTTTCCTAACAATCCTTTTAACTCAATTGTCATTAATATAAAAAAATATATAAGCTGATGAGCATGCCCTTAATAATATACTCTCTAATTTAATTAGATTTATATCTAAACTAACCTCTTTTAAATATCCTTTAAAATAAAATTTAAAAGTCTAAATTCCTTTGCTTAAATTAATTGAAAATACCAGAACAATGTAAAGATATATATAAAGAACTTGTCTTCTGTTCATGACGCAACAATACGAGTAAACGAGTGCTTTTCTTTCGTTTTTTCTCAAGTAAAAAATGGAAGTAATCAACATTCTTGCTCTCTTTTCTTGTTTATGGGTTACTTTAGGTTTTCTATGATTACCCTTTTCCCAGAAGATAATTTGCAAATCCAGTTTTAGTTCTTGAAAGGTTTGAAGAATTTCACCAATGTGTGTTTCGCGTTCAGGTTTTATAATTATCCTTAAATTGTTTTGTAATTTTCCATTATTTTCGAGCCAAGGGATTTAGATTTTTTTTATTATTACATAGGGGGTAGGGGAAGGGTAAATGGGGGAGGGAATTACAATGTGGGACTCGAACCCTTACCAACAAGATAAAAGTTTAGGTAGCCAACCAACTGAGCTACTAAGATCCCCGCCAAGGAATTTAACTTTTTTATTTTAAAGGATATTTTGGAGGAAAAAGATGTTTATTAAATAAAAGAATATATTAGTAGCGATAAATACGCCAAGTTTTTTTTTTTTTTTTATGTTATTAATAAATTTATAGGTTAAACAAATTGTTGCAAAAAAGATAAAATAAGGAAGATGAATGGAATATCATAAACCACAAAGAACTTTAGTGTTATAAATAAAAATCTAGGATAGTCTTTAAAATTATCCCTTTTTTTGTAATTACATAGCTAGGGGTCCATACAACAAATATATTGTCGAGAAATTTGATACAAAATCAAATAGAAATATAAAAAGGTTATAGAATGAAATGAGATTTTGCTTACATTTTGCATTGGAAACGTAGGAAATTGATTTCCACTTACCAGAAGATATGACTGCAGGTTCAACACTATTTCAATTATCAAAGAAGGATTTTGTGACGATGTAAATGAATTGATATTTTAGAATACAGTATTTTATTATGGTTGAGAGTGGGAACACGACTAGGTGAAGCTTTTTACTGGGATTCTCTAACTCCTAGTAACCTTGTCACTCTTTGACACTGAAATGAAACAATCAGCAAAGACGACTTTGGCTCAGAGTCGAGGGAATGAATGCCCGGACAAGTTCATTCCGAGCACATATCGAGTTACCTTGTTCCGGAGTCTAAGTGTCTTATAGGTCGTCAATGACTGATTCACAAATCAACTGGTTCCGAGATATTTGTGATCCACTATGGCGGTTACATATTCGCACTCAACGTACATTTAATGATCATTATGGGTTGTTGAACTCTCGAGAAACATTACTTTGGAATTAAGATATAAGTCTCACTTGTATCCCATCAGATTTTCATCATCTCTACTACATAAGCTCTCTATTTGTAACAAGTAGGCATCTACTTTCCTAGTCACGTTGCCTGATAGTTTCACCGGACATACCTCAATAAGATTATTCTTATTCTTTTGCTTTATTACTATTTCAATTCGTTATTATATATACGTGTTTCATTGTTCCCATAAGCAAGTTCTTAGTATCAAAAAGTTAGTATTTGATCATTATAATCTCCGCATCCTTGACCTCAAATATAAATTTAATTATTAATCTAAGTTCGGATTTTAGATTAAACAGTTTGACGTCCATCGTGGGGCCAGGGGGCTTGTAGTGTTGTTTTGATATGTTATTAACTCTTTGCTAGCTCGCTTCTGTTTGTTTCCCAATAGAAAATCCATACCATGTCTAGAAATCAATGCAATAACCAACTTGTTGATAGTCAAGGTGATGGTACGTTGGTTGGGCATCATGGTAACCCAGATATGCCACCAGCAGGTTCTGAGACGTTACAAGATATCAGTGTGACTAAAGTTAATGAAATAATGGTGACTGGACTCCGATACACGAGGGAGACTGAATGCAATCCCAAATATAAAATATTCTTCCTTGATTTTATTCATTAATGATTTATAATATATATACTGTTACAAAAATATTTACTTTGCTACAAACTAGGTAACTAATCAATCCTAATTACAAGAGAAATATAATTCTACATAATATAGGAAATATACAATTAATTATTGTGGAAATATTCTATTACACCTCCGCAGTCGAAGCGGGAGGTCGGCGTATGCTGAGACAATCCCGAAAGTCTTCAAATAAAACCAGCGGAAGACCTTTTGTAAAAATGTCGACAATCTGATAACGTGACGGGACATGTAAGACACGTACTTGTACACGAGCAACCTTTTCGCTAAAGTGAATATCCAGCTCAATATGTTTAGTGCATTGGTGGTGAACTGGATTCCCTGAGAGATAAATTGCACTAAAATTATCACAATAAACCAATGTCGCCTTCAGAACCGAACAGTGGAGCTCTAAAAGAAGATTCTGTAGCTAACAAGATTCAGACACCATATTGGCAACTCCTCGGTATTCTGCTTTGATACTGGATCTGGACAAGGTTTCTTACCGTTTTGAGGACTAAGAGACCAAATTATCATCAAGAAATACACAATAACCAGACGTGGAGCATCTGGTATCCGGACAACCACCACAATCGGCATCTGTGTATGAAACAAGAGTGGTTGTCAAAGACAGATATAAATGCAAGTCATGATCGAGAGTACCCTGAATATAAAGCACAATGCGTTTGAGAGCATGCATGTGATCCTTCATTGGGTTATGCATGAATAGACAAACTTGTTGCACAACATAAGAGATGTCGGGCCTCATGAATGAGAGATACTGCAGGGCTCCTGCAAGGTTGCGGTAATGTGATGGATCGACATATAGCTTGCTGGAAGAAGCACTCAACTTCGGTTTAGTGTCAATCGGAGTGGCAGACGGTATACACGATGACATTCCAACTTGTTAATCTCTATTGCATACTTCTTTTGGGATAAAATAAACCACATGCATGACGTGTCACAACTATCCCCAAGAAGTAACGTAGTGGCCCTAGATCTTTTATTGCAAACTCAGAGCCAAGCAGTGACATGATAGACTTGCGAAGGGCATCAGATGAGGCAGTTAAGATAATATCATCCACATACAAAAGAATGTAAGCAATATCATTACCCTAACGATAGATGAATAGAGAATGATCAGACCTGCTGTTAGAAAACCCAATATGTGAAATGTAATCTGCAAACCTCTTGTACTAGGCCCTAGGAGCTTGTTTTAGCCTATATAATAATTTCTTCAGCAGGCACACATGATCAGGATAAGTAAGGTCTCTGTACCTGATGGGCTGATATATGTACATTATTTTATTGAGGTCCTTATGCAGGAAGACATTTTTGACATCAAGCTGATGAAGCAGTCATGCCTTCGAAAGAGCCAGACTGAGAACCGTTCTAATAGTTGCAGATTTGAACACCTGACTGAAAGTCTCACCGCAATCCACACCAACTTGTTGAATCATCCCATCACCGACAAAACGGGCTTTGTGCCTCTCAAATGTACCATCAGATTTTTCTTTATGACTAAAAATCCACATAGACCGAATCACATTAACATCAGGAGAACGGGGCACCAAATCTCACGTCCTATTATTAATAAGAGCATTAAATTCATCATCCATAGCCATTTTCCAATTCGGGTCATTAAGGGCAGACACAGGATTATGGGGAAACAGTGACTTGACAACATGGGTGTGAAGATCATATTTTTTGTTTTCCTTAAAAATTTCATGTTGACTACGAGTGATAGGCCATTGGGCCAAAATTAGAGTTGAGCCGGACGAGAGTGACAGACCGTCCGACAGTGAATGGACTGCCAAGTAGTGGGCCAGGGGATGGTGGGCTGCTCGAGCCGGATAGTGGGACGAGACCGAGCGGACTGCCCACTACTCGGCCTCGCGAAAGTGCGCTTCCAGCGAGATGCTCAGCTGGGCCAGTAGCCGCGGGGCTCGGTAATTAGGCTGAGACACAGGGACACGTTGGACCTGTTTGGAAGGCTAATTTATGGATCAAATACGGGGTATGCTATCATCAAGAAATTCATAGGTAGGAGGTCCAAAACAATGTAATTTGGCAAAAGGGAAATTTATTTCATCAAAAATTACGTGACGACTTACGATGATTTTATTAGAGGATAAGTCGAAATATTTGTAACCACGATGATTTGACGGATATCCCAAAAAACACACAGAGTTGACCGAGGTTAAAGTTTATTGATGGTAGTAGAAGGAAAGAGATGATAGCATAAACACCTGAAAACCCTTAAATGAGAATATGACGGGTCCTTTAGGTATAAAATTTTGAGTGGGGATTGGTAGGCTATTTGTTTACTCGGAAGTATGTTCAACAAATAGGTTGCCATTTATAACGCATGATGCCAAAAGGATGGTGGTAGAGATGCATGGGCAAGTAAGGTTCTAACAATATCGTTAATGGTTAGAATTTTTCTTTCTGCTTTTCCATTTTGAGATGATGTATGTTGACACAAGAGACGAAATGACAAACCATTAGTTTTGCAAAAATCCCAAAAAGGCTAATTATCAAATTCTCTTTCATTG
This sequence comes from Anisodus acutangulus, assembly GCA_029783415.1. NCBI lineage: Eukaryota > Viridiplantae > Streptophyta > Magnoliopsida > Solanales > Solanaceae > Anisodus > Anisodus acutangulus. The sequence continues at coordinate 31,051,381 of CM056493.1, forward strand.
TCACACTGAATATTTTTAATAACTCGTTCAAATTGAGTGCAGATGTATGCTCTAAAGGATAGAAATGTGGAAAAAACTTGTGACTTTTTAGACAAAGGAAACGTCCACAAAAAATTAGAGTAATTATTCAACAATAGAAGATAATATCGATAGCCCGAAGAGGTCAAACCGGGAGATGTCCCAATATCATTATGAATAATATCAAAAGACATAAATGTACGAGACTTAGAAGCAACAAAAGGCAACTTAAAATATTTTCCAAGAGAACAAGAGTGACAAACATGAGAACTAAGAGGTCCAGTACACTCAATAAATTTATTTTGATTAAAGGAAGCAAAAACAGGTGCTCCCGGATGACCCAAACGTTCATGTCATAAAGAAGGAGCTAAAGCTGCAAACGTGGATGGTAATTTGCCTTGATATGTGGTTGAGGTGATTGGATAAAGCTCGCCCCAACTATCATATTTCATTAGATGCATCCCCGTCTGAAAACCCTTCAAGGAAAACCCAAAAGGATCAAATTAAATAGAAACCCAATTATCAGTGTTAAATTTTCTAATTGAAACCAAGTTTTTAATTAATTGAGGTACGTGAAGGACATTTTTTCAAAATTAACGGTGGGTTCGGGGGAGACAAGTTTGTAGTACCATAACCACGAATTAGAATTGAATGACTATTTCCGACAATTACACCACGATTATTGCTCAAATTAAAATAGGATGAGAGATTACCTTGTGAGGACGTCATATGAGACGTTGCGCTGGTGTCTGTACCAATTTGCATCGGGTGGAGTAAGACCAAGATTGTGCATCGTGGCCTCGATATCTATCGGGGTCTCCATTGCCAAGTGGACCTACTGCCACTGGCTCGGCAGTGGCCCAAGGATTCCCGCACCGGATTGTTGGGCCTGTTGGCTGGTCTGATGTGCCTGGGCTGCTAGCCTGGCCTAATTTCCCGCAGGGAATGAGTAGGGAGTCACGGCCTAGGGCCACTGCCAGGCCCACTGTCACGATCCAAACCGGAGGGCCGCGACGGGCACCCGGATCCCACCCGCCGGGTACCGCCATTCGTATATTTAACATCTAATCATAATTAATTACGGACTAAGCCGAAAGAAAATTATGAAAATCAGGTAACCGTCTTATATATACCCATACCCATACCAAGGCCATACATAACAACTACACACAGGATACCTGTCTACAAGCCTCTAAGAGTAGCAACATCAAAGGTCGGGATAGGGCCCCGCCATACCCCTATATACAAGCAAAAATGTACCGTACCAAAATTAGATCAACACTCCGAACAAGGGGAGTGCTCCAAAAATCCGCTGGATTCACAATCAACTAACGTGAACCGTCACCTTGCCTATGTGAACCTGCGGGCATGAAACGCAGCGTCCCCCGACAAAAGGGATGTCAGTACGACTGATGTACTGAGTATGTCAAGCATGAATAATAGCATAACAGGGATATAACAACAACTGAAACAGGAACAACCGACCAATAGTACATATCTCTGAGGGTCCTAATACATATGCCTACATGTTATGCATAATGCAGTATCCATATTCATTGGCCTCATCGAGCATTTTCCTTACCATAACAGCCTCTGTGGGCATAATATGTCTAAATGTCATGCATAATGCGGTAAATACATATATACTGGCCACACAAGGGAATCTTCCTCCCCACATCATATATATATATATATATATATATATATATATATATATATATATATATATATATATATATATATATATATATATATATATATTGGCCTTTAATCAGGCATCTTCCTTCATTAAGCCACACAGGCTAGCCATACATGCTTTATCATTATCATATCCTAACTGATCATGTGGTCAGCGTTTCCCGTTTTCCGTCCCCAATATACGGTCTTTGGTAAAACATGAATGCAATACAAATGAAAATGCATGAATCACAATAAAATATCCTGAATGACATAATCTCCTTGTACCTTCGATTAACGCCGTAATTATTAACATATTTTCCGTATGCCTTAATAAGGACTTAGGAATATATTTAGACATGCTTTTAACATAGAAATCAATAACATGAATATTCTTAACTACTAGGAGTAGAATAAATTATGGAGCAATATCACAGCTATATTTCGTTACATGGAACATGCCAAAAGAAAGAGATAATTTGCCTTAACATACCTTGATATTAAAAAGGGGAGGAGGACATTTGATGTAATGTTGTTGCCTATACTCTAGGACATTACAATTCCAATTCTAGTAAATTTAGCTACTGTTCCATGCTACTACTTTGTGGGTTTTCCAACTTAGAAGTTAATTACACTGTTGTTTCTAAATGCACGAAAATAGAGGGCTGCTTCTTTTTTTCCAAAATGAAACCAGTGTTTAAGTGTTAGAATGGTATGCTGCTTTACGTGTGCACCTTTGTCTTTAAGAATTCTCACACAAGATGTTACTAAATGGAATAATATTAAATCAATCCTAAGTGCCCTTTTAATGTCCCCTATGATTGTGTCTCCCACCACTTAATCAATTCAACTTTGTCATCTTAGACAATTTGTGTAAACGTTACACGTACAAAAACCTCACTAACTCTTGTCCCCTCCACTTAATTAATTAATCTCACAGTTTAATCAATCAAACACATAATTAATTTTTTGATCCCAATTCACTCAAATCTTGATAACTTATAAGACCTTCATATACTCAATGTCATAATTTTATAGTACGACACTAGTCCGTAGCCTCTTTGCGCCCGCACCAAATTTATTCTCGATCCCCGTCGTCACATTGTTACGTCCAAAATTATTTCGGGGTTTAACCCTTTTATATACTAATCTCTTTATTAGCATACGCAAATATACCATAAATTTTTCCAACACTCGGATCTATTTACACACACCTAACGATTTTACATATGCTTAGCGATTTCAAACCGTAACCCGAAAGTACGGGATGTTACACCCACGGTACCGGCCCACTTCCCCACTAGGCTGGCGGCTGCCACTAGGGTGGTTGTTGTTGTTGGCCGCCACCCCTGCCACCACTACTACCACCTCCAGCGCGGCGGTTGTCACCGCCTTTTCCACCACCACGGTTTTTTCTCCTGTTACCGCCGTTTCGGCCCTTCTGGCCATGATTTGGCGGCAAATTTTCAAATTGTGTCAAATTCTCATCGGATGGAGCGACAACCAAGGCGTAATTTGACACGGTGGTTGTCTTCTTAGCAAAACTCGCTTCTTCGAGGATGAGCATATAATGGGCTTGGTAGAATGGCGAAAGAGGATTGCTTTGACGGATGAGCGTACCTACTCCACTATATGCGTCAGTACGACTGACAACCATTTGTAACACGAGCCAATTATTAGTTACCGGTGCCCCGATGTTCTTGAGTTGGTCTAACAGAACGTTGAGCCATTGACAGTATGCGGATGCATTGGGAAAATCCGCCATATCAGTGGTGGAAAATTCATGCTCAAGTGTGACGGCCCTGAAATTCTTATTGTCTTGGAATATGTCACGTAAATGTTCCCAAGCTTCCATAGCCGTGGGATTAGGCTCTAGAATAGTATGTATTAAATCACTCGGTACTGTGGCGTAGATCCAATGGAGGACCGTTGCATCAAGGGTCAATCATAATTCCTTCTCATCATCGATCTTCAGCACCTTCTCCTTGCTTTTTTCTGACGGAATTATGTGATGGATAACCCGGTGTGAGCGAAATGGATTTTAAAGAGTTCCGCCCATATCGCATAATGGACGTTTTCCATCTCAAGAGTGATGGAGATATGAGATTTGATGTTGGAGACAACAAGGGTTGGGTGAAAATTAGATTTCGAGTCAGACATGGTTGTCGGACGGAGAAGGGAGTTCGACAGTGCAAGGAAGAAAAGGGGGAGGGGGAGGGGGCGACGGTATTGAGAGAAAAGTTTAGGGTTTAGGATCTTTCCCTAGAATCGGATATCATGTAGGAAATAGTTTTCCTTGAATTTATTCATTAATGATTTACAATATATATATGGCATTACAGAAATATTTACTTTGCTACAAACTAGGTAACTAATCAATCTTAATTACAAGAGAAATATAATTCTACATAATATAGGAGATGTACAATTAATTATTGTGAAAATATTCTATTACAAATGACAATCATGGTGATGATGATTGGGATACCCCCGAAGAGGCATGCAAGGTTACTATGAGTCACCTAAAAGTCCCGGGACGAATTCAAGCAAAAAAAGGGTCGTAAAAGAACTGGCATCACAACAAATCACTTTGGCATCTTAACAGAGCGCGTTCATGACCCGGTTCGAACAAGTAATGATAGCTTTGACAAAAAATGCCAACACCAAGATGCCGACACCACCAGTAGTGGCCACGACTGTTGGTACACTAGGCAATGAATTAACTAACTCCGACATAGAGGGATCCAAGACAATTCAAGATTTACTGACTTTGGGATTGCGCCACTCATGCAAGGTGTCGTAGCCCCGAGTCAACAAGATCTGTAAAGAGTGGAGTTCATGAATCAACTTAAGGAGATACACACCCACATGGACTAGATCCCGAGGGCTCCTCCTATTGTAAGTTTTATTGATTCGGCAAAATATTCTCAACTCCGTGGAAACCTAGTGCAGCACTGATGCCTAATCTGTAGAGGTTCAAGAAGTTGAACATCCCAAAGTATAATGGGATCATAGTTCTTCAGGATCATATTAAGGCTTACACTACTGCCATATAGAGGAATAATATTTCATAGAAAGAAATAGAGTTGGTGATGGTAAGAAATTCGGCGAAATGCTTACAAAAGGGTCTCTCAATTGGTATTCATGTTTACCTAAGAATACTATTGACTCTTTTGTTGTTCTCAGAAAAGCATTCCTCAAAGATCATGCTGGAGCTTAGAAGGTGGAAACCAAAATGGAGGATATATCTAGATTAAAGAACTCCACCACGGAGTTGCTCCGCGACTTTGTAAACAGATTCTAAAGGCAGAGCATGTTTCTTTCTGAGGTACCAAACAAATGCGTTGCATTAGGTTTTGCTAAGAATATCAAACTTGAAAGTTCAGATGCTTAACGAAGATTAAAAGAAAGTCTACGGGAGTTTGCAACATCCATGTGGAATGATGTGTAACATCAGTATAGCACCAAACTCTGGATAGAGGAGGACATGTTATCAGCATTACCTCCCATCGCAAAATACAATGGCCAGTGTCATGACATGCCCGAAAATATACCAAGACGTGCTGAAGGTAACTAAAGAAACTCGAAAACCAATTTGAGCCCTAGCTAATATCGTCATGTCTAAGACTGATATAAAATCGAAACCAACAAGGGACAATTGGGAACTCAACATTGAGCCTTCAGAGTTAGTATAAGTTTTAAGAGGCATGGGAGAAAAAGTATGATAGCCAAGGGACATGAGGTCGGACCTAGCAAAAGAAACCCAAATCTTTGGTGTGATTTCAATGGGTCCCATGGGAACCAAACAGAAGATTGAAAGCACATGAGACTTGAATTGACAGAGTTTCTAAAGAATGACCATCTAAGAGAATTCCTTAGCGACCGTGCAAAGCAAAATTTCTTCATAAATAGAAACAATGAGGTGCCTCCTCAACCACCATCGCCAAAATGCATTGTTAATATAATAATCGGGGGAGCAGAAAGCAATAGAGTCACATACACATTCGCTAAAAAGACTAAAGTACGGTAACACCTGAAAAGAATCAGGGAGGCTATCAATGACAAAAATATCTCCTTTGACGATGAAGATGTTGATGGACTAGTATTACCATACAATGACACATTGGTAATTACTTTACATATTTTAGACACTAATGTTAAACATGTCTTGACTGATCCACTTTCTGAATTCAACAACTCAAGTGAATTGACTAAGGAGAGATCAGACTGCCAACTTATGTTGAATGAGTAATCAAATAAACTCCATTCTCAGTAATGTTTGGTGATATGGTTTATAATATCATCTTCGGAAGACTATGGATTCTTGAAATGCTAGAAGTACCATCAACCCTTTATTATATTTTTAAAGTTTCCAACTAAGTAGGGAATTAGATAGATATAAGGAGAGAAGTGATCTTCCTAGGAGATGAATTCATCGGACATAGCCAATAGCCTCAGCAAATAAAGCAACCCTAAAAAAAATTACAGCAACCAAGAACACTTGACGCTCCCGACCTTCAATAAGAATAAGTAAATAAGCCACCAAAGAAGAGAAGATGCCCCAGGCCCCGGAAGTCCAGAATAAATTGATAATCCCATAGGAAACAAATACAACAAAGTGAATGACTGAATAACTCAAAGAAGTCATCCTCTTTGTTGATTTCTCAAAAAGAAATGCATATCTGGGTTGGGGCCTAAGCCCCAAGCTCAGAGCAAAATTAATTAGATTCTTACGTGCTACGTAGGTTGTTTTACTTGGACACATTCATTTAGATAAGATAGGTATCTTACCGAAGGTAATAACCCAAAAACTCAGCTTGGAGACAAATCACTTCTGCGTCAAACAAAGAAAGGGGCCTAGCGCGCCTTACATAAACAAGTTTATCAAGGAAGAGGTTACAAAGAAGCTAAACATTGGTTCAATTTGGGAAGTTAAATATTTGGATTGGTTGGCCAATATAGTAGTAGTACCAAAGGACAATAACAAGTTGCAGATGTGCATATACTTCAAGGATCAGAACAAAGCATGACCGAATGATTCTTTCCCTTTGATTGATCAGTTAATTGATGCCACGACATGAGCTGCTGAGTATATTGGATGCCTACTTTTGGTAAAACCAAATAACAATAGACCTAGAGAATTAAGAAAATACTTCCTTCCTCACGGAGTATGGGACCTACTACTACAATGTGAGCCATTCAAACTAAAACATATAGGGCTCACCTATCAAAGGTTAGTGAATCTGATGTTCAAACAATACATTGGGGAGATAATGGAAGTGTGCATTGATGACATGCTGATACGTCCAAATTACACCTCCCAAAATGATATAAAGAGGTCATTGACAAATATAGAATCCAACTAAGATTGGGGTCGAAACCCACAGGGAATACGACGAGAAAAATATAATTTAATTGCAAATCTCAACAATTAGTCAAAATTTCCAAAGGGGATTGGGAAAATATTAATTTTTTTAAAGTTGATAATGTTTTCTTGAACCATTGCCCAAGTACAATGAAGAGTTGGTTCGCGAGTTCTATGCATCTTATGATTAATCTGTGCCAAATAAAACAAAGGGGCAGCCCAAGGCACTACTTGAAGAGGTAGTAGTTAGTGGAGTGACCGTCCGTTGTGACCGCCCGTTGTGACCGCACCGCAATCCATAAAGCAATTCATCCTTCTCGTGAACGTGAACGTGACCGTAATGAATTTGCAATGAAGATCACAAGCATGCTAGATGATTTGTGCCTGTGGGAAGTGGAGATTGTGGCTAGTAAGACCCTAGAGTGGATAGTCGCATGCAAGAAGATATACAAGAATGCCTTGAAGAGTGAGGCCAAGTTTTTGAGCTTTATGACTAGCCATTTGTAACCTTCCTACAATGAGACGGACATCCAGCTATAAATGATTGAATTCATTACTTGTATCATGAGCTAGGTCCATGTCAATGTGGGTGATGTGATAAAGATGGAGCTCAACAAGAGAGCTCAATAAGATAAGACTTGATTTCCCTTCCCTTGCTTGATCACTGAGTTGTGCTGGAGAGCCATTGTGTCTGCCTTACCTCGGGTTGACAATGCCATTGAAGCATCTTAAACGTGTGATATTTTGAGGATCTAGGATGAGGAGACTCAGGAAAGGAAGAAAAGAAAGACCACCCATGGTTCAGTTAACACTTCTCCACCTTTTGAGATAGTTGATGTAGGGATCCACATCTGAGTGGACAGAGACACAAGCCACCACTTTAGCCGACCCTACTTTATTTATTCCCTCCACAGCCAACACTTCTACCCCAGCAGCCTCTACTACTCTTGTGCCTTCATCTACTTCAGGACCAACTCCCGTTCTATCAAGGGTTGAAATAGTGAGGATATGCCAGGTTGTTGCAACTGCGGATGCTTGGTCATCTCGTCTTGAGAAGAGCATCCCAAGTTGATTAGAAATTCCTTATCCCTGATTAATAAGGCCTTGAGTATGGTGTAATATAAACAAAAAAATCATGAGAATACACTCATTCTATTGACAGGGCAGGTAGGGAGGTTGGAATATCATAGCGGTTGTGATGTTTCTTCACTTCGGGAAGACATTGATATCATGAAGAATGAGATGGAGAACTTGAAGATCACTGAGATTGATTACCTTATTGATGACCCTATCTTGTCTAAGAGTGTGGGCCACAACATGTGAGTGAGTTCGAGCTGGAGGATCAGAGATAGGGTGCTGGTAAGACTCCGGGTGACACAGAGAGGCTGGGTGATGATGATGAGTATAATGAGACTAATGAGAATGGGCTTGATATGCCCCGCACTATAGCTGAGATAACTGAGGAAGACCTACATTTGATTAAGTAGGCGATGCTTGATGTAATGGGGGAGCAATCTCTTCAAGAGACTTCGATGATTGGCACTAGTGGGGTGGCTCAGAAGCCACAGACAGAGATTGATACCGGAGGTTTTTTTCCTTCGCTAGTTATGGGAACCACTTTATAGGTTTAAGAGACCAATCCACCACCACCATCACAGAATGAGCCCGTGATGGGCGATACAGAGGTAACTATCATGGTTGATGCATCGTAGTTAATACTAAGTGGATAGGATAATGGGCTTGATGTACCCCTATATTCGAAACTCATAATTGTCTTTGATGCCTCGATTCCTCGCCCTTACTTATCTTGAAGGTTGTTACTTCCTTGTCTTAAGCTTGAATTATATATATAAACTAAGATATTCCTGTTGTCATTTCTTTACTTCCACAATTATTCTCTAAATAATAACTTTAGCATCATTTGAGTTCAACAAGCGGATTCCCAACTAACCAATTAATACATCTGTTGAGTTAACTATTTCCCTCTTCCCCAAATAGTCAGGTTGTTCGTGGATCTACGACTAAGTGCATTAGCTAAAATAGTGATCTTAACCAAGCGGTATAGGATGTCTACATTAGAATCCTTAAAATGATCAACTCATCGTCTTTATCGCTAACTTAACTCCTCTTGCTCATAAGTGTACTAAACACTCTTGTATTTTGTAAAGCATTAAGATGAATCGCCTTTACAGATAAACATGTTGTACCTGAAGAGCTTGAAACATTGCAGTTATTTCTACTTCATGACTTGAACAATCCCTCTCGTAGTTTCTTGTTACCATTAATCGTAAGCAATTTCCTTTCCTTGTTTATTTTGACACTTGCGCTATGCCTATACCAATTCATCTTATTTCTCACTCACTCCAAAGCTTCGGGTATACGTAATCTCAACATTACTCTTGATTCCAATTCTCCATGTTACTATACATGATAGATGATGATCCATTAATTTATTCCCTTGTTGGTTATTTACAAAATATTGAAGAATTTTTAACGTCATAAGGCACTATTCCTTAATATATGTCTTTCGACCAAAATGTCTCCCCTTGTTCCTTGGTTAACATCTTCACATTACTTGCCCCGTAGAACCTTAGATAGTCTTGAGTTGTCTACATTCATTCTTAATTTCTCTTCACTTCACATTTATTTTAATAATATTATTTTTTATGTAACATCCCGAAAATTTGGATAATAATTTGAGCACCTAAATGAAGGGAATAGACCCGAGCGATGGGAAACATTATGTTATACTTACATATGCTAATAAAGAAATTAGTATATAAAATGATGCAACTCCGAAATAATTTTAGACGTAACAAGTGTTACGATGGGGATTAATAAATATGGTTGTATATTCCCAAAAAGGTTATGGACTAGTGTCATATCACACAAATTATGACATTGAGTATATGAAGGTCTTATAAGTTATTAAGATTTAAGTGAATTTGGATCACGAAATAATTGTGTGTGTGTGATTAATGAATCTTAGTGGGAGGGTTACATGTATCAATTAAGTGGCATTGTAGTACGTTGGGTGATGACATTTGTTAAGAAGGATTGTAGATGTGTCGTGAGTTTAAGATGAGTAGCCAATCGAGCTGTATGTTCAAATGACGATGACAAGCCATATGCTGCGAAGACAAAACAAAACAGAAAAAGGGGACATGAAGCAGTTTAGTCTCTTTCGAACCAACTACTAAATTTCTTAATTTTTTTTTGGTTAGAACAAAATATCCTGCAAAAGTGTTTCAAAGCAACGTTCCAGCCAGTGAATATTAAAAGGGGCCGGTTCCATTATTATTGAGGTATGTTAAGGATAATTATTTCTTTCTTTTGGAATGTTCCATGTAACAAAATATAACTGTGATATTGCTCCATACTCATGTTATTGATTCCTATGCTAAAAGCATGTCTAAATATGTTCATAAGTCCTTATTGAGGCATACGAAAAAACAATGTTGATATTCACAGTGTTTGCCAAAGGGGCAAGGATATTATTGTCATCCGACAAATTCAGGAAGTATTTTATTGTTATTCATGCATTTTCGTTTGCATTATATTCATATACTACCTGGACTAACTTGTGCTATGCACACTACTATATGGTAAATATGTTATATATGTAGGGAATATGGGGAAAGGGAAATGTGTTATATACGCACACCACCTACAACTAGTACAGACTATCACAAAAGAGCCCTAAGAGGCCATATATCGAGCATGTGTGGTTAAAATGGATGCATGTGTGGCCAAGACGATGTGATAATATTGAAGCCTGTGTGGCTTATATGATATAACCAAATGCCTGTGTGACGATTATGGGAGGATGGCATACTGCATTTGCATTATGCATATATTCATTAATCATTACATGATATGGTGCCCACAAAGACTGTTTTGGTAAGGAAGGTGCCCGATGAGGCCGATGGATATGTATATTGCATTGTGCATAATATTTAGGCATATGTATTAGGGCCCTCAGAGGTATGTACTGCTCGTTGGTTGTTTCTGTTTCAGTTGTTGTTATATCCCTGTTATACTATTGTTCATACCTGACATACTCAGTACATCAGTCGTACTGACGTTCCTTTTGTCGGGGGACGCTGCATTTCATGCCCGCAGGTTTAGTTAAAGAGGGTGACGGTTGACGCTAGTAGGTTGCTGGTTCAGCTGATATTGGAGCACTCTATTTATTTCAGAGTTGCAGTCTGGTCGTGGTACAATATTTTTGCATAAGCATATGGGTATGGCGGGGTCCTGTCCCGTCCTTGTGATGTCATGTATTCTTTAGATGCTTGTAGACATGTGTCATGTGGTTAGTTGTCATGTGTGGCCTTGTCGGCCTTGGTATGAGTATGTATATATGAAAATTGGATTTCTGGTTAAGATTTTCTATAATCTTTTTTGGCTTAGTCTGTATTCAATTGTGATTAGAAGTTGGTTGTACGATTAGCGGTACCCGGCGGATGGGGTCCGGGTGCCCGTCGTGGCCCTCCGGTTTGGGTCGTGACAAACTTGGTATCAGAGCTTGTCTGTCCTAGGGAGTCTACAAGTCATGTCTAGTAGAGTCTTGTTTATGGGTATGTTGTGCACCATACTTATAAACAGGAGGCTATATGACATTTAGTGATGATTTCTATTCTTTCATCTCATAAATCATGCAGTAGAGCTGAGTCTTAGGAATTCGAGTTTGACTCGCGCCTTATACCATTTCATTAATGCCGGTTACTAAAAAGACTTCTATTAGTTGATACTCGTAGCTAGTAAATGAGCGATTTCTACCAAGACGATGGATACGCCAGAAGGGGCAGTATTATTATTAAAATTTGAGATTATGAGAAGTCGTCTCACTCATATACGGAAGATGAAAGAAATAATGCAAGCCTGAAAAGCGAAATGTTTAGTAAGGTAAATGAAGTACTAAGCATAGGAACGCAGGAGATTGTAAGGATTTTTCTTTGTCGACCTTATCATATTTACGATTACAGCAGTACCTCCTTCCAGAATAATTATGATTAGCAGGGAGATTGAAGTTGGATTGAGTGTAAATATGAGTGTTATGCGGACTATTGAGGACGAGAAGTGTGGCACAATCAAAGAATGGTGGTAGGGAATATGAAAGCAGTTAATGGAATGATATGATTAAGTATCAAAGTAGAAATGTTTTCGCTTAGTAACAAATAGAATGAAGAATTACAACAAGAAAGATAAAGGTGAATGATATTATGGTTATACAGGTCTCACAAAGGTATGATCATTCTAGAACGACGTAAGGATCAATGGTGGAGGAGGGACAGAAGGAACTCTTTGGTCAAAGGTGGCGATTCTTGAGTGTTCAGGAAGGGAGTATGAGAGGTCTGATGTAGTGATGTATGAAGGTAGTTGTATTCGCTGGTTACGCGACAATGATCATATATATCACCCCAACATTCGAGGACGAATGTTTCTAAGGGGGAAAAAATATAACATCCCAGAATTTTGGACAATAATTTGAGCACATAAATGAAGGGAATAGACCCGAGCGTTGGGAAACTTTATGTTATACTTACATATGCTAATAAATAAATTAGTATATAAAAGGATGCAACTCCAAAATAATTTTAGACGTAACAAATGTGACGATGGGGATTAATAAATATGGTTGTATATCTCCAAAAAGGTTATGGACTAGTGTCATATCACACAAATTATGACATTGAGTATATGAATGTCTTATAAGTTATTAAGACTTAAGTGAATTGGGATTACAAAATTAATTGTGTGTGTGTGATTAATGAATCTTAGTGGGAGGGTTACATGTATCAATTAAGTGGCATTGTAGTACATTGGGTAATGACATTTGTTAAGAAGGATTGTCTATGTGTCGTGAGTTTAAGATGAGTAGACAACCGAGCTGTATGTTCAGAATGACGATGACAAGCCATATGCTGCGAAGACAAAACAAAACAGAAAAAGGGGACATGAAGCAGTTTAGTCTTTTTCGAACCAACAACTAAATTTCTTAATTTTTTTTTGTTAGAACAAAATGTCATGCAAAAGTGTTTCAAGGCAACGTTCCAGCCAGTGATTATTAAAAGGGGTCGGTTCTGTTATTATTGAGGTATGTTAAGACAAATTATTTCTTTCTTTTGGCATGTTCCATGTAACAAAATATAACTGTGATATTGCTCCATAATTTATTCTACTCCTAGTAGTTAAGAATACTCATGTTATTGATTCCTATGCTAAAAACATGTCTAAATATGTTCCTAAGTCCTTATTGAGGCATACGGAAAAAAAGGTGTTGATATTCTCAGTGTTAGCCAAAGGGGCAAGGATATTATTATCATCCGACAAATTTAGGAAGTGTTTTATTGTTATCATGCATTTTCATTTACATTATATTCATATACTACCTGGACCACGTGCTATGCACACTACTATATGGTAAATATTTTATATATATAGGGGATATGGGGAAAGGGAAAGGCGTTATATACGCACACTACGTACAGCTGGTACAGACTATTACAAAAGAGCCCTAAGAGGCCATATATCGAGCCTGTGTGGTAAAAATAGATGCATGTGTGGCCAAGACGATGTGATAATATTGAAGCCTATGTGGCTAGTCTGTATGACTTATATGATATAACCGAATTCCTATGTGGCGGTTATGGGAGAATTCCTGTGTGGACATTAGTATATCGCATTTGCGTTATGCATACATTCATTAATCATTATATGGTATGGTGCCCACAAAGGCTGTTTTGGTAAGGAAGGTGCTCGATGAGGTCGATGGATATGTATACTGCATTGTGCATAATATTTAGGCATATGTATTAGGGCCCTCAGAGGTATTTACTGCTCATTGGTTGTTTCTGTTTAAGTTGTTGTTATATCCCTGTTATACTATTGTTCATGCCTGACATACTCAGTACATCAATCGTACTGACGTCCCTTTTATCGGGGGACGCTGCGTTTCATGCTCGCAGGTTCAGTTAAAGAGGGTGACGATTCACGCTTGTAGGTTGCTGGTTCAGCTGATATTGGAGCACTCTATTTGTTTCAGAATTGCAATCTGGTCGTGGTACAGTATTTTTGCATAAGCATATGGGTATGGCGGGGTCCTGTCCCGTCCTTGTGATGCCATGTATTCTTTAGAGGCTTGTAGACATGTGTCATGTGGTTAGTTGTCATGTGTGGCCTTGTCGGCCTTGGTATGGGTATTATATATGAAAATTGGATTTCTGGTTAAGATTTTCTATAATTTTTTTCGGCTTAGTCCGTATTCAATTGTGATTAGAAGGTGGTTGTACAATTAGCGGTACCCGGCGGGTGGGGTCCGGGTGCCCGTCACGGCCCTCCGGTTTGGGTCGTGACATTTTAACACAACTCTTTAATGTCGGCTTTGTATCCTAGGCTCTTTGGCCCTTTTTTGATCCTACATACACTTAATATTAGGCTTTATCCACCATTTATTTTGTCCAACTACATTCGGAGATTCGTGACTATACATGTTGCGAGATCGATACTATGTATGCTTACATCTAGTAGGTAGTTTCCATAATCTGATGACTCGTCTGAGTTTCCTTATCTAGCTATAATTAGTTCTTCCATCATCCGATTACACAATCATCTTACCTTTACATCTCAATTCTGAGTTACTTTGGGCATACGTCTTTTGTCTTGATTTAGTCCTTACACTAACTTCCTAAATATCGAATGTATGGTACCTTCAGCCGGAAAATCCTTACCGTCTCTTCTCTACTGTTGTTCATATACATTATGCTATAGAGTCATCACATATCTCACTATAATTTGTTTTGTCATAATCCGTTTTTCCTTCCTATCATTGAACGAATCACATTTATGCCTTAGTATGTCATCGTACCATTCAATACGCATGAGCCAACTGTCCTCACATTTTTGACAAGCACCCATCAAATATCCTGAAAGCTCTCGCCGTCCCTCATCCTCAATAAAATGTTATCATCCAGAAAATAGTTTTGGAATTATAACATGTCACAAGAGGAGTTTGAAGATTATATCAACTCAATGCTCACATCATACTTCCTTTTATTAGTACAAAATACACGTAACACTTAACGAGAGGTGATTGTATGACACCTTTATTAATGAATGACGAGTTTATGTCACCTTCTACTACTACTTGGACAACCCAATTCTTATAAATGATTTGGGATCACTACTCTGGTCATGTCACCTTACGTGATCTTTCTCAAACATATTAATGGTCACTTGAAAGTCCTCACACACTCCTAATCTGGTAACTTATCCCTCATTAATAATATCCTGGGGTCATTCCCAAATCTCTCATAGGCAAGAGGCTCTTTTTTGGGTCGTGAATACATGGCATATTCCTCTATTTCAACTGACGAAATCACACCATAAGGTGGGTAGATTCCCATCGACTACTGAACTTCCCAATAATGTCTTTCCGCATTCTAGCCTTACAACTTATAACTTACCCAGAAGACCTGGACATCCTTGCAACCGTCTGGGTAATATATGATATCCTAAGTTTGAGAACTAACTAGCATAATTATTCGGGAGGAGAAGACATACAATATATCTATCTAAAGGCTCTAAATTTTATCAGTCCGCCAACTTATAAGTACTTTTTGGACTATGTTTTGGACAAGAAGCTTCATTTTGGTCTTTACTCCTTATATCTGCAACTTATCTCTATCGGTATATCCTAACTCTACAAGTGATACCCTGGAATCAAATCTTAAAAGTAAGGTGTCAACTCTATGGAGCATGAAATATGTCAATAATAAGCCCATAAGAGGTATATATCTTATCAAAGAAACCATTAACATACATACACCCATCAGATCACATCAAAATAGCACTGGAGCTCGAGGCTCCATCTCCACTCCTATCCCTACCTCTGGGGGCCAACATGGGACACGTTCAAATCATGTGGATTTGACTCTCACATTAAAAATAACCCCATATACTCCTACGACATGGTCCGTCATACGCTCGACCACATTGAATTCAATATGTCTAGGGTGGCCTCACTCGACCTGTATCACCCTGGCCCTGAGATATCGATGCATGTGAACCTTATCTCGGCCTTACTTGAGAACCCTGATCATGCCTACTATGTCATAAAGATCTAGCTTGCTGATCATATAACTGTAGCTCGCCACTATTCTATAATCTTCTATAGTCACCAACTGCTCTGGCCCTCTTGGCCTACTTATCACTCTCATCTAGGTCAAATCCTATAATTACCAATGGTCCCTGACCAATAAACTCCCGAGGTTGTGAGATCCCTAACCCCTCAAGGGGTCTATAATTATCAGATGCTCTAGAGTAGCTCCGCCCCTGGGAGACAACCACTATGTCAATATTTGCACCTCTCTTTACATATTCATCAGATGGAGGTAGTAGTCGAACTGATGATATAGGGGCTTTCCTCAGCTGCGTGATACATGGGAAAGTGACTCACTTAGGTCCTCAGACGGGTCAGTCTCAATAAAGGGTGTACCACTCACATCCCTTCTTGATGCCACATCAACCTCCCAGCTAGTCATAGCCCTCCTAGAAGAAGGCATCTCTGTACAACCTACATCATGAAATACGTTATACTCAACTCATATAACTCAGCTCTACAATATAATTTAGATCTAAAAGAAGGGTAACCAACTCCTAAATGTCCTATAGCCTCTTATTTGTAAATATGGTGAACAATACATCCATAAACAAGACTCTACTAGACACATCTTGTAAACTCCCTAGGACATACCTGCTCTAATATCAAGTTTGTCACACCCCAATCGGAGAGGCATAACTACCACCCAGGCCTTACTGTTGAGCACAAACTTACGTGACTTAACAATATAGCTTAACAAATAAATGTGTTGTTAAGGCTGCCATGTACTGTACTAAAAGAAAGCATAGAGTTCTAGCTAGTTGAAAATCCAATACAATATGTATGAACATATATATGGAGGCCGACAAGGCAATACATAATATCTATACACAGAACATCTATCTATAAGCCTCTAAGAGTAACATAAACATCATAAGGTCGGGACAGGGCCTCGCCATACCCATAACATGTACATAAAGGTCATACCGACTCAAAACATAAACTTCAGAACAATTAGAGTACATAAATACCACACTGAGTTGAGAACCTACTAAGGAGGACCGTCAATCGGTCTACCTGCACCTGCGGGCATGAAACGCACCGCCCCCAACAAAGGGACGTCAGTATGAATAATGTACTAAATATGTAAGGCAAGTATGGGAATAAGTAAAGACGTCCAAGTAAATAGAGACATGAAGTATCACCCTGTAACTCTGGATTGCCACTGTGGGCCATGACATGCAATATGCAATGATATAAGATATATATATATATATAACGTTGTTGTGATACATTATGGCCTCTGTGGGCATCATCATCATAATAATAATAACCAACTGATCAGTAGTCGTGTATATAACGCGCTTGTCATTATACATACATGTACATACATGAGGGCCATCATGAAAATTCTGAGCTTGTCAGAAAGATGTGTGGTCGTTACATTTCCGACTATCTCTATGTACTATCAATATGTCATGATTTACATTATCAATAATAGAAAGGAATACAATATAATGAAGAATAAATCTTAGGACTTGAAAAGTAATCTCAGCAAGGGACAAACAACATTCTATAAACATTTCATAGAATAAAATACATTAGTACTTCTAATATAAGAATATAGTCATTTTGGAGGGACATTAATTTACGTCACGTTTCTATTACGTTTTTATTCGGGTCATGCCAAAAAAGAAAAGGATAGCCTTAAAATACCTTTCATTGATCCTTCCGACAACATTAGCATACGCTATCCGTGCAGCTCTTCAATCTACAACAACGGTAATAGAACCTTTATTAAGCTAAGGAAAACAAAATTACAAAATACCAAGAGACAAGTTCGTCTCATAATAACCACCAACACTCTTTTACTACTTTCTTTCTCCTTACAACACTTCTATCCCAAAATCAACAGCATATAAGCTGCTTTTCATATTTTCCAGCCACACAACAACCCATACAAACACCCCAAAATAGTACAATAATAAAAGCTACGATTTTCGACCTTTCCTTCACGAATTCTCAACAAACAGTCTAGACATAAGTTATATAAGATAAACCATAAGATGGAGAGAAGGGTTCTTACCTCAAATTACCGGAACAATTTCAACTTGTATGCTTTCCTCAACTTGAAGGAATCTGTAGATCAACCACAACAAGAGAAATCTTACTTCTATCGGCTTCACGAGATTACCAACAATGGATTTATGTTTTTAACCTTAAGTTATACTCTTGGAACACTTATTAACTCTTGGGAAAGGTCTTGGGAGGGTTTTGGAGGTGTATGGGTCTAAATGACATAATTTGGGGCTTCCACCATTTATATAGAAGTGGATAATGATGCACAACCTCCAATCTGCAACCAGATTTGCGGGGCATAATGCATTATGCTGATGCATATCATAAGGGATATTGAAATTGAACTTTTGTCTAAAATAAGGGCCAATATGCGGCTATATTTGTGGGGCAGAATAACTTTTTCGGGGCATAATGCTCAGCATAATATACTAACATCATCAAACTTCATCTAGGAGTGTTTCCTTCCATATAAATAATCTCTAAACCTCCCGACACCTTATTAATATCCCTCTAAGACATATATAACCTCATGAAAGGTCTCAAGTCACCGGAGTCTACCTCGACTAACCACACACGCAATGAACGTGAAAATATGGGGTGTTATAGACACATCTAGACTCCAAACATATCAAAAGGACATTCAAAGGACTTTACCATATGCCTTCACTAAATTAATGAATACCATGTGAAGGTCTCTCATTTTGTACCTATACTACTCCAGCAATCTCCTCACAAAATGAGTAGTTTATGTGGTCGATCAACCCGGCATGAATTCAAACTGTTTCTCGGATATCAACACATCCCTCCTCATCCTCATCTCGACTACCCTCTTTCAGACTTTCATAGTGTGGCTTAGCAGCTTGATTCCCATATAATTATTACAATTCTGAATATCGCCCTTGTTCTTATACAATAGGACCATTGTTCTTTGCATGGGCAATAAGAATTTGGTCATACGTTTGGAATGTTTCTCATTTTTGCACTTTAATTTCGAGTGTCTAATTTGATGTTCACACTTGAGTGGATTTTATTTTCGCACTTTGTTTGAGTGGATAACATTGAGATTGCACTTTGTATTCGGGCGTCTAACTTCGCAATTTTGTTTAGGTATCTGACTAAAATATTTACACTTTTTGTTCGAGTGTCTAACTTAATACTTGAATTTTAGTTAGAGTGTCGAACTTGCTCAGAGGGTTGCATTCTTTATAGTAGGCTAAAAATGTTTACGGGCTCATTGAATATTTATTACTCGTGAAGAATGATGTCTTATTTTTACTTAGGCACTTCATGGGATAATTTATCCGAATGCGTTAAATAGCATTTAAAAGGGGTAAGAGCGTCTGAATTGTAGAAAACATACTTGTTTTTTAAACCAAATAAATGGAATGCTAAATCTGGTAATACAAACGAGAGTCGCATGGACTTTGTATTATTAAAAAATAATCATGTGATTGACCGAGTACATAAGGAGTTTTAAGAAATTTGGAAGGTACTAACTCGCACTTAATTTATAATATCCAACTGTTACATTTTGGCTCTGATTAATTTTAAATAAACTGGGTAACTATCAACATATAATAAGGTGGATTTTTTCTAATCCCGGACGTGCATCTTTGCTCGTACATGTCGTAATTTATTACTTTTGATGTATTTTGGGGCTTTTTTGTGGCTGCCCTATGAATTAAAATTCAGCCTCACTGTAGGGCTCTTCATTCTTGTTGAGTTTCTTATCTCGATTGCACTATACTTTCCCCCAAGTGTTTGAGTTGAGGTACGAGGACTCAAACATTGGTTTTGTGAAACTTTGTCGCATGCTAGGGGGATGTTCAGGCGTTGTTTCTATTTCATAAGTGTTTTTCCTCTACCTTGTTCCTGAAAAGGAGAAAGGCAAAGACTTCATTTTTAGAAAGGATGTGCTGATATTTCGATCAGACGTTTTGGACTTTTTCCTGTTAAGGAAAAACGTGTGTTCTCATGAATTGTCGTGGATACGTAGTCATCGTTCAAATCAACTAGGCCTTTATTAAAGAGGTTAGTACAAATAAAAATATTGACAAATGGCAGAGATGAATCATCAGATTCACCTTTATATGTAAAAATGCTTCAGGTGAGCTGCATTCCAGTTGGATAGGAGTTCGCCTTCAGCGGTCTAGTAGATAAGATCCTTTATCGGCGTTGGCTCTAACTCTGTATGGTCCTTTCCAGTTAGGTCACATCTTTAATACATTATCTTCCTAATTCCCTATGAACACTTTTCTGAGTACAACGTCCCCAGGTCTGAAGTATTAAAAATTGACTTTTCTATTGTAATTTCTCAACTATTTGTTTTTGCGCGACTATCGGGAGATATGCCATTTCTTGGTTCCCTTCCATGAAATCTAACCTAATGGTTGTTTCTTGGTTGTTGGCCTTCTTAGTTGCATGAGCGTACCTTTGGTTCGGTTCTATTACTTCAATAGGGATTAGTGCTTCCATTCCGTATACTTGTTTTTGCCTTCGTCCGGTAGGCCCATAAGACTCCTAGAAATTCTTCTAGTCATCTGCCCTTAGCTTCCTCTAGCCATTTTTGCAAGTATGTAGTTGATTAGGGTATTGTTTAATGATTTTACTTAAACATTTGGTCTCGTATGATATGGTGTTCAAGTAATCCTATTGTTCTTCCAACGCTTGAAGAATTTTACTATATTTACCCCCAATAAAATATGCCCGTTGAGGCAAACAATTTCCTTAGGCACACCGTACCGACAAATTATCTTTCTTGTTATGAAGTTCATGACTTCTCTTTACGAATCTGGGAGAAGGCTCCCGTTTTGACCCACTAGGAAAAGTAATCAGGAAGGACCAACAAGAAATGGATGTGTCCTGGCCGTTGGCATGGGTCTGACTATGTCCATCCACTACTTCATGAATGGTCACGGCTTTAGTAGAAAGTGCAATGGTTTGACAAGCTGGTTCACAAAGGTGGCATACCATACCGTTGGCATTTGTATCACTTTTTAACCCTCTTTCGAGTCTTCTTTTTACGGTTTAAGGCCAATAGTAGTCGGTCCATATGATTATTCAAATGAGGGATCGGTTTTCAAAGTGATTACTACAGTGCCCTTCATGGACCTCATACATTACACCTTTAGTTTGGCCTGGTCCGACGCATCTTTCCAGTGGGACACTGTATGTTTTCTGATAGAGCTCACCTTCAGTAAGCAGTATCAAGAGGCTCTGATCTTGAGTTTCCTAGTGGCCTTCTTGTCTTTTGAAAGTATTCCATGCAATAAGAAATTGATGAATTGATTCCTTGAATCCCATGTTAGACGGAGTGTATTTACTTTATGCATGTCGATAGCCGAGTGCATTAAGTGAACTATGACATGTCCTTCTCTTGTGACATCAGACGTGGAGGCCAAGTTTGCTAAGGAATCAACCTTGGTGTTTTCCTCTCGGTGGATTTTCATGGCTTTCTATTCAAACTGTGACATCAATGAGATAACTCTACTTAAGCATTGTTGCATCAGGTCATCCATTATTCATACTTTCCCAAGATTCGAAGGGCTACCAGTTGCGAGTCATTTTTCAATTCAATGTTCTCTACTTTAAGCCCGAGGGCTAATTTTATGCCTGCAATCAGAGCTTTATGCTATGTTTCATTGTTATTAGACAAATGACATTTTATAGCTTGCCAGATCTTTTCTCCGAATGTAGTGATCAGTACCACTTCAAGTCTAGAGCTTTTTACATTGGATGATCCATTTATATATATGGTTTAAGTCCTCGAGCCAGACCTGGAGGCCAATATGGTTTCCTTCTCCGTTTCAAGGAGTATTCCCACTCTGAAGTCAGCTATGAAGTATGTGTTGGAAATTTAATAAATGTGGAATTAAGTATATCCCATTAATTTATGACTAGAACAATTGGACCCGCACGTCGGAAACGTCGTTTCCACACACGTGCACACGTAGTGCCAAGTATCGCAAATTTCATTAGTGAAAGAGATATTGGTACGTATGTAATACATTTGAGACAAAGAATTATGGACGGTTATTGGTCAAATGACAAAGTATTCCATGTTGGTAAAGGAAGGAAGAAGTGTACGAAGTGTGAGATGAAACGAGTCGAAAATCGCCGCGGAGCCGTGAAGGGCGGCGGCGCCACAACCGTCGGAGCCACGGCGCCTCCCAGGCTGCACCGCGGCGCAAAATGGTTGGTCAGCAACTGGAGCCGCGGCGCTTCGGAGGCAGAATACTGCGACGGGAAGTTGAAAAAATATGACGTTTGGGCTGGTTTTGGAGCATTGATTCTCCATTACTTGCCATATGAATTCAGCCATTATTTGGCTGAATGTAACCCCTCAATCAAGTGCAATTACATGGATATTGAAGGCCATTAGTTTTCTAGTTGAGGGGTCTTCTACTTACACTATAAATTGAGGAATTTGGCTCAATTGAAACAACACTCAACACTTAGAAAATTCTCCAGATTTTCAGAGATCTTATTCTTCCTCTCTAGCAAAGTCACTATACTCAAAGTTCTTCAAGAGTAACACTTGAGTTTGTTTTGCTCACTTGTTAAAGTTGTTGTTGTATCTTGGGAGACTATTGCTCAACACCGTAAAAGAGACATACGGGGCAATCTTGTCTTAAAGAAAGAGTGTCATCACTCGACTCAGCGAATCACACAAAGCAGTTTGTTAAGGTTTTGATTTCCAGTTTTATTGTAATTGTTTGTTTATCCTTTCTATTATTGTAATAGTTACTTACTGCTCGTTCCCTACAACAATTGTATCCCAATAATTTTAAGACAAGATTTTTTTGTAAGTAACTAAGTTAGAAAGATGACTGTTTAAATCAAACTACTTCTGATTCTGCTGCTCAAGGTAATCCTTCTACCTTCCCCACTGCTCAAGGCACGCCTAATGCCTTTCCCGTTGCCCAAGGGTCATCCAACGCCTTTGCTGCCGCTCAAGGGAATGTTGTCGCTCCTCCACCCGCTGGATTTCACCATGAACACCTTGAAACTTTCATGGGGTCAAACTTCAAAAGATGGCAATAAAAGATGCTCTTCTATCTGACTGTTATGGGAATGTCACATTTCCTTGTCGCGCCCTGTTTTCGACCTGCTCGGGTCGAAGCGGAGCACAGACGTATGGGGGTTCCTGGGTAAATGATTGAGGAGTCGCCACCTAATTATTTTTACGGTGAATTAGGACACCTAAATATTTAAACTAAGTGCTGCAGTGTAAACTCCAATTTTAAGGTCTGCGAAACTAGTGAGATTCTAGGTAATGGTTCTTTATTATCCTAAAGGGAAGGGGTTAGGCATACTTTAAGATCCGCTAACTTGCGGTTATCCGGTAAAACTCAGATTAATTTTTGCTAGAAAAATACATGTTTTACAAGTATAATAAATAAAAAAGATGTTTGCAAATATGATGCATTTTATATAAGTAAATATGATGCATTTTATACAAATACGTATTCGGATGACATAAAAGAAAGATACATGTAAAGTTTTTTAGAAAAAACATGCATTTGTGACAATAAATTCTTTATAATGCCAAAGAAGCGAATCTTTCGAAAATCAACAAGTTGCAAAAAATAATAATAAAAAGATAAGCTTATTTTGTACAATTTAATTGAAGCAAATAAAGATGACAAGAGTTGTTTTAAAATCTTGAATAAGCGTGACGAGCCTAAAATAAATAAACTAGCGAAGGATTTCTAAGTTTGCGAGCCTACAAATAATAAGCTAGCGACGGGTTTCAAATCTTTAACTAACCTATGAATAAATCCTAAGTTTGCCTATTCTAAGCATTTTAATAATTACATAAGTGCGATAAATAATATTACAATACAAAGCGAGATAAAAGCTGAATTTAAAGAAAGAAATAAAATAAATAAACTCCGAGGAATAATTGCCTTTATTTTTACTTTAGTCCACATAGTCATCAAGAACAAACGGTTAGAAAGCAGTTAAATACAAATAACTTCATATCCGTATTCAAAGCGGTGAATGTTTTGATCACGGAGGGCTCAGACTTAAATTTTGAAAAGAACATTCCAATCACGTCGTGGTCGCAAACATATGACTAATGTAGTTTATTTTGATTGCCTCGCCTACTAAACGTGTTGGTCTCTCGGGTGGAATAAAAGATCACTATAATCACGTCGTGGCTGCGAATATATAATTCACCTCGCCTACTAAACATGTTGATCTCGGATAAAAGGTTTAAGTCTTCATCCTTGCCTGAAGTTATATTTCCGTCTTTGCAGAATCGTAGGCCTCAAAATCGACGGATATTTTCATCGGCAGGTGTAGTATCGTGTTCAAATCAAGAAATAAAATTGGAAACAGATGGCGGCGATAGTAAGCGTAAAGCGAGGCGATGCGCGATAGCGATGGCGGTAGCGGTAGCGATAGCGATAGCGATGAGCGATGGCGATAGCGATGCGCGATGAGCGATGCGATGGCGGTAGCGGTAGCGATAGCGATGGCGATGCAGCGATGCTTGATGGCGATGGCGGTAACGATGGCGATGGCGATGGCGATGGCGATGGCGGTAACGATGCGCGATAAGTAGCGATGAGCGATGGCGATGAGCGCAAAAAGCAGTTTCCGAAAATGACGCGGTGTCTAGTTTTAAAAGCGATGCAAGATGAGAACGGTAATTTGAATCTTTGAAACAATGAATCGAAATAGAAAGCAATGTTGGAAAAATGCGGTATTTAGTTTAAAAGCGAAAAAATGATAAAGCGAAACAAGCGATGTCAAAGCGAGCAAAGCGAAACAGAAAAACAGCGCCCGAACAGACGCGGTATTTATTCGAAACGGTAAGAAAAACAGTAATATGAAACCGAGAAGCGTATCCCAAAGATGGAGGCAATATTGGATTGGATCAATAAAAAAACAAAGAGAATGCGGTAGTAATACAATCAATAACATAATAATAATGCCAAAGAAATGCAGGCGATGGCGATTTAAAATACCCGACCCGAAGTTCAAATTGAAATATTCAAATCGGGTCGCCTGACTCAGTCGATGATTCAAACCGAAATCGATTTCAAAGACCAATTTCAGATGACCAAGAACAAGAATATGAAATGCAAGAATTCTGAAAATGTTGCCCAAACCGGGTCGACCCGACCCGGATCAGCGATCCAAACTTGAATCAAATTTCAAACCAAATTCAGATAAATAATAACAAGAATACGGAATGCAAGAATTCTGGAAATATCCAAATCGGGTCGACCCGACCCGGATTAGTGACCCGACCCGGATCAGTGTTTCAACCCGGATCAGATTTCAACACCCAATTCAGATAACCAATAACAAGAATATGAAATGCAAAAATTCTAAAAATGTTACCCAATCGATCTGACCGGTCGTTGACCGACCCGACGGATCGGCGTTTCAACCCTAATCAAATAAATTCATCAATTTGGATAACCAATAATAATAAAGAACAATGCAAGAAAATTTGGAAATTCAAATTGAGGCGACAGACCAATTGGAGTTTCAACCCTAATCAAATAATTTCATCAATTTCGGATAACCAATGATAAGAATATGTAATGCAAGCATTCGAAAATATTACCCGAATCGGTCGACCGAATCGGTCGTTGACCGACCGAATCCGTGATCCAAACCCGAATCAAATTTTAACACCAAATTCAGATAACCAATAACAAGAACATGTAATGCAAGAATTCGAAAAATGTTACCCGAATCAGTCGACTGACCGGTCGATGACCGACCGAATCGAAAAACTAAAAAATCAGAGAATCAAAGGGAAGAACAAACCTTTTCGGACTTGATTCTTGGATAACAAGGAAGGCAAATGCTTGAAATCAAGAACACAAAGAAAGATATATATATTGAATCGTTTTTCTCAAAAAATCCTCCGAAAAATCCTCCCCCAAAATGAAGAACAACATGGGGTATTTATAGGTACTCAAACCCAACGTCCCAACCCCTCATACCCCCCCTTAAACGAATTCAAATTTCAAAATAAAGGGGGAACAAAAATCTGATTTTTGGGCGTGTTCTTAGGGCAAGCGTTGGCGGTGTCGAGGGTAGGGTGGTGGCGGTGGTGAAGTAGCGGGGGTAGGGAGTGCGGCGAGGCGGGGGTGTAGGGTGCGGCGCCTTGGGGGTAGGGTTTTAGGTTTTCGATTCGTTTTTTTGGGGGACGATTTGGGAATTAAAAGGGGAAGGAAATGGGTCGGGTAGGTTGGGTCGGGTCGGGTGAGTGGGCGACGGGAGTTAAATTTGAGGCGAAATGGGGGATTTAATTGGGGAGTTTTGGGCTTGTGGTGTTGGGTTTGGAAATAAGAAATTAGGGTGTTGGGTTGGAAAACAAAAGGGAAAAGAATTTGTTGGGCCGACCGAATTGGGTTTCGGTTGGGCTTGGAAAATTGAGGGTTTGGGTTTTGGGTAAAATTGTTTTGGGTTAAGATATAAAAAGGTTGAAATGGGTTATGGATTTAAAAATATATAAGAGGGGTTTAATATAAAAAAAAATATGTGTTTATATATATATATATATGTATATATATATTTTTGTTTTGTAAAAGATGTGAATTATTTAAAATAACGTAACGATGTGAAAAAAAAAAAATATAATATTTGCGAAATGTTTAATGCTTAATAAAAGGGGAATGCGGTGCAATTTTGCGAGAATAAAATAACATAGAAGTTTCGGATAACTTATGATTATTATAAAAATGCAAACGATATAAAATATGCGAATAATAATAATAATAATACGAAGATATACACATATATGCCTATATTTTAAAATTATTTTGAAAGTGCCAAAATATTAAAAATTACGAATAAAATCATAAAAGATGGGACAAAATTGGGTGTCAACAGATGCCCCTCTTTGGACGGAGACGATGAAAGAGTTTTCGGCCAAAGAAGTTGACTGAGTAGCCAATTTTGTCCTGGCCATCGGGACTGCATAGTAAGAAATAGAATCCCGAGGGGAAGAGAAGTTGCAAAATGATGGTGCACATTCAAGAAACAATGCCCCAGTGTCGACTTAGGATGACACTGGTCGCAGATACGAGAAATTAATGGGAAAGAGCGGATCGACGTTCGAAGTAGGTCGTTTGACCAAATTGCCTTGGTTCGCCGTGAGATATAGTTCCACGTTATGCTGAAAGCTCCCACCGATTCGAATTCCTGTGGACCAGAGCTAAGACAAAAGTTAGTGTATAACAGTTGCATAAGATATGTATGTGAGAATATGACTTTGTAAGTTGAAATGATGTCGTTGCTTAATGTTGTGCAGATGATGGCGTTGGCGGGCGCCTGTTTACACTTTAAAATAAAGTACCCGCATTAGAAGGTGGGCGCCTGATTTAAACATACCCGCATTAGAAGGTGGGCGCCTGGTTTAAAACATACCCGCATTAGAAGGTGGGCGCCTGATTTAAAATATACCCGCATTAGAAGGTGGGCGCCTGATTTAAAACATACCCGCATTAGAAGGTGGGCGCCTGATTTAAAACATACCCGCATTAGAAGGTGGGCGCCTGACTGAAATTTAAATACCCGCATTAGAAGGTGGGCGCCTGATTTAAAACATACCTGCATTAGAAGGTGGGCGCCTAGTTTAAAACATACCCGCATTAGAAGGTGGGCGCCTGATTTAAAATATACCCGCATTAGAAGGTGGGCGCCTGATTTAAAACATACCCGCATTAGAAGGTGGGCGCCTGATTTAAAACATACCCGCATTAGAAGGTGGGCGCCTGATTTAAAACATACCCGCATTAGAAGGTGGGCGCCTGACTGAAATTTAAATACCCGCATTAGAAGGTGGGCGCCTGATTTAAAACATACCGCGTTAGAAGGTGGGCGCTGATTTAAAACATACCCGCGTTAGAAGGTGGGCGCTGATTTAAAATATACCGCGTTAGAAGGTGGGCGCTGATTTAAAACATACCGCGTTAGAAGGTGGGCGCTGACTGAAATTTAAATACCGCGTTAGAAAGTGGGCGCTGACTGAAATTTAAATACCGCGTTAGAAGGTGGGCGCTGATTTAAAACATACCGCGTTAGAAGGTGGGCGCTGATTTAAAACATACCCGCGTTAGAAGGTGGGCGCTGATTTAAAATATACCGCGTTAGAAGGTGGGCGCTGATTTAAAACATACCGCGTTAGAAGGTGGGCGCCTGGTTTAAAACATACCCGCATTAGAAGGTGGGCGCCTGATTTAAAACATACCCGCATTAGAAGGTGGGCGCCTGATTTAAAACATACCCGCATTAGAAGGTGGGCGCCTGATTTAAAACATACCCGCATTAGAAGGTGGGCGCCTGATTTAAAATATACCCGCATTAGAAGGTGGGCGCCTGATTTAAAACATACCCGCATTAGAAGGTGGGCGCCTGACTGAAATTTAAATACCCGCATTAGAAGGTGGGCGCCTGACTGAAATTTAAATACCCGCATTAGAAGGTGGGCGCCTGGTTTAAAACATACCCTCATTAGAAGGTGGGCGCCTGATTTAAAACATACCCGCATTAGAAGGTGGGCGCCTGATTTAAAACATACCCGCATTAGAAGGTGGGCGCCTGATTTAAAACATACCCGCATTAGAAGGTGGGCGCCTGATTTAAAACATACCCGCATTAGAAGGTGGGCGCCTGATTTAAAACATACCCGCATTAGAAGGTGGGCGCCTGATTTAAAACATACCCGCATTAGAAGGTGGGCGCCTGATTTAAAAGTAGTGTAAAGTGGGGCCTTATTGCCATGCCATGATAGTTAAGGTGTGGACATAAGCGATGCAAAAGTTGAGTAGATGAGAATGTGACCCTGTAAGTCGAAATACCGTTCTTTCCGTGGACACAACACGGTTGGGAACATGTAGTTTAGCATGACGTCTTTGTACAATCTCCAAACAGGAAAGTGATTCTTGTAGTGAGTTGCGATGCGGAGGCCCTTGCAAATCTGCTCATAAATGTTGCAGCTTCCCTGCTGTTTTCGACCTGAAGAACCTATACTCAAATAAATTTATGAGTTTTGGGAGGGGAGAGTTGATTCGCGTTGACTTTGTAGCTTCGGTCTTGGTATTTGCATGTCCTGCTAACTCGGACCCGTAGCCCCTCTCTGCTTCCCAGTCTTGGCCAGCCGTTAATGAAAACCCTCGAAAATAATTTGTAGAAATGCATCTTAAAAAATAGAAACATAAAAATTATATCGAATTTTGATGAAAATGTTTGTTGAAAATAATTTGCTTATAAAAATTACTGCACATATATATATATCCGCTTCGGCGGTGACATGCGGTGAAACAAAACAAACGTCTTATCCAAAATTCTTACGGTGAAGACTTAGTTTGCCGATGGTTTTCCATGTTTATCGGCGTCTCTGGCGAGTGATCCCTTAAAAATGCCCCGTTGTCCGATATATGAGAATGACGATCTTTTGAGCGGACAACCGAGTCTTGGGTAGATTTCTTGTCTGCCCTATCAGGGTGATCAGATGGGTGCATTAAGTCTTCTGTGAGATAGACGAGAAAATATTTCCTAATAGTGGGACCGACCCCGATTTAGGCCGCCTACGTATCCCCATGAGGGAATCAGTCATGGCGTAGTTCATTACAAGCAAAGGGGATTGTAAGGATTTTCTAAAATGGGACCGGCCGATGTGGCCGCCTCGTATCCCGCCGAGGGAATCAGGTCATAACGTAGTTCATGTTACAAAGAAATGTGTTTCGGGAAACTTGCCATCTCGAAGCGGAACCCGACATGGGTTCTTTGCGTATCCCGCTTTGGGGCGCAATTTTACAACACAAGAAATGCATTACAGTAAAAATCCTAAATGTAGTATCTTTTCACCGCATCTGCGTTGATAGCTTTTGGCCATACTTCACCGTCCATTTCAGCTAGGATTAACGCTCCTCCAGTCAACACCGGTGAACCATATAAGGCCCTTGCCATTAGGTGCGAATTTTCCTTTAGCTTCATTTTGGTGCGGGAATATTCGTTTTAGCACCAATTGCCCGGTTCGAAAGTCCTTGGTTTTACTTTCTGTTGAAAGCTTTGGCCATTCTGTTTTGATAAAGTTGTCCGTGGCGGGCGTTCAATCGCTTTTCATCAATCGCATCAATTGTTCGTACGATTCTCGTATCCATTTCGCCGTTCACTTTCACTTCTTGGATAATTCTTAAAGATGGTATTTCCACTGCTGGTAACACGCTACATTCCATAGACCAATAGATACGGCGTTGCCCGGTAGAAGTCCTGGCGTAGTGCGATATCCCAAAAGTGCAAAAGGCGGATGCTCATGCGGTGCTTGTAATTATCAATCATCTTTCGTAGTATTCTTTTGATGTTTTTGTTGGTCGCTATTTGCTCCGTTCATCATCCGAGGTCGATGCAAGTGGAATTGCGGTGAGTGATCTTAAACTTCTCGCATATCCGATTCATCGACATCGTTGAGATTAGCCCCATTATGCATTATAATCGACTCGGGGATTCCAAATCGACAAATGATGTTATTGCGGACAAAATCAACTACCACTTTCTTTATTCTTGACTTGTGGGACGATGCTTCTACCCACTTTGTGAAATAGTCAATTGCCACTAGAATAAATCTGTGTCCATTTGATGCGGCAGGTTCAATAGGGCCAATGACATCCATGCCCCAGCCGGCGAATGGCCAAGGAGAGTTCGTCACATTGAGTTCGTTAGGGGGTACCTTGATTAGATCACCATGAATCTGACATCGATGGCATCTTTGCACGAAGTGGATGCAATCTGTTTCCATGGTCATCCAAAAGTATCCTGCTCTTAGAATCTTCTTTGCCAAAGTGAAGCCATTCATATGAGGCCCGCACGTGCCTCCGTGTATCTCTTCAACTAAAGCGCTTGCCTCTCGAGCATCAACACATCTTAACAAACCGAGATCCGAGTCCTCCGATAAAGGATTTCTCCGTTTAGGAAGAAATGGTTTGCTAACCTCCTAAGTGTCCTTTTTTGTATATTGGTTATGCCTTCTGGATATTCACCTATCTTGAGATATCTCTTAATGTCGTGGTACCAAGGCTTTCCATCCAACTCTCCATCTATGTTGAAACAATATGCCGGCTGATCCGATAAGCTCACCTTGATGGGATCAATGTAGTTCTTATCTGGATGTTGAATCATGGAGGACAGTGTTGCCAGAGCATCAGCGAACTCGTTTTGAGTTCGTGGGATATGCTTGAATTCTATCTTGCTGAATTTTTTGCATAATTCCTTCACGCAATGCAGGTAAGGAAGTATCTTCCCGTTCTTGGTCGCCCATTCGCCTTGTACCTGATGAATCAATAAGTCTGAATCACCTATAACCAGCAGTTCTTGAATGTTCATATCAACGGCCATTCTAAGTCCGAGTACACAAGCTTCATATTCCGCCATATTGTTGGTGCATGGAAATCGGAGTTTTGCCGAAATTGGGTAGTGTTGACCTGATTCTGAAATCAAAAGCGCTCCAATACCAACCCCTTTGAAGTTTGCGGCTCAGTCGAAGAACATTCTCCAACGGGTATTCTTCGAGATGTCTTCTCCAACAAACAGTACCTCCTCGTCCGGAAAATAAGTTCGGAGAGGCATGTATTCTTCATCCACAGGATTTTCAGCAAGATGGTCGGCTAGTGCTTGTCCTTTGATAGCCTTTTGGGTGACATATATGATATCGAACTCACTTAGCAAGATTTGCCACTTTGCTAGCTTTCCAGTGGGCATGGGCTTCTGAAAGATGTATTTGAGCGGGTCCATCCTTGAGATGAGATAAGTGGTATATGCAGACGAGATAATGTCTAAACTTTTGTGCAATCCACGTTAAGGCACAACAAGTGCGTTCGACAAAGTATACCGAGCTTCATACGGTGTGAACTTCTTGCTTAAGTAGTATATGGCCTGCTCCTTCTTTCTGTTTCGTCATGTTGTCCGAGCACGCACTCCAAATGCATTTTCTAACACAGACGGATATATGACAGAACGGCCTTCCGGTTCGGAGGCACCAAAGCAGTGGGTTAGACAAGTATTCTTTGATTCTATCGAAAGCTTCTTTGGCAATCCGATGTCCACTTGGTAGCGGCGTCTTTTTTGATGGCTTGAATATTGGCTCACATATCACCGTTGATTGTGCTATGAACTCTTTGATGTAGTTGAGGCGACCAAGGAAACTCATTACGTCCTTTCGACTTTTTGGAGGAGGCAAGTCTTGAATAGCTTTTACCTTCGAGGGGTCCAATTCAATACCCCTTCTACTTACAATGAAACCCAACAGCTTCCCAGCAGGGACACCAAATGCGCACTTTGCGGGATTTAACCAGGTTATACCGCCTCGGTCGGTCAAAAACTTCTCTAAATCATCAAGTGATCTCAAGTCCTTCGCGACTTGATAATAACGTCATCTACGTAGACCTCTATTTCTTTGTGGATCATATCATGAAAAATGGTAGTCATGGCCCTTATGTAGGTGGCACTGCATTCTTGAGTCCGAACGGCATTACTCGATAACAGATACCCCCAAGGTGTAGTGAATCTTTGTCTTCTCTGCATCTTCCTCATCCATCAAGATTTGGTGGTAACCGACAAAGCAATCAACAAATGATTGTAACTCATGCTTTGCACGATTATCAATGAGTATGTGAATATTTGGAAGAGGGAAGTCATCCTTCTGGGCTGGCCTTGTTGAGATCCCGATAATCCACGCACACTCGTATCTTTCCATCTTTCTTTGCACAGTACAATGTTGGCCAACCAAGTCGGGTATCTTGTGACCGAATGACCTTTGCGTCGAATTGCTTGGACACCTCTTCCTTGACCCTTAAACTCAAATCGGGCTTGATTTTCCTTGGTTTTTGTTTCACCGAGGGTAAGATGGATCGATAGGCAATCTATGCGAAACAATATCCGTGCTCAATCCTGGCATCTCGTCATAAGACCAAGCAAATACGTCGATATATTGCCTCAAAAGATCCGTCAGTTCTTTCCTTTGTGGGGCGTTCAGGTGGGCGCTGATCCTTGTTTCTTTCATATTTTCTGCATCCCCCAAATTTATTGCCTCGCTTTCTTCTAAATTTGGCTTTGGTTTATTCTCAAAATGTTCCAATTCCTCTGTCAATTCTTCTGGTTGTGAGTCTTCCTCATACTCTTCGAAGTCCTGTTCATCGTTTGGATTTTGTTTGTTTGTTTCATTACATGTCACATTCACATTATCGATGATTTATTAGTTTGCATCTTTGAAGAGAAAAGAAAATTAGTAAACAAAACAAATTTTTAAATAGCAAAAGAAATGTGGATTTGTCATTTAAGCTTTCAAAAGATGGAGGCAAAACACATTAATGCATAGATGCGATTCAAGCCTCAATTAGAATCGCATTGTTTCAAAAAGTACTAAGGTAAGTTCTACCAAGCTTCCCGGAGAAAGCAGTAGGGCACAGTCCAATTTTTCAAAATATCTCCATGTTCTGCATCCCAAATAGTTGGGC
Organism: Anisodus acutangulus; assembly: GCA_029783415.1. Classification (NCBI taxonomy): domain Eukaryota; kingdom Viridiplantae; phylum Streptophyta; class Magnoliopsida; order Solanales; family Solanaceae; genus Anisodus; species Anisodus acutangulus. The sequence continues at coordinate 31,085,108 of CM056493.1, forward strand.
CTTCATCAAAATCATCCGTAATTACATGGCATTCCATTTCTTCTTACGCAATAAAAGGCTTTTGAGTCCTTCATGAGGTCGTCTGCATCATCTTCATTCGACTCTGAGCGGCATATGCTTTGACAAATGACTGATTCAAGGGTGGAACAGGCTTTGGCAAGGGAGTGTCCCTTTTCTTTCGGAGGTTGACTGATAAGACTTCTTTAGAAGTGGGTTTGTATCCGAGACCGAAAGTATCCTTCTTACTGAGCAAATGAACAGGCTCCACCATACCTTCTAAATTCAATCCGAGGCCTCGACCGGGCTTAAAGCCATTCTTCAACATTTCCTGGGCCACCATTGTGAGGACCCGGGGTAACTTCAATATTTCAGCTTTGGAGGCACATGTAATTTCTCGACATGGAAGACAGACCCATCCGGTGTATCTACGCTTTCAACAAATAGGATCGTCGCCGGGACATATTGAATTGCTCCCTTCTCCGTGTACCACGACCTCGTGATGATCCCAAACAAACTTCAAACTCTGATGTAGGGTAGAAGGAACTGCACCAGCCACATGGATCCAAGGTCTTCCCATTAGTAGGTTATAGCTGGTAGATATGTCTAACACTTGGAATTCCACGACGAACTCCACGGGCCCCACTTGTAATGTCAAATCCATTTCTCCCATAACGCTCCTTTGGGCTCCATCAAAACCTTTAACTCTCAGATGACTTTCGCGAATCTTTCCAATGCTAATTCCCAAGGCTCGGAGGGTCGCCGCGGGACAAATATTGACGGCTGAGCCTCCATCAATCAATACCTTAGAAATGAATTTGTTCATGCACTTTATCATTATGTTCAAAGCTTTGTTGTGGCACAAACCCTCGGTGGCAATTCTTTGTCATGGAAAGAGACTTTATGGGCCTCCAAGATCTGTCAGGCCAAGGCCGAGAGTTTCTACTTTGTGGTCTCTCTCGGTACATAAGCTTCTTTGAGTACTTCCAATAAAGCGCGTCCATGGGCCCGACAATTCATCAACAATGATAGCAAAGAAATCTGAGCCGGTGTTTTCTTTAATTGCTCTACAACGGAATACTCCTTGGTTGGCATCTTCCTCCAGAACTCTTCTACTTCAGTCTCTGTTACAACCTTTTTTGGATTGTCTGCAGGGGCATAACATCGTCCGGATCTTGTCATACCAGCGACGACAACTTCTACAATTTGTTTCTCCTTCCCCCTGCTCCTTTCCCCAATCGAATAGCTCCAAGGGGCAGTTTTGGTATCGACATACGACGTCACTATCCGCGATTTCGGAGGAAGTACTTCCACTTCAAACGGTGCTCTTACCTGAACTGTAATTATAGGGGTGATCAAAGCCGATGATTCAACCCTTTCCTCTGTTCGGATCGGCACAATGGTCCCTTCCAAACTGTTTTCTTCATCAATGGTAATCATGTTTATATTGGCATTGTCATGATTTGGCAAAGGGTTGTTATTTACATTTGGGGGAGGTCCTTTCAGTTGGATAATTCCCTCTTTGATCAAAGCCTCGATCTTGTCTTTTAGGGCGAAATAAATTCCAGTGTCATGTCCGGCGATCCCCGAGTGGTACGCACAATGCTTAGTTTCATCATACGACCTGGGAATAGGATTGGGGATATGCCCTGGGATGGGTTGGAGTATTCCTGCGGTCCTCAATCTTTCGTATAGTTGGGCTAGAGGTTCGGCTAAAGGTGTATATGTCTTGAATGGCCTTCTTTCGTAATTTGCCCGGTCCGGGAGTATTTGGTGGATGGTTTCTTGGTGAGGCGGATGTGCGGGTTGATCTTGTGGGGAATTTCTATAGGTAGGTGCTCGTGGTGGGCTATATATTGGTTGGGTATGATAGACAGGGTAGGGAGTAGGCGAGTGTTGATAATAAGGCTGAGGGCTTTGTGTGCTTTGGCTATAGTAGGAGGGCTGATGATTTTGGGTGCTTTGATTATAGTGGGGAGGTTGGGATGACGGGCTTTGGTAGGTTGGCATTTGGTTGGACCTATGTTCCTGGACCGCCATGACAGGGGACGCTCCATCCCTCCTCTTCTTAATTGCTCCCCCGAATGAGTCTGACTGAATGGCCTTACTCGTCGCCTTTGCAATCTTTGCTAAGTTCGTGATTCTCCCTGTTTTGATACCTTCTTCTATGAAATCTCCCATTCGACCACTTCAGAGAAATTCCGTCCAATGACGCTTATCATTTTTTCGTAATAAGTTGCATCCTTCATAGATTGCACAAAGAGCGTGGTCATTTCACTTTCCGCCATTGGGTCGAACTTTTCTTGCTTCGCCCTCCATCTCATGGCATATTCTCTGAAAGTCTCTGTAGATTTTTTCTCCGATTTCATTAAATAAAATCTATCCAAGACTGTGTCGGTGTTAAACCTGAACTGTCCACAAAATCCTCGTGCCATTGTGCCCCGCTTATGCCATTTTCGCGGGTCCTGGCTTGTGTACCATCGAGCGCTTCTCTGTTAAACTTCTTATGAACAACTTCATTATTATGGCCTGGTCCTTACCCACTCCAACCAGCTTGTCACAATATGATCTCAAATGAGCGCGAGGATTTCCCTTTCCATCGAATAAATCAAATTTTGGCACCTTATACCCGACAGGCAACTGAACGTCGGGATGCATGCAGAGATCTTCATACTCGAGTCCTTCATGCCCCTTGCTGGTTTGAATGTTTTTAAATGCTTCTTTTAGGCTATGAATTTCCCTTGCCATACTTTCATCATTTCTAATCCTTGCTTGCCTTTCCATCTCTTCATATTGGTCTATCTCCTGATGATGTATGTTTGGTATGGTAGAAGTGGAAGGTTGGGCTTCCGTTGCATATACCGGTGGCACATACTGCTTGTTAGTGATGTGTGCCATTGGTATTTGTTGGGTTGCCTGGTAATTTAGTGTGGGAGGGATATTTTGGATAAGTGGGGTAGTTTGGGTAAGTGGAGCTGGATGTATATATGGAGCTGTGAAGGATGTTGGGTCATTTTGTAGCGGGCTTTCTTTGTGGACCGCCTCGGGTTGATAGGATGCGGATTGGTACGTTGTGGGTGGCGAGTTGAGGATTGGTTACGCTTGGTAAGGGATTTCGGGAAGGTTACGGGAAATGATGGTTCATGAGATGGAAAGGTGTGTGGAGCGATTGCGCTCGTCTCTTGTTCAGCGGTGGAGTGTTGATGCGATGGAAAGATTGGTAAGATTCCTGAGCCGTTCGATCTCGGTTGCATAGTTGCCATTTGCTGCAGATGGTTGGGCGAGGTATTCATCCAAGGGACGGAAGTATTTCTCCTTTCCGATGTCTCTGGTTCACCTCCGGAAGAGCGACAAGTCCCAAACCGGTTTGTTCGTGCCCTGAATCGATCATTTTGTCGGATGATTGTGCCTTGGATCTCGTGAAGTAATGGTGTTCCGCCAGATTTCAATCAACGCGAATCAACTTTTGGAAAATAAAGCGAGCAAAATAAACCTTCTCTAAAAGATGAAACAAACCAAGTTAGTATGAGACGAATAATTATTGCTTTGAATAACATGTATAGAGTGGAAAACAAAGAAACAAGTAGCGCATAAATTATATGAAAATTAAATGCGCGTCCTAATGTGCATGGGGCCTCCTTTATGCTGGGAGGTGAGCTTAAACGCAAGAATATGCAAGATCTTGACAAATTGATCCAAGCCAAAGATTGTGATGCCTTTTGTCGGAAATAAAGGTTGACTTTCTTGAAATAATAATGCGTACAATAATAAAGTCGATAACATAAGATATTTATGCTCGGGTTCTAAATCTTGCTTTTGATCACCGAGATGAAGATGGGACCCTAACATTCTTTGGGTCCGACTCCTGCGTCCTCTAGATATTGCACTATATTTTGCATTTGCTGCCACATCTCTGGGTAACGATCGTGTCTCTGAGCCGGAAATTCCTTATCCAAATTGTCGTGCCGATATCTTCAAAACCTTGCTCGCCATCAGGACTATGGTGCAGACTCATCGCAATCCTCTCGTAGCCACGCTTGATATTCGGGGTACCTCTGCTGACTACCTCCAATGTCTATTGTGTCAATATTGTTCCATTCATCGAAGACTTGCCTAGCTCGGGACAATGAAATTCGGCCCGAATGGAATTTCGTAAATCCTCATATTTGCCCGGAGGGGAATTATCTGCTCTTGTCCCAACTGTCGGAGTACGCGGAGTGGAGCGTAAGGTTGGAGGCCTTTCAATCCGATAAGCTCAATATAATAAAGCCTTTTGCATCTTATGTAGGGTTTTTTGGCATTTGGGGGCAGAGGTATTTCCATTGGATCTGTTCACAGTGCGGGACGCCAAAACCCATACCAATCATTCATGCCTACAGCGATATGAATCGCCGTTACGTCGTAAAGGCGACGATTTTGTTCGACTCCCTGAAGCATATGTCGACCATATTCGGCGCTGATAGAAGTGTTCCATTGCCCACATCTGCAAAATAAGGTTGCAGCCTTCGAAGAAACCTGTTTCACCTCTTTTACATTTCCCTAAAGCCCGAAATATTTCTGCCAAGATCATAGGGGCCAAAGTGAGTTGTGCTCCGTTTGCTCCTTCGAAAAGTGCCCGTGCTACGGAACATATGCAGGTACTGATCTTTCCATACTCAAGCGGGAATATCAGAGACCCTAGAAAGGCGACAGTAAATGCAATGGGTCGTTTGGTCCGCCAATGATCGGGGGTGCAAGAAAATTCATTTTTGAATGTTTTGTAACCGTCTCGACAACCGTACCTCTCATAAAGATAATCCATTGAGACCCAGTTGTTTTCAAAGCATAGGAGTTTCTTAGTGTTTTTTAGCCCTAAGTAGCGGAGAAATTTCTTTCCGGATTGACAGTGCGGGATAATTAATGAATCAAGTCGGAACCCCAATACTTCCCCTACTCTAACCCCGGGATAATTTCAAGCCTTGTTCTATCCACACACTATCCACATTTCATCAACCTCATGATGGACATCTACCACAAGTGGCCCCAAAATTGAATCAAATTGCATGTGTTTGTAGAAATCACAATAAAAATTGAGATCAATTGGTTATCAATTCACTACACCAAATTGTTGGTTCTTCAAGTTCTTCAACCTTACAGGAGACCGCCTATTTAAGTGCGAAGATAGGCCGCTTCAAATGTACGCACTTAAGAATCCAAGAGTTGTCCATGGCCACAACAGACAAAACTATAAGAAGAAATGAATAAGGGAAGCTATTGTGTTGATATCATTGTCTTGGTTTACACAAAACACTGACGGTTCAAGACATCACATTCACTGCGCAGTAAGTAAATCCGATGGTAATCGACTAAGGAAGGTTCAAAGCCGAAAGCTACCTTTCCTGATACAATATCTTTCCGCTGAAAGATTGCTGAACTTTGGCACCTCGTGTGCATAACAGCAACAATGCAAGAAAATTTGGAAATTCAAATTGAGGCGACCCGACCCGGGTCAGTGACCCGACCCGAATTGGAGTTTCAACCCGGAATCAAATAATTTCATCAATTTCAGATAACCAATGATAAGAATATGTAATGCAAGCATTCTGAAAATATTACCCGAACCGGGTCGACCCGAATCGGGTCAGTGACCCGACCCGAATCCGTGATCCAAACCCGAATCAAATTTTAACACCAAATTCAGATAACCAATAACAAGAACATGTAATGCAAGAATTCTGAAAAATGTTACCCGAATCGGGTCGACCCGACCCGGGTCAGTGACCCGACCCGAATCGAAAAAAAACTAAAAAAAATCAGAGAATCAAAGGGAAGAACAAACCTTTTCGGACTTGATTCTTGGATAACAAGGAAGGCAAATGCTTGAAATCAAGAACACAGCAAAGATATATATATTGAATCGTTTTTCTCAAAAAATCCTCCGAAAAATCCTCTCCCCAAAATGAAGAACAACATGGGGTATTTATAGGTACTCAAACCCAACGTCCCAACCCCTCATACCCCCCCTTAAACGAATTCAAATTTCAAAATAAAGGGGGAACAAAAATCTGATTTTTGGGGCGTGTTCTTAGAAAGCGTTCGGCGGTGTCAGGGTAGGGTGGTGGCAGTGGTGAAGTGACGGGGGTAGGGGTGCGGCGACGCAGGGGCAGGGGTGTAGGGTGCGGCGCCTTGGGGGGGGGGGGTAGGGCACAAGGTATTGTTACCTTTACTTGTTGAAAAGTAAGGATGAAGCCTTTGAAGCGTTCCGACGTTACAAAGCAGAAGTTGAGAACCAACGAAGCATGCGGATTAAATCCATTCGTAGCGATAGAGGGGGAGAATACATAGAGCCTTTTGAGGAATATTGTGCCCAAGAAGGCATTGTTCATCAAACGATGGCTCCATACTCACCTCAATCGAACGGTGTGGCGGAACATAAGAACCGCACATTGAAGAAAATGATGAATGTCTTGCTCATCAATTTCGGTCTTCCCCAAAATATGTGGGGAGAAACTGTCCTTAACGCTAATACGATTCTTAACAGAGTCCCACATAAGGGTAAGGACAAAACTCCATATGAATCATGGAAGGGAAAGAAACCCACCTATAAATATTTAAAAGTGTGGGGTTGTCTGGCAAAGGTTGAAGTACCAGAGTCAAAACAGGTCAAGATTGGGTCTAAGACTGTAGATTGCATATTCATCGGATATGCAAATAACAGTAGTGTTTATCACTTCCTAGTGCATAAGTCATATATTCCAGATATCCAAGGGGGTACAATCATGAAATCTAGGAATGCTCAATTCTTTGAATGTATCTTTCATAGAAAGGAAAAAGACATAACCTCTCGCAAACGAAGTTATGAACAAAGCTCTCAGGAACCGGGAGTCATCGACGGCCCGGATCTAGATGGTTCAGATCTAGTGGATCTCGAAGTGGCTGAATCTTCAAAATCTAGTGTTCCGAATTCTCAAAACTTAGAGACTCCAGAGATGGAACTAAGGCGATGTAAAAGGGCCAGAAAGGATAAATCCTTCGACCCTGACTTTGTAGCTTATATGGTTGATGATGAACCAAGGACAATTGTTGAAGCAATGTCAACTCCAGAGGCACCGCTCTGGAAAGAAGCTATTGAGAGTAAAATAGGCTTCATTCTGCATAATCATACTTGGGAGTTGGTTGATCTTCCTCCGAGAAATAAACCATTGGCTTGTAAATGGATACTCAAACGGAAGTATAACGCAGATGGGTTTATAGATAAGTACAAGGCTAGGTTGGTAGTCAAGGGCTATCGGCAAAAGGAAGGCCTTGACTACTTTGACACGTACTCCCCGGTATCTCGAATGACGTCCATACGGGTATTCATTCCGATCGCACCATTACGTGACCTTGAGATATATCAAATGGATGTACAGATAGCCTTCCTAAATGGTGATTTGGAAGAACAAATTTATATGGACCAACCCAAGGGGTATGTGGTTCAAGGGCAAGAGAATAAAGTATGTCGGCTTGTCAAATCTCTGTACGGGCTGAAACAAGTCCCGAAGCAATGGCACGAAAAATTTTGATAGTACTCTACTATCGAAGTGTTTCGCCATTAATGAGTGTGATAAATGTGTCTACATGAAAGGTAACTCTAACTCGTTTGTTATGATATGTTTGTATGTAGACGACATGTTGATCACAGGGAGCAGTCCTAGCATAATACTAGAGACTAAGAACATGTTGAAACAATGCTTCGACATGAAGGATATGGGTATCGCAGATGTCATCTTAGGGATAAAAATATCTAAGACATCTGACGGACTGGTCTTATCTCAGTCTTACTACATCGAGGATGTTTTGAGAAAGTTCGAGATGTTTGATAGTTCACCTATAAAGTCACCAATGGATAGAAATAAAAAGCTTGATAAAAATCGTGGTGCACCCATATGCCAGGAGCGATATGCACAGGTGATCAGAAGTTTGATGTACATAACAAACTACACCCGACCTGATATTGCTTATGCAGTCAATAAGTTGGCTAGGTTTACCCGTAATTCGAGTGATGATTACTGGAAGGCGCTGAATCGGGTACTTCATTACCTGAAATACACGCTAACTTATGGGTTACATTATTCGAGATATCCAGCTGTACTAGAGGGGTACAGTGATGCAAACTGGATATCTGATATAGAGAATACCAAGTCCACCAGTGGGTATGTATTTACAATTGGTTGTGGGACTGTGTCTTAAAAATCCTCTAAGCAAACTTGCATCGCCCGATCCACGATGGAATCAGAGTTTATCGCTTTAGACAAAGCAGGAGAAGAAGTTGAGTGGTTTCACGACTTCTTAGAAGATGTTCCTTATTGGAATAAACCCGTACCTTCTGTAATGATCCACTGCGACAGCTAGTCAGCTCTAGGAAGGGCACAGAATGCTATGTACAATGGCAAGTCTCGTCATATTCGATGGAGGCATAAGACCGTTAGGCAGCTGATCACCACGGATATAATATCCATTTATTACATAAAGTCAAAGGATAATATAGCAGACCCGCTGACAAAGGGCTTACCCAAGGATCAGATGTTCTTCCTGTCTAGGGGAATGGGCTTAAAACCTAAAGTATAAGGACCAATACGGTGGTAACCCAACCTTACTGACTGGAGATCCCAGGAATTAGGTTCAATAGGAAAACTAAATTGTAAAGGTTCAGTTGATCGCTTCGGTGGAAACATGACCACTTCGAATAGTGATTTCTGTAGAGAAACACCAAATCCAAAGTCGTTCCCGCGATAGACTATAAGTGCTATCTGCAGTGTGGGTGAAGGTTAAGTTTTCAAAACCTTTAATGATCATCATCGGTTGAGGTTAGGTTTGGGGAAATTTTTAGTGGTTCCTAACACTTGTAAAGTGGGGTATAGCAGGATACCTTGTAGGAGACCACCTATTTAAGTGCGAGGACAGGCCGCCTCAAATGGACGCACTTAAGAATCCAAGAAGTGTCCACGGCCACAACGGACAAAACATTATGAAGAACTGAGTAGAGGAAGTTGTTGTGTTAGTACCGTTAACTTGGCTTACACTAAACACTGACGGTTCAAGACATCACGTTCACCGCGCAGTAAGTAAGTCCGATGGTATTCAACTATGGAAGGTTCAAAGCATATGCTACCTATCCAGATGCAACATCGTTCCGCTGAAAGATTGCTAGAAAAAGGCACCATTTGTGTGCGCCAAAATATCTTCCAAGAGGGGATTATTGGAAATTTAATAAATGTGGAATTAAGTATATCCCATTAATTTATGACTCGAACAATTGGGCCTGCACGTCGGAAATGTCATTTCCATACACGTGCACACGTAGTGCCAAGTATCGCAAATTTTATTAGTATAAGAGATATTGGTACGTATGTAATACGTTTGAGACATAGAATTATGGACGGTTATTGGCCAAATGACAAAGTATTCCACGTTGGTAAAGGACGGAAGAAGTGTATGAAGTGTGAGATGAAATGAGTCGGAAATTGTCGTGGAGCCGTGAAGGGCCGCGGCACTACAACCGTCGGAGCTGCGGCGCCTCCCAGGATGCACCGCGGCACAAAATGGCTGGTCAGCTACTGGAGTCGCAGCGCTTCGGAGGCAGAATGCTGTGACGGGAAGTTGGAAAATCTAACGTTTGAGCTGGTTTTGGAACATTGATTCTCCATTACTTGCCACATGAATTCAGCCATTATTTGGCTGAATGTAACCCCTCAATCAAGTGCAATTACATGGCTATTGAAGGCTATTAGTTGGCTAGTTGAGGGGTCTTCTACTTACACTATAAATTGAGGTCTTTGGCTCAATTGAAACAACACTCAATACTTAGAAAATTCTCCAGATTTTCATAGCTCATATTCTTCCTCTCTAGCAAAGTCACTATACTCAAAGTTCTTCAAGAGTAACACTTGAGTTTTCTTTGCTCACTTGGTAAAGTTGTTGTTGTATCTTGGGAGACTATTGCTCAACACCGTAAAAGGAGACATACGGGGCAATCTTGTCTTAAAGAAAGAGTGTCATCACTCGACTCAGCGAATCACACAAAGCAGTTTGTTAAGGTTTTGATTTCCAATTTTATTGTAATAGTTTATTTATCATTTCTATTATTGTAATAGTTACTTACTTCCCGTTCCCTATAACAATTGTATCCTAACAGTATGTCAGAACTTGAGATTCTATAGTTGTACAGGGTTGGTAAGAGATGTAAAGTTCACAATGCTTGATAGCCTATTTGGCCGGTTATCCCGAGAACTCTAGCTGGTGGAATACATTCCCTAACGGTCGTGGCGACTGGAATGGAGTGACACTGGAAATAGAGCCTTAAAGTTCTAGAGTACATAACTAATGATAGTGCCAACTTATTTTAGACAATGTTCCTAGTTTATGCGTCTAGCAAAGTTTTACTCACATAATAGATCATAAATTGTTTACCTTTTTCCTCCCGAGCGAGTACTGCACCTACGTAGACCTTCGAAACTGCCAATTAAATGAGTAGTAGCTGGCCATCTTGCGGTTTTGAGAGCAATGGAGGGTTAGTAAGGCAGCTCTTCAAGTCCCAAGGCGCATGTCGACATTCTGGATCCATTCAAAGTTTTTGTGCTTTTTAAGCGCTAACAAAAGATTGTGGTTCCTTTCCAAGGATCGGGAGATGAACCTACTGAGAGTTGTGATCCATCCAGTCAACTTCTGAACATCCTTTGTGCAAGAAAGAACATTTGGGATTTCTTCGACTGCTTTTATCTAATTAGGATTTACCTTGATCCTCTTTTTTTAAACCAAGAAACTGAGGAACTTGCCTGAAGATACTCTAAATGTGCAATTCTCAAGGTTCAACTTCATGTTTTATTGCTTTAGGATTGTGAAAGCCTCATTCAAGTAGTCCAGATGGTGCTTTGCCCAATGGAATTTTACCAGCATATTGTTGATGTCAACCTCCATAGTCTTTCCAATTTGGTTTTTGAATATTCCGAAGATGAGTCATTGCTAGGTGGCACCTTCATTTTTTAAACCAAAGGGAATGACTTTATAGAAATATGTATCCTTGTGAGTGATGTATCATTTTCTTTTGATCACTCGATTCTATAAGAATTTGATTGTATCTGAAGTAAGCGTCAAGGAATCTTAGCATTTCGTGCTAAGTTGTAGTGTCTATGAGCTAATTACCATGTAGTAGGAGAAGGAATCTTTCAGACACACTTTATTTAGATCTTTAAAATATGTACACATCCTTCATTTCTCATTCTTTTTTTATACAACTACAACATTAACTAACCATCTCGGGTATCTGACTTCTCAGGTAGAGCCAATTTTTAAGAGCTTGTTGACCTCATCTTTTGCACCTTTAAATTTTACTCCTGCTAATGGTCGTAGCTTTTGCTTTACCGATCTATGGAAAGGGTCGTCGTTCAACTTGTGTGTTGTTACCTTTAAGTTCTATACTTGTTGTATCATCTTGGGACCAAGAAAAGTGCTCATGTTATATTTAAGGAGCAAAATGTGTTTGCCTTTGAGTTTGAAGTTGGTTTCCGAACCAAAGTATACTTTCTTTTTCGGGGCATCTAGTAGAAAAGAAACATGAATGAGTTTTTCTATAGTGGTGATTGGTACACATTCGCCGTCTGATATTTGGAACTCCAGAGTTGGTTCTTTTTTAACTTTTTCCTTCCGGCGAGATGAACCCAAGGAGCCCCCAAGTACTTCTGTTATTTTATGGTTGTTGGAAGGTCCTCGAGGATTATTTAGGGAACATCTAGGGCAGTCCTCGAGTCCCGGGTGTATTTGCATATCACGCCCTAGAATCCACCCTGGGGCAAAAGGCATCTGATGCTAAATAACCACATCAGAAGTACCTTATTAGGTAGAGTAGACACTTGTCTAGATTCATTTGTTGGATTCATTATACATAAATCGAATAAGACAATGAATATAAGTGGAAGTCCTAATATTAATAATCATCAAGCATGTAAAACTCTCCAATTAGTCAAGCAATGAATTCAACAACTACCCACAGTAATTACATCTATCTATAGAAGAGAAATAAATAAATAGTCTAACTTCGGGACGCAATCAAGAAATTGAAAGCAATAAAATCTAAATATGGATGGGATCCCACGAACAAGCATGTGGGCTCACCAATAAGCCATGAAAGTAACAAGTTCACCTACCCCGTACAATTGTTATGAACATTCTCTTCTTCGTTACCTAACATATCATCAAAAACAACAATGAGTACTGGGTATCCAGTGAGTCTAAGGGGCAATAGATAATATCACAAAATAATACAATTCCTATGTATAATTGAAAATAATGTTAGAAACATTTCAAGATCAGTAATCTAGTCTAGTGCAGCTCAATAAGGAAGAAAATGTCTATTTTAATTCATTACACATTTTATCATACAACGTCTTTCCTTTATAAAAATCAAGATCATCAGCATGCCAACTCATGGGCTAACGAACTATAGATACACCCGAGCTATCGACCCATGGAGGTCAATCGTCCTGTGGACTGACATAGAAAACTGGGAGAGCCATTTCAGGATACCATTGACCATAGATGCAAAAGGGTTATCAACCCTCGAAGGTCAATCGTCTTCTGGACTGACACAACAATACTCAAAAGGGATACATTAGGATTCATAACTCCTAATAGTCATTTGGACTAGCACAACTTTCTCATACAGGCACAAACACAAATAAATTCAAGTCATGACATATTACCCGAATCATCACTCATGGATTATAATCCAAAATCGTTCTGAAATCATTTATCAAATTCAAGTGCAAGACAATCCATTCTTAGGGCAAAAATACGTTTAAAGATCCAATATTCAGAAAAACAAGTTCACATCCCTTATAGTGAAAAATGTCTAATTATAAATAATAAATTGTTTATAAAGGTTCGATGCATGCTTGACCCTATACGCACATGGCACCTTGTTAAAAATTACGGTTTATCCTCGAAAAGCATGCTCAAAAGAGAGACATACCTAAAATCCTGCCAATAACTCTCTCTAACAGAATTTCTAAGGTTCAACAATAGCTCTATAATCAATTAGTACTATAAACATTAGAACTTTAATCTAATTTCATTCATCTCCCTCTTTTTGGAAAAACTAGGATTGAAAGCCAACTTACATGTTCTTGATATCTCATGAATCACCCATGGATTGTAACGCATTTCAAACGATATACGAACCCAAAACTAACCCCATAATGATATTTGAATTAGGAACTTACCTCACGAAGATTTTCCAAATAATCTTCTCGATCTTCAATCATTCTTGGATCGAATTCACAATCTATGGAATTGGTGATGATTCTAGCATTAATCTTTGTTAATAATTCATGTAGGAGTGTTATAATTACTTAGAAATTCATGGAGTAACCTTACCTTGGTGTGGGAAGATGAGGAGATGAGAGAAAAGTCTACTTAGGATTTTGTAGAAGTGAAAATAGACTTAAATTGCATAAATTGACATTTTAAAATTGAGTTCTGCATTTTCTGGAACCATGGACATCTCCCCACCAACACATAACTTTTTAGAATTGACGGTTTTGTCATACCATAGTTGGATGTCACCCAACCATAGAAAAGAACTTTCTCCAAAAATTCAGCACATGCACCCGCCGGTAAAATGGTCATAACTCCTGTAGGAAAGTTCGATTCATCTGATCTTTATATCATTGGAAAGGTATTTAAATGTGCTACAATTTTCATCCTTTTTGAGTTTTCCCAGATTCTCAATGTATATGAGTACTACTCGCTTGAAGTTAGGCCTAGTGTAAACTTAATCGATACTTTCGATTCCTATGCACTTCTCTATTCGTCATTATCTGAAGACCACATTTACACCTAAACTAACTTCAATAGGACTTTGTACATCTAAAATATAATATTATCACTCTCTTAATTGGTTCATACTTAACCTAAATTTATGAAGTGTTACATTGTATCAGGCGAAGGGTCCTCGAGGATCGTCTAGGTGTGACTTGGTGGCCGGGCTGATGTGGTTGCTATTGTTTCTGATGGGTGAGGCTGCTCGCCAAGGCCAATCAGTAACATTCTCTAGACATCCTCTGTTTACCTCGAATATCTTTGATCCCACATGGATTGGGAAACTTGATCACTTGGTGTAGAGTTGAGGGCATTGCTTCCATGGCATAGATCCACGGTCTTTCATGATGATGCTATATGCCATTGGCCCGGATATTACCTCGAAGGGAGTCTCCTTGGTAACACCTTGGGAGATGATTGGTAGGTGATCATTTCGGTTGTGGTCTCGCTGGAGTTGTTAAACCCCGATAGCACTATTGTCGCTAGGATGACCTTGCCGGCCAGTTGCATTTCCTTTAGGACTTGTGTGCTGATGAGGTTCACCGAGCTACCTGAATAAATCAAAACACATTTAACGTTAGTATTAGAAATCCTTAAAGTATTTACTAATGCATCGGTATATGAGAGTATTAGGCTGCATGTATCCTCTTTGCCGACGGCGATATCATCGTGCATAGCGCGACTCCTGTTGCTTTGGGTGACTAAGACCTTGACATATTGGTGCATGGATACCTTGTTGACCTCGGCTCCCCCAGTTATGACATTGACTTGTCGCTTTAGAGATGCAGGTTAGTATTAGTCCAGTTCTTTGAGAATACATGTTTTCTTTTGTAGCTGAGGAACTCTCTGAGATAGACAAGTTTAAAAGGTAAGATACTTCCAATTATACTCCTTAAAAATTGTTTCTAGTATGCCTGTGGTCTTTATAGTAGTCACACCAGTATTTTTGATTCCTTTTCCCGAGTTTTGATCTCATTTCCTTAGGCCACTTAACCTTGTCGCCCATAGTTCTTATTTCTGGGACTAGTTCAGTTGTTGTTATCATGAATCAATGTTCAGCCACTCTAGTAGGTCCTGTTTCCCTAGGAGGTAGGTATTGTCCGACGTTCTCTTTTGGGCCAGGCGTTGGGTGCCTCGGTCTTGGTCTTCTTTCCTTCCAGGTAGTTTCATATGGATCATACTGGTTTACCACATTTCTCTTCTTGGGCCATAGGCGTCTGATTGAAGGTCTGTGGCAACTCTCATATCGATTAGTAGTCCTACAAAATATAACTACCGTAGAGGTTGGATCTTTTTCAATTAGATGTTTTGTGTTGTATCAGTTGTACACATCCATGTGGTAAAAGAGAAACTCCCTCAAACTTTCCTTGAGTTTTCGGGTTGCTTCCAAAATCACGATATCATTGCTTCCCAATTGTCTTGAACTCTAGGTAGCGATACTATTTTTCTCTTAAATTGATCTATAAATTCACAGAGCAACTCGTGCGGTATTTGTTTAATTGCAAAGATGTCCTCCCTTCATTTTTCTACCCGTTGAGCCCCAGTGTGTGCCTTCATGATAGCATTTGTCAACTCTGCATATGATCCAATGAAGTGATATTGAATGAGTGAGTATCTGGACCCCTGTATTTCTGGGGATGTTTGCTACGCTAGAACTTCCCGGTGCAAGGTTTGGCGTGCTTGCCACTAGAGTTATCCTTGGCAGGGAAAGAAATCCCACGTTGGTAGCCATACTGTCTAGTTACGCGTTCATAGTGTATTTTCAGACAGTGAACTCCTCCATTGTAGGTTGTGTGTTTCCTTTACTCTTTTCTACGTGGCTTGGCCGTGGGGCCTCCCTGAGATATTGCTCAGTGAGAAGTGCAGTTACCATGAAGTTCAGGTTGGCTCTGGTCCTGGCTTCTATCTCATTCCCCATCATCATTAGAGACTTTGTCTCCGTCCACATGATCGTCCTCGTTTAAGGTCTCATTAAGGTTTTGGGAGTTCTGTAATAGCACGTGCCTTACCAGCAGCTTGGAGAGCAGTCAGTTGTTGTTCCTCAGCCACAGTTTTGTTTGCAAATACAAAATCAACCAAGGATTAAAATAACTTGGGGTAATTTCTAAGGCACCATGATGGGTACCAAATTATTTAGCCTAAAATTTGCATATTAGGAAAATCAGTTGATTTTGTTTGAAACGGGTTTAAAGCAACACAAATAATTCAATTTTTTTCGGCAATCGTTATTATGTTTGAAGGAAATGAATAATAGTTAATAACTAGGCGAAACAGTAATGAGCAATTAAAACAACTGAAATAAAACGGAAAGAACTGCTTACTCAATCTCTTGGAACGTAAAAATGGGTCAATCGAACGATCAAATGTATGACCGTAAATAGTCGTGAATTCACAATTAACAATAGTAAGTAATGTTGTATTCAGATGAGAGATTAGATGGGGTATAAATCAGGGATTATGAGGATACATATAGGTTTGAACTAGCTAACTAACACATAATAATCGCTATTGGCGTGAAGATCGAGGACTCTGAGATAGAATAGATCATGATTCCATAAATGTAGGAGTCTATGGTTATCTTCAAATGGCGACTACTGGACACTTTGGGATGAATTTTCGACTTGTTATGTATCATCTGCGTTCGAAATGAAGTCGGAGGTATTGACACCCAGAAACTCATTCGCTTAGTGTTTTGACTTATCGAACGCTGTCTCCGAACCATTCGCTTCTTTTAGCCTCGATCCTTCTTTTTCATGTGTGTCGATCTTGTAGCCCATCACATTTTGACAAAACAGTTGGCACCTTAGTCTTAAAACTTTTATGATATTTTTTCAAGGTTGCTATAATAACTATTAATAATATGATACAAACAAGCATCCCAAGAATAAGTAAAAGAGAGCATGTAAACAGAATTAGAAACTTTCTTCATTTCGACATTCACATGAAAATACACTTTTGAATATTAATTAGACTCAATAATTTGCTTGATGCTTTCCTTGGAAAAAGAAAGTTAGACATCAAATTTTCCTCATGATAGGAGTATAGAGCATATTTTTCAATGTTAATACCCTTCCAGAGGTGAGTCTCAACTCAACATATACTTTTCCAAGTATCTGAATGGTCTAAGCATTGCCAAGCATGATAGTTTTAGGCTCCTCAAAAGGAGTATATACTCTAAACCAATTTGTCATAGCAGACATAATAATTTTCCCCAGAATCATCCCACCATATCAATATTTTCAATTATATTTATGTCTGTTATCACCGTCATAAGTGGCTCTTCATTACTGTTTGCCTACGATGTAGGATCATATTTTTAAAACTTTCAAAATCGAGAAATATGTCCACTCTTGCCATAGACAAAGCAAGATCTCGCATTTTAAACTTCTTGATTTTGTCTTTGGTTGTTCAAACCATTTACTTACTAGGGAGGTCTACTATAATTTTTCTTGAACGTTTTCTACTTAGGATTCAAAGTATTATGAACAACATTATTTGAGTGATTAAATTTTACCGTTGTTGTGACGTGTTGTAAGGTGTTCTCTTCCAGTTGCAAAAGTGTGCTTCTTGGCGGTCCCTGACTCTTCTTCCAAGCGAATTTGCACTCAAGTGAAGTTTTCATTGTTTGTGGCACATTATTTTTTGGAATTTCTTCCAGAAAATACCATAATTAATAAGGCTATCTCCAATCTTGATATCTTCGAACATGACCTCTCCAACTATCATTATGAAGTCTTTAACTTGATCTACTATAACTACTTATTTGTTGTCCACCTTTTGAAAACGAGAAAACCTGCAAGCAACATATTTTTTGCTCCTATCTACTTTGTTTTATACTTAGTCTGCAATACTTGTCGAATGTTCTTTGTACTAAAGTAAGTCAGATAGACAATTAAGATTATAGTGCCGACACTTGTATGCAACATCGTACTTTTCAATTTTCTCTTGAAGAGAATAAACTCATCATCATTCATAGAAGATTTGTCTACTTTGTTTGAATTCTTCTAAGTTAAAACGTAAGAAATGTTGAGAAGACATAAGTAGAAAAGTATTTTACTTGTTCATCTATTGAAATGAGTACCGTTAAATTAAAATGGCTTGTTAAGATCTCTCACCATGTCATCCACAATTATTTTCAATTGTAGCTAGCCATGAATCTTCTTAAAATCGCTGGTGAAAATATAATTACAATTAAAAAATAAAATGATTTCAAGCTAAGACATGAATATCTTGTTCTCTTTAAGGAAATTCAAACTCGCTGCAGCGAAATCTTCATGGTCCAACTGTAATCCTCTTGACTTGTCTTCTCCAGCTAGACACAACAGCCTTATAATATCGTATGACTTAAACAAACTCTGGACAAGTTATTGAGTCTGAAGTTTCACAAAAAAGAGCACATTCCTTTAACAAATTAATTTCTCTTTTTTCTCAACATTAACCTCACTTTTTCATGCACTCTACTATATTTTTTCCATCACAGTACAAAGTAAAATGACTATTATTTATAAGTGTTGTATCTTTCTTGGAATTAATTGAAAATAGCGGGCTAATAAGTTATGAAAATAGGGAGAACATAGTTGGTGATTACAAGAAATAATAACCACTCTCTGTATCATGGAATAGTGATTTAGTAGGATTATGATCATTTCCTCCAATTAGGAGTCATGAAAAATAAAATAATTTAATATTAAATGTAATCCTGCAGCTCACATGTACAATTGAGCAAAACTAAAATAGAGTCAAGCTCAAACTTTGGTTACTTAAATAGCTCTAGAAATGTAGGCAGGCGAAGGTCTCCCTCAGGTCACACCTACTAATTCCTTGTTTTCCGACATCTAAATTAATACTTGCTCTTCATACAACCAAGGGACATACACGTAACACATTTAACACAGAACTTGTTACTTTCTTTGTGCCATCTGGAATAAATGCTTAAGAGACTCATTTTTTCCCTTCTGAAAAATATAGTACAAATTATAAGCAGGCGAAAATGATCATGTGAGAAAAATTCAATGCAAATTTCCATAAAAAATCCTACTTGTGCATGTTCATTACCTATAAGGTGGTATGGTAGATGTAATGGTTTTACATTATACACATTGATGAGACAAAATGTATTTTAACTTTTTTTTTTAGTTTCCCATCGGGTGTTCAGTATTCATCATTGAAGCTCAATTATATTTAGATTCACGCCTTGTAGGACCATTCGGGGGTAGCACTTGTAGGGTTTTGTTGGGTTCAAAATACATAAGTAAAGCACAGTGGAAGTTTAAAATTTATTTCTTACCCCAACAATTCTTTCTGGTATGGTTATATGACAATCCAACATGTAAAGTAAACTTGAACATAACACTTACAGGTTATAAAAATCTGGAGTCTTTTACTAAAGGGTGAACACGTGATTGCCCTTTCAACTGCAAGCACCTTGCTACAGTGTATTCCTCTGTAAAAAAGCCAGGAAATCTTGGCAAAGGTTTGAGAGGGTTTTATCCTAGACTCTAAGTCTAGAATTGTTTTGTAGAAAATGAGCGCTTTATTAACAATGGGGTAGTGTTGTATATATATAGTAAATTTTAGGTCAAAATCTGATTAGGGTTGGGCTCCAAGCCTGGTCCAAAAATTGAGGTACAGTGGGCCAGTCTGACTGGGCCCATTGTCTGGTCGGCGCCGCGACTCAGCCTAGTAGGCGCCGCGACTCAGCCTAGTAGGCGCCGCGACTCAGCCTAGTAGGCGCCACGGCGCCTTACGTCCAATAACGCCCCTCATTTTCGTTAATATATATTCAGCACATTTAATTAAATCCAAAATCCAATTTTAACTTAATTAAATAATTTTCATCTAATAGAAATAATCTCATAGTTATTATCAATTTAAATATCTCGATTCCAAATCGAATATTTAATACTTTCTCAATACACCCTTAGACCGAAGAGACAATCGACATAGTGTGACCTTATATGCCTTCATATATTAACATTAATTCAATTAAGGTCCATACGGAACTCATAGACTGCGCCGTACGACGAACTCAATATGTGACGTACATTTACATGAATCCAGCAAACATAACCTTTATGTGAGATGATAAATTCCGTTCATTCGCGACACACTCGATCAAGCTTAGGATTTGTCATGTGTATATCCAAATGGATTGATCACTTTATCTCATTTATATTAGTCGACAACAAGACCATATTCTAAATATGTCTCTTGCATTGGCCAATGACTTGGTCGACCTAACATCACTGAGAAGTTGAGTGTTCTCTCAAATATTCAATCGAGGAATGAATCTTATTCTTGGCTCAATTATTACCTTACTTTACATCATAATGCACCCAACACAAGCTATATCTTATCATATAAGGAGTTTAAGCTTAGGACAGGGTCAAAGTACATTACTCTGTAAACAAGATGTGTATTGACCTCAAGTCAAAGGATCTTTATCTCCCACACTCTAATAACACTCTAGACATGTCTAACAAATAGTTTATCAGCAGGGTATATCAATACTTTCCAAAAGTATTCATGTGTCCATCACTAATAACCATTACTAGTAGCAGGTGAGACATACTACATTCTCTAAGAATGTGATGCCATGTCGACATATAACATGTCATCGATATCTCATTCTCGATGTTCATTAGTCGAGGCTATTTTAGAGTTACGCTCTATCATCAATATCTCACTCCATTAATGACAAAGTAAGCTCAAGGGATGCACATTAATGAATAATTACAATCAATCAAATAATAATTCAATAATTGCAAATGCCATAAATATATTAATCTTATTAATAATACGAATGTGTTCAAGTACATTTGTCCCTAATAATGATTGTGTCTAGGACATACATACTTTCAATCTCCCACATGGCCTAGAGCCAATTCGAATGTATCTAATACTGATGTTTTCAAAATGACCATTATGCTTAACTAAGCTTAATGGTTTAGTAAATTGGTCAGCTAGATTATCATCTATGGGAACATAGTCCAATCTTATTTCTTCAGTTGCCACCATCTCCTTGAGTATGTGGCATTTCCTTGGTACATGCTTATTTTTGTTTGTTGATCTTGGTTCCTTAGCTTGCGCAATCATACCAGTGTTGTCACAATAAATCGTTATTGGACAAGTTGCACTTGGAACAACCCCTAGTCCTTCAGAAACTCAGATATCGCGACAGCTTCTTTACCAGCTTCCGATCCAGTAATGTACTCGGCTTCAGTTGTCGAATCAGCAGTTGTAGCTTGCTTGGAACTTTTCCAACTCACTACTCCACCATTAAAAATTAAGGCATATCTAGACTGAGACTTGAAGTCATCAAGATCTGTCTGGAAGCTAGCATCAGTGTATCCAGTAGCCACTAGATTCTCTTGTCCACCATAGACTAAGCAATACTCTTTAGTTCGTCTAAGATACTTAAGAATACTCTTGACTGCTTTCCAGTGTTCTTCCCCTGAATTCTGTTGGAATTTGGAAGTCATACTAAGTGCATAGGCCACATCTGGCCTCGTACAGGTCATGTCATACATGATTGATCCTATAGCTGAAGCATATGAGATTCTCTTCATGCGTTCAAGCTCTGCAACAGTAGAAAGATTATCTTTCTTTGATAACTTGATGTTTTGATCCATAGGAAGACCTCCCTTCTTGGAGTTTTCCATAGAGAATCGTCTTAGCATTTTGTCTATGTATATGGACTGTGACAGCACCAACAATATATTAGGTCTATCTCTATAGATCCTAATTCCAAGAATGTAGCATGCTTCACCCAAGTCCTTCATCATGAAGGTGCTGGATAACCATTTGTTGATTGATTGCATGAGAGTCTTATTGTCTCCCATTATTATTATGTCATCTACATATATAACAATGAATACAATACTCCATTTCTTGCGCTTACTATAAACGCAGGGATCTTCTTTGCTTCTAACAAAGTCAAACGATTTGACTGCTTTGTCAAAGCAAATATTCCAACTTCTTGAGGCTTGCTTAAGTCCATAAATGAACTTCTGTAGCTTGCATACTGCTTTGGCTTAGTCTTGGATGTAAAACCCTCAGGTTGTATCATATACACATCCTCAATTAGGTTACTATTGAGGAAAGCAGTTTTAACATCCATTTGCCAAATATCATAATCATAGTATGCGGTTATTGCAAGCAAAATCCGAATGGACTTAATTTGTGCAACAGGTGAAAAAGTTCCATCATAATCGACCCTAGGCCGTTGATTATAACCTTTAGCCACCAATCTTGCCTTATAAGTATGTATCTTGCCATATGCATCAATCTTCTTCTTGAAGACCTATTTTCATCATATAGGTCTAACCCTTGTTGGCAAATCAACCAAGTTCCAATTGATTGATGTACATCGAGTCCATCTCAGATTTCATGGCTTCTTGCCATCTCTGCGAATCAATGTCTAACATAGCTTAGCTGTAGGTTATAGGTTCATTGTTGTCAGGAATATCTATCTCATTGTGTGTT
The DNA here is from genome assembly GCA_029783415.1 of Anisodus acutangulus. Lineage (NCBI taxonomy): Eukaryota > Viridiplantae > Streptophyta > Magnoliopsida > Solanales > Solanaceae > Anisodus > Anisodus acutangulus. The sequence goes on from CM056493.1 coordinate 31,107,425, forward strand.
TCAACAAAGAGATGAAGTCTTTCAGGAGGACGATGAGTCCTAGTGGTCCTACGGAGTTGATTATTCTGCGTTTCAGTGTTTGTTGTATTCTGATTGTGAGAAGGTCTTTGTGTGCTGGACAATCCACCACCTTGAGAGCTTTCAAGAATGTCATTTTCATGTATTTCCTTAATGGAATGATGTACAACCATTGTATCATCTTCCATTGGTTATGTATGATAGCCTTGTATTTCTGCATTATCCCTCACAGCACTCCCACTGGCTGAAGGACGTACTCTAAGTACCCAATCTTCACTAAATACTCCCACTGAATCCTTGTATAGGTCATTCGACAAGGGTTCAACTTCTGTGTTATCTTGAATTTCTTCAAGTTATATTTCATTGCAGCTCTGTTTCTTGTAAACATAGTCTTCTTCAAGGAAAGTTGCATTTCTGGAAACAATGACCTTATGTTTTCCAGAAATATAGAAATAGTATTCCTTAGTTTCCTTTGGATACCCCACAAAATAATATTTTTCACTTTTAGATTCCAACTTGTCAGTAAGCATCTTCTTTACATATGCAGGGCACCCCCAGGGTCGCATGTGTTTAAGTGCTGGCTTCTTGCCATTGCATTTCTCATATGGAGTTTTCTCTACTGACTTTGAAGGAACTCTGTTCAAAATATAAATTGAGCTTTACAATGCATAGCCCCAAAGGTATGTTGATAGAGCTGAGAAACTCATCATGGATCTAACCATATCTAATAGGATTTGATTTCTCATTTCAGCAACACCATTCATTTGTGGCGTTCAGGAGGTATCCATCGTGATTGGACTCCGTGAAGCTTCAAGTAATCCAAAAATTCTTTACTTAAGTATTCACCTCATCGATTTGATCGAAGGGTCTTAATACTTGTTTCAAGTTGCTTCTCTACTTATGACTTGTACTCCTTGAATTTCTCAAAGGCTTCGGACTTGTTTTTCATAAGATACACATGCCCAAACCTTGTGAAATCATCTGTAAAAGTGATGAAGTAAGGGAAACCTCCCTTAGCTTGAGTTGAAGATGGACCACATACATCAGTATGGACCAACTCAAACACATCTTTGGCTCGCACACCTTTCCCAGAAAGTGGCTTGATGGTCATCTTTCCTCTCAAGCAAGATTCACTGTTATCATAGGACTCCAAGTCAAATGGTTCCAGGTAGTCTAACTTTCTTAATCTCACTATCTGTGATTTATTGATGTGACCAAGTTTACAGTGCCATAAGTAGGTGGGGTTTCTTGGATTACCTATCTTAGCTCATTTATTTTGCACATTGAAAATTTCACGACTATAGTTTAGAACATACAAACCATCTATAAGCGGTGCATTTCCACAAACAAAACCATACAGTACATAAGTGTCATTGGCAATAAATGAGGAAAACCTCTCAATGTCTAACACTGGGATAGAAATAATATTCCTCGTCAATGAGGGAACAAAATAACAATTATTTAGTTCTAAATAAAAGCCTGAAGGTAAATCTAGTCTATAAGTTCACACGCGTTCAGCATCCACTCGTGCTCCATTTCCAACGCGCATGTCTATCTCCCATGGTCCAACCTTTCTGTTGTCAATCAGACCATGCACATTATTACAAATGTGTGAGGCACAAGCGGTATCCAATACCCAGCAGTGAGAGTTACTTATATACATATTTATTTCAATGACAAACATACCTTGTCTAGCAAAGCTAGGAGCACCTAATGCTTTGCCTCCTCCTGGAGCTGTGCGGTCCTTCTTCCAGTGCCCCTTCTTCTTGCAGTTGAGGCACACATATGAAGCTACATTTTCCTTCTTCTGAACACCTCCTATAGGTTTCAAAATTGTAGGTGTAACAACTGTCTTACCCTTCTTCTTCTGCATGTTCTTACCCTTGGGTTTGAACTTGCTAGATGAGCCCACCATGAGCACATCTTTACCTTTAGAGGTAGATAATTCAAAGATCTTCAACATGTTGTGAAGCTCTAGAAGACTCGCCTTGGTCCCATTCATATTGAAGTTCACAATGAAATTCTCAAATGAAACAGGAAGCGAATTCAGAATCAAGTTGACAGAGACATTTATAGGCAGCTTCGGTCCAATCGAAGGCAACCTTTATATCAACCCAATCATATTCAGAACATGCGCTGACACTTGACCCATTTTGTTCAGCTTACACTTGAAAAGGTCTCTCAACAGTTCATACTCCATTGTTTGAGATTGTGAGTCATAGAGACTCTTCAAGTGTTCTAACATTTCATTGGGGCCCATGTTTTCATGTTGCCTCTGTAACTCCACAGTCATAGAGGATAACATTAAACACTGCGCCGAGGTAGCATCGTCTAGATGTTTCTGATAAGCCACCTTGTCAAACAGGGCATACTCAATAGAGTTTTCAGCAGGGACTGAGGGGAACACTGTGTCTAACACATACTCAATTTTTTCTTGTCTTAACACCAATCGCAGTTTCTCAACCAGTCAAGGTAATTTTCTCCAGTCAACTTGTTTGTCTCGACCAACATTTTCAGTGATAGATTCGACATTTTATATAACTGAAGAAATAGATAGACTTTGAAATTAAACCCTAATATAATTTCTATTGAACACATTCGTTAACTAATTAACATGGTCTTTAGTTTAATTAGCTCCCACTATTTTAACATATTCTTTGACCCCATGGAAGAATACGGACTCATATCAAATATGGTCATAATGGGCCAAGATCCATGTTCATGCTATCTCCGCGTTTGTTGTGGTTGATAACTTCAATAGCACAACCTGGTAGGTCTCCAAACCAATTACAAATAATTTTCAACTCTTGTTTGACCGAATGTTCCAAACAATTGATCTGCGTCCCTAGGCTTGTCCGACGTTGTGGCGTCAAGACAGCCTAGCAAGTCCACCACGTTATGCGACTGCAATTATGTATCTAAGTGAATTTTGTCTTATAGAGCAAACACTGTGGTGTAAATACTCATGAAAGTTTATCACTCACTTCTACATTTAACATGCATCTATGAAAGAGTCTGAGTCCTCGTAGACTAGAGCAAATGTTGTGGCATAAATACTCATCTCGCCGAAAAGGATTTTGCGCTACAATCAATTATAACGGATGACGTGTTTATTTTAAATGAGACTTGTATTAAGTTTTGGGGAACATTTTAATTCAGGATTTTAACCAAGATCAACTCTAGCATGCTATATTTTAAAAAGAGGAACTCTTTCGGGAAGAGGGACTGAGAATGCGATCAATTGCTTCCTCCTGCTAAATAAAGCGTCTTAACTATCATGCAAAACTAAGTACATATTGGGTACCGCCTTCCAAAGCATGATATTAAGCGGTTTAAACACATACTGGGCGCCGCCTACCCAGACAGTTATTTGCGGACGCTATTCTATTAACTTAAATGACAAACATATTGACATTAGCACACAAACAATATACTTATCAAATAATATATTGTTTAATAATAATCATGGTTTAAACATTCTGAACTTTGAATTTATTTTTATTCTGGACAGGTGGCGCTGCGGCGCTCCACTATGGAGCCGCGACCCCATCTTGTAACCCTAGCAGGCGCCGCGATGCCCTACCATAGGGTCGTGGCGCTGACGTCCTGACAGAACGTATCCGTGTTGATTTTCTAAAAATCGTCCAAACTCTAAATCCAATTTAGGGATCAGATCACAGATCATTTATCATCACCCACTATTATCAATAACGTACATATCGACCATCACCCATTCCTACCCGATCTTCACCGTGCACCATGTTCACAATGAACCGGTTATCGGCACTTTGGCTTAGTCCATGTTAGAATGGAATGACTTCCTCGATTTAGCATAGTTGATAATTTAGGGTGACATCAAAAGGTTAACTGTTCAGTCAAGATATGTAGGATTTCAAAAAGTCTTGTTGTAATTCCATTTTAAAACCAATTTTATGTTTAACCCATATTAATATTTTATTCAATTGTTAAATAACCATTGAACCAGCCTGGGCTCTAATACCACTGTTAGGTATGGTTATATGATAATCAAACATGTAAAGTAAACTTGAACATAACACTTACAAGTTATAAAAATCTGGAGTCTTTTACTAAAGGATGAACACGTGATTGCCCCTTCGACTGCAAGCACCTTGCTACGGTGTATTCCTCTGTCAAGAAAGCCAGAAAATCTTGGCAGAGGTTTGAGAGAGTTTTATCCCAGACTCTAAGTCTAGAATTATTTGGTAGAAAATGAGTGCTTTATTAACAATGGGGTAGTGATGTATATATAGTAAATTTTAGGTCAAAATCTTATTAGGGTTAGGCTCCAAGCCTGGCCCAAAAACCGAGGTGCAGTGGGCCAGTCTGACTGGGCCCACTGTCGGGTCGGCGCCACGGCGCCTTACGTCCAATAACGCCCCTCGTTTCGTTAATATATATTCAGCACATTTAATTAAATCCAAAATCCAATTTTGACTTAATTAAATAATTTTCATCTAATAGAAATTATCTCATAGTTATTATCAATTTAAATATCTCGATTCTAAATCGAATATTTAATACTTTCTCAACACACCCTTAGACCGAAAATACAATCGACATAATGTGACCCTATAGGCCTTCATATATTGACATTAATTCAATTAAGGTCCATACGGAACTCCTAGACTGCACCGTACGACGAACTCAATATGTGAAGTACGTTTACATGAATCCAGCAAACATAACCTTTATGTGAGATGATAAATTCCTTTCATTCGCGACACACTCGATCAAATTTAGGATTTGTCATGTGTCTATCCAAATGGCTTGATCACTTTATCTCATTTATATTAGTCGACAACTAGACTATATTCTAAATATGTCTCTTGCATTGACCAATGACTTGGTCGACCTAACATCACTGAGAAGTTGAGTGTTCTCTCGAATATCCAATCGAGGAACGAATCCTATTCTTGATCCAATTACCACCTTACTTTACATCATAATGCACCTAACACAAATCGTATCTTATCCTATAAGGAGTTTAAGCTTAGGACAGGGTCAAAGTACATTACTCTGTAAACAAGGTGCGTATTGACCTCAAGTCAAATGATCTTTATCTCCCACACTCTGATAACACTCTAGACATGTCTAACAAATAGTTTATCAGCAGGGTATATCAATACTTTCCAAAAGTATTCATGTGTCCATCACTAGTAATCATTACTAGTAGCAGGTGCGACATACTACGTTCTCATGTCTTATTTATAAGATCACTAATCTGATCTTTTATGCACGATTTTATTTAGGATGAAATAAGATCTTTTGGCCTTTTACGATTTGAATAGAAGAAATGACTTTTTAGATCTCTTATTTTTTTTTCCGGATCTCATGTGTAAAAAATAAAAATTTCTTATAATAAAGTTATAAAACTAAAAAAAAATTATAAAGGACCAAAAAAACAATTTCTCCCGATACAATATGACTTTTAAGTGAATAACATTTTTGGGGCACAAAAATACTTCAAAAGAATGGACAGTTCAACTGTTTTAGCTACTGTTTTGAAAGCTCTCTCATACGGAGATTTCTTGGCCTTTGTACAGACAAAAATGATGGAAATTCTTTCAACCCTACTTGTATCAAGTCTTGCAGATCATCATATTTATACATATAACCTTTTCTTATAAAAAGCCTAATTCGTAGCTACCCTGTTTTGTTTTTTTCTGGCTTTCGAGAGAGATTCATAATGGTGGTTCTGAAACATCTATCTTGTCCATATCCTTTTCTGTTTTCAAAATTCATTTTTCTATAACTCCATCAAATAGCTAGCCATAAATGCATCATAAAAGTGGAGCCCGCAACAACTATTGAGTCAAAATTTATGAGTTCAATCATTAATATTTTATCATTAAATTCATTGTAGTTTTAATATTAGGAGTTCAAATTTATTACTGTTAAAATTTTAATATATATATATATATATATATATATATGTGTGTGAAAGAAAATATTGAGTTATCCGGAGGCGAATTCATAATTTGTTTATGAGATTTTATAACGATCTCAAATTAAAATAATAGCAACTGAATTCTATGTCAAATATTTATAAAAAAAATTATAAATTTTATATATCTATATATATATATATACTGTATTGAATTTACGTGAACTCGTAAACCAGCTTCTAGATCCACCCCTTATTATTTTGAGCCCGTTAAAAGTTTCATCCATTTCGGAATGTGATGGCGTGATTGGAATAACTTTAGTCTTTCATTCTTAATTTATATCTTCGTCCCAAAAATATTATTTTACTTTTTTTATTAATTTGTCCCAAAAAATTAACATATTTTTATATTTAAAAATAATTTAATTTTATGATATGATTTACAATCAAACAAATATCTAAAATTTGTTTTGAATCACATACATCAAAATTCTTTGTTTATTTCTTAAACAATTTCTTTGAAACGGAGAGAATAGAAATTTTGAATTCAAGTCTTAAAAATAATTTTATTCCCTTTAATGTGTCCCACTTAACGTAAATTGGAATCAGCCCGATCGATTACCTAATTAATTAATGTCTAAATAATGTGGAGCCAAGAGACTTGTACTGTCTTGGGTTTTTGAAAGGATGGATGTAGGTAATGAAAAAGAGGGACACAGAAAGTAGATGGTAGGAAAAAGCCATGGTGGTCAGTGAGAGCAGGCAGAAGTTTCCGAGTATTTATTGTTCCATGCATTCTCTGCCTTGCCAAACTCCATGCCTTGTTGTTTCTTCTTTTCTCTCAAAGAACAATGCACGTGTGTACCTCTTCCCTTTCTTCCTTCCATTGTGGATTTTTAGTTCAGTCCACAATATCATCTTGGGGTCCTAAAATTATATATTGTTAGAATATTAGAATATTATTATTAATGATAGTATCATTTTATGTATGGTAAGTAATAAAATGATAATTAGGAATATATAAATTAGGAAGAAGATTATTAGGGATTGATTATTGATTAGGAAAATTAGAGGCTTGATTTCCTCCTTTCATTTATGTGTATATTGTGTATATATTATTCCCTTAATGGAAGAATACAATTGAGGAAAAAACATTTTCAAACTATTACATGGTATCAAAAGTTTAAGAAAAAGATCCAAAATATTTTTTCTACCAATTTTCGGCCTTCTTCCTCCCAAAAACCCTAGCCTTGGCCGAAAATTTTCTTCCAGTTTTTCTTAATTTTTCGGTACTCCATTACTGATAATCCTCGATCCCAACCAACTATGTCGGAATCAAAATCATCCTTTCATCGTGCTCTTGCTGTCTCAAACATCAAAACTCATGTTTCCGTCAAACTAGAAATGAAAACCGTTCATTATGCAATTTGGGCGGAATTATTCAAAATATGTTGTCGTGCTCACAAAGATCTTCATCATATAATTCCTCCAAAAGATGGGATACACTTGATGCCACAGTTCTTGGTTGGATTTATGCAACAATATTCACTGACTTGTTGCATACAATAATGGAACCAGATTCAACAGTCATGGCGGCCTGGGAACGCTTGCGAGATATCTTTCAAGATAACCAAAACTTTCGCGTTGTTACATTGGAGCAGGAGTTCTCAACCATTTACATGACAAATTTTTCTAATGTTTCTGCATATTGTCAACGCCTCAAAGTGTTGGCAGATCAATTGAGAAACGTGGGTTCACCGGTTACTAATAACCGGTTAGTCTTACAATTGGTTGACGGTCTCACCGATGCGTATAGCGGCGTGGGAACACTAATCCGTCAAAGTAATCTTCTACCTTTATTTTATCAAGCACGGTTCATGTTTGTGCTTGAAGAGTCCGATTTTGCAAAAAAGGCTTCAATTATTTCAAATTCCGCCATGATTGTCACTTCCTCAAATGATGGTAATTTTTTTGATCCTTCTCAACAAAATAAGGGACAAAAAAGACGTAATAATAAGAATAATGGTGGAAATAGCGGAAATAACAAAGGTGGAGGCCACCGAAATTTCGGCGGCGGCGAAAATAGCGGCAACACCAACTCCAGTGGCGGGCGTGGCGATGTACGGCAGCGAACTAGCGAGCGATGGTAGCGGCGGTGGAAGCGACAATTGGGCCTGGCAGTGGCCATGGGTGGGCGCCACCAATCCCAACAGGGGTGGGTCGAGCCACCCCACGCCCACTAGCCGATCCCCACCAATATTTTTTATTCCAATTATGGGCAGAATAATAGAATGACCCAGCAGGCCCATTTCGCTGGGTCAATCTCGGCAGGCAGCAACATTGGGCCTCCGCCGACCTAGTGGCAGGAGGCCCATTCAGCAGTGGCTCAACCCACAGTTATTGAGTCTGCCATGCACACCCTCAGACTCAATCCACCGGATTTAAGTTGGTATATGGACTCTGGAGCGACGTCCCATATGACGTCCTCCCAAGGTAATCTCTCATCCTATTTTAATTTGAGCAATTATAATGGTATAATTATCGAAAATGGTCATTCAATACCAATTAAAGGGTATGGTTCTAGCAAATTATCACCACCAAACCCACCACTAATTTTAAAGAATGTCCTTCATGCTCCTAAATTAATCAAAAATTTGGTCTCTATTAGAAAGTTTACTACTGATAATTGGGTATCTGTTCGTTTTGACCCTTTTGGATTTTCCGTGCATGACTTTCAGACGGGGAAGCTTCTCATGAGATGTGATAGCAAGGGGGCTCTATCTGATAAGTTTACCCAATAAACAGTTCAAGTTTCCATCTACTTTTGCAGCCTTGGCACGAACGTTGGGGACATCCGGGAGAGTCTGTTTTGGCCTTTCTTAAACAAAATAAATTTATTTCTTGTATCCAAACACGGACTCTAAAATAAATGGCATTCTTGTGCACTTGATAAACATGTTAAATTTCCATTTATTTCTTCTACTTCGTGCACTCTTATGCCATTTAACATTTTACATTATGATATTTGGACATCACCTGTTTTGAGTTCTTCTGGTCATAGATATTATTTACTCATACTAGATGATTACTCTAATTATTTGTGGACATTCCCTTTGTCGAAAAAGTCACAAGTGTTTTCCACTTTTCTCACATTTAGAGCATTCATCCGAACTCAATTTGAACGGGAGATTAAGAATATTCAATGTGACAATGGGAGAGAATTTGACAATAATCAGTTTTGGGATTTTTTTCAAAACAAATGGTATAAATTTTCGTCTGTCTTGTCCTCACACATCATCACAAAATGCGAAGGCGGAACGCAAAATTAGAACCATAAACAATATTGTTAGAGCATCTCTTGCTCATGCTTCACTACCCCTCATATTTTGGCATCATGCACTCCAAATGGCCACTTACCTGTTGAATATTCTTCCTCATAAAAAAATATCATACCAAGCTCCACTAAAAATGTTTTATTTACGAGAGCCCTCATATCTTCATTTAAGAGTGTTTGGTTGTCTTTGTGTAACATCCCGGAATTTTGGGACAATGATTTGAGCTCTAAGCGTAATAAGTAGACTCGGCCCTCGAGAATTTTATGTGATGTCACGCATGCTAATAAAGAGACTAGAATATAAAAGAATTAGACCCCGAAATAATTTTGGACGTAACAAAAATGACAACGGGGAGCGAAAATAAATTTGGTGCGTGCACAAAGAAGTTATGGACTAATGTCATATTACAAAAATTATGACATTGAGTATACGTAGGTCTTATGAATTATTAGGTTTTAAATGAAGTCGGATCTAGAATTAATTATGTGTGTAATTGATTAATTGTGGGATTATTATTAAGAGGGGTAGAGGAAAATAAGGAGACTAATTAGGAGCAAGTGTATAAGTATATTGGGCTAATACACGTGTAGCCATGAGAATATAAGGAAGAAGTGACTAATTCAATTAGAGGTTAGTGGTTATCTCTTAACAGTGCTGCCTCCAAATGTAAATGAGTATAAACGGCTTGTACATAAAGTACTAAATTCTGAGGGAAATGACCAAAATGGAACCGATCAGTTGTTGTTTCTTGCAAAATGGTGAGATTTTTAATCCCTATATCATATTTGCCTGCTGGTTGTCCTCTTAAATTTTTTAGTGACTATGATTTAGTAAACGTCCAAACTTACGTGATCTTCAAGAACAGTCTGCCAATTATTCTATTTCTTCAAAGTCAGGGTTATATGTGTTAATAGGATGTAGAGGAAGCCTGTCGAAGAAAATAAAGGGTTTTCTCTTAAGTTTCATCTCGTTGTTCCATTTTAATCGTATTGTGAAACCCGTGTTTTTATTAAAGTGAAGCTAAGGTTGAGGCGCTAGACGAGCTGTGTGAATTGTGTTGTTAGGCGACTCGACACAGGTATGCTAAGACAAATTATTTCTTTCTTTTGGCATGTTCCATGTAACGAAGTATAACCGTGATATTGCTCCATAATTTATTCTACTCCTAGTAGTTAAGAATATTCATGTTATTGATTCATATGCTAAAAACATGTCTAAATATGTTTATAAGTCTTTACTGAGGCATACGGAAAAGATGTTGATTTTTCAATGTTAGCCGAAAGTATAAAGGTATTATGTCATCCGTTGAGATTGGAATATTGTGTTATCATTCATGCATTTTTATTTGCATTGCATTCATATATTACCCTGGACCACTTGTGCTATTCACACTACTATATGGTAAATATTATATATATATATATATATATATATATATATATATATATATATGTACGGGGAATGGGAAAAGGGAAAGACATTATATACGCACACCACCTGCAGCTGGTACAGACTATCACAAAAGAGCCCGAAGATACCAATATGATATGATCCCCTTGTGTGGCGATATAACCTGATGCCCACAGAGGCGGTTATGGGAGGATTCCTGTGTGGACATTAGTATACCGCATTGGCATTATGCATACATTCATTAATTATTATATGGTATGATGCCCACAGAGGTTGTTATGGTAAGGAAGATGCCCGATGAGGCTGTTGTATATGAAAACTGCATTGTGCATAACATTTAAGCATATGTATTATGGCCCTCAGAGGCATTTACTGTTGGTCAGTTGTTTCGGTTTCAGTTGTTGGTATATCCCTGTTATACTATTGTTTATGCCTGACATACTCAGTACATCAGTCGTACTGACGTCCCTTTTGTCGGGGGACGCTGCGTTTTATGCCCGCATGTTCAGTTAAAGAAGGTGACGGTTCACGCTAGTAGGTTGCTGATTCAGCTGATGTTGGCACACTCTATTTGTTTCAGAGTTGCAGTTGATCGTGGTATAGTATTTTTGTGTCTACATAGGGGTATGGAGGGGTCATGTCCCATTCATGTGATGTCATGTATTCTTTAGAGGCTTGTAGACATGTGTCCTGTGGTTAGTTGTCATGTATGGCCTTGTCGGCCTTGGTATGGGTATGTATATATGAAAATTGGATCTCTGATTAAAATTTTCTATAATGTTTTTCGGCTTAGTCCGTATTTAATTATGATTAGGTGTTGGATGCACGTTTGGCGGTACCCGACGGGTGGGATCCGGGTGCCCGTCGCGGCCCTCCAATTTGGGTCGTGACACTTTGCTACCCCTCTTTCCATCCACCACAATCACAAAACTTCAACCCCGGTCTACTCCATGTGTCTTCTTGAGATATCCTACTAATCATCGCGGTTACAAATGTTACGACATTTCTTTCAAAAGAATAATTATAAGTCGTCACGTAATTTTTTATGAAACAGTTTTCCCTTTTGCCAAGATACATGAAACTGGGACTCATACTTATGATTTTTTGGATGATGATAAGTTTTCATATCTAACACATTTTTTTCACAGCTCGGTACCCATTGGTTATGCTAGAAATACGAACTTGGGTCCACTGGATCAAAGAACGATTGCCCAGCCGCTTGACAATTCAGTACATCAGTCTGGGCCTTCGCTTCTGAGGCCCAGTCACCTCTCGACTCCAGGCCCAATTCCGAACCCAAGGGTCACTCAACCCACTGCCACTAAGACGCCTTGCATTCGGAATTCCTCACTCTCGGCCAGTGGCATCCAGTCCACTGGCCATGCAAATCGTCCGGTCACCCGTAGTCAACATGAAATTGTCAAACCCAATACCAAGTATAGCCTACACATTCAGGTCTCTAAATTACCTTTGCCTCGTAACTCAGTGTCTGCTCTAAAGGACCCCAATTGAAAAATGACCATGGATGATGAATATCATGCTCTAATTAAAAATATGACGTGGGATTTAATACTTCGTCTATCTAATGCTAATATAATTTGATCTATGTGGATTTTCAGTCATAAAGAAAATTTTGATGAAACTTTTTAGCGGCATAAGACCCGTCTTGTAGGTGATGGGAAGACACAACAGGTTGGTGTAGATTGCGGGGATACGTTCAGTCCAGTGGTCAAACCGGAAACTATCAGAACAGTTCTAAACTTGTCTCTCTACAAAAGATGGCCCCTTCATCAATTGGATGTCAAAAATGTCTTCCTCCATGGATACCTCAATGAAATTGTCTACATGCACCAAATGTTGGGATACAGAGATCCCAAATATCTCAATAATGTGTGTTTGCTCAACAAATCATTGTATGGACTGAAGCAGGCCCCCAGGGCATGATATAAACGGTTTGCAGATTTCGTGTCGCACATTGGTTTTTCTCACAGTCGTTTCGATAATTCTCTATTTATTTATCGTCAGGGTAACAATACTGCTTATCTTCCTTTATATGTAGATGATATTATCCTAACAACATCATCATACTCTCTTCGCAAGAGTATCATGTCACAACTTGGTTTCGAATTTGCTATGAAAGATCTTAGTCCACTACACTACTTTCTAGGAATTGCTATGACACGTCATGCAGGTAGATTATTTCTCTCCCAGAAGAAGTATGCATCTGAGATTGTTGAACGAGCTAGAATGTCATCTTGCAAACCTTCGGGAACTCCGGTAGACACTAAGTCTAAATTGAGTTTCACCTCAAGCAAACCATTTGCCGATCCAACATTATACCGCAGCCTAGAAGGAGCTTTGCAGTATCTCATGTTCACCAGGCCGGATATTACTTATGCAGTGCAATAATTGTGCTTATTCATGCATAATCCGATGGAGGAACATATGCATGCTCTAAAACGCATTGTGAGATATATTAGCACTATGGAGTATGAATTACATCTATACTCGTCCTCCGTTTCCAAACTTGTCACTTACACGGATGCAGACTGGGTAGGTTGTCCGGACACCAGACGCTCCACCTCAGGTTATTATATCTTCCTTGGTGACAATTTAATCTCTTGGTCTTCCAAAAGACAAGCCACAATATCACGTTCAAGTGCTGAAGCAGAATACCGTCATGTTCCCAATGTTGTGTCTGAATCATGTTGGATTAGAAATCTGTTACTTGAACTTCATTGCCCAATTCCAAAAACCACACTGGTATACTGTGATAATGTTAGTGCAATCTATCTCTCAGGAAATCCGATCAATTATCAACGCACTAAACATATTGAGTTAGATATCCATTTTGTTCGTGAGAAGGTGGCTCACGGACAAGTCCCAACACGTCATCAAATAACATATATTTTCATAAAAGGACTTCCGCTGGTATTATTTAAAGATTTTCGGGACAGTCTCAACATTCGCCGCCCTCCAGCTTCGACCGTGGGGGAGTGTTAGAATATTATTATTAATGATTAGTATCATTTTATGTATGGTAAGAGTAAAATGATAATTAGAAATATGTAAATTAGGAAGAAGATTGTTAGGGATTGATTGTTGATTAGAAAAATTAGAGGCTTGATTTCCATCTCTCATTTATGTGTATATTATGTATATATTAATCCCTTAATGGAAGAATACAATTGAGAAAATCATTTTCAAATTATTACATATATCTCTATCAATGAAAAATATAATTATGGATCTATGACAACTTCCGTTACGGGTTCAGGCATATCATAGGATTCATTTGATGATGAGATCAAACATATATATATATATAATATCATATATATTTTACAAAAATTATAACCAAACACAATTTCATTTTCAATTTAAGCTTTAAATTTTTTAAACAAAGTGAAAAATATTTAATAGACGTTTTGCAATGCGTTTCCATATCATGCTTTCATAATTTAATTTTAAATCACCGTTTATTTATGTAATTTGGACAAAATTTCAATTTCAATTTTATATCATGATTTGAAATTTCAAATCATCCAAGAGGTGTAATTTGGGATTCCAAATCATGATTTCAATTTTTTTTAAATGTAGCATTTGACCCATAAATTTAGTTTATTTTGTAAAAAAAATCATAATTTATTAAATATATTTACTAATCATGTTTACCAACCATTTTATCAAATATTAAAAGATCTGCAAGTTGGTAATATATTAAGAGATTGTTCATACCATATGGAATGATTATATTAAAGAATAGTTATACTACAACTCAAGTTCAATTTTCCTTTTTATTGACTAAAGTTCGAGCAATTGATGTTATATTTTAAAAAAAAATTCTAGTAACATATTAATTTTGTTATATGATTTATTCATTTGGTAACATTATATGAAAATTGAGAAATCATTTTTACAACTTGTGAAAATTTTATTTATAAAAAAAATATAATTTAAAAAATTTAAATTACATATTTTAACAAAACTTTAATTTTATAATTTAAAATTACTGATTTCATATTATAATTTCAAATCGGTTGAAACGGCTCCTTCTCCAAACGCCTACTACGTTTTTCAACTTTAAAACTGCCATCTTAGTAGTGAAAATAGACAAAATACACAAAACTTTAAGTAATGATTGCTCCATTTGAGTTGGCAACAGTAGCACAGACGAGGCAGTCAAACACACGTATGGTTTAACACGTGCATTCAAACAGAGAGATATATAGCAGAAAGAGAGAGAACACGAAAAAAGCCAGAAAGTGAAATGACTAGTGAACAGTAAGTTTGATGCATCTTATTATATAGAAACAAAAATAGAAAGAAAAGTAAAAAGGAAGAGAAAGCTACAGTATATATGATATAGTTGTCACCTATATTACTCTATCCGAATTTGTTTTTCCGTTTATTGTCCGATATTCATATTAAAATTGGATTAATTTTGATGCCGCGTAGGACCTGTTGAAAATTTGTTTTTGATGGAGAGGTTGCGTCCACTCATATTTAATGACTTAAACACTAGAGTTTCGCATGTTGGAGACTTTGCCTCTTCACACGTGCATAATCTACTAAATGAGTAGATGACCGTAGGGTCAAAGATCGTCAAATTTCGTTAAGAAATGAAAGAGATATTGATCGACGAAGTAAGGTGTTTGAGACATGAAAATATGTTGTGAGACAAATCTACCACATCGGTGGAAAAAGGAAGAAGTATTCTCTTTGCTCCAAAGGTGGAATCTCCCACCCCAGGAGCCCCCACACCCCGGTCCGATAGGTCTGTGAAGGAGGTAAATCATGGTGACTCAATTGATTTCAAAGGTTAGACCATTACCACGCTGCGCACAAGGGGCCCTCCTTTATTTCAAGAAGAAACCCTCACACTGCCGCTGACGGGATTCGATCCTTGGTCTTTGCTCCAAATATCCCCCTTGAAACCAATTGAGCTGCCCAAGCGGATTAAGAATTATTCTCTTTATAAGCCTAAAAATGGATAAGGATTTGGGATCCCAAGGGGTAACCCATGTGTTTGAAGGAGGGAGGACCTAGGTGTGCTTGGGTTCGAGGCTAGCCCCCACACGCGCGCAGCCGCCCCGCCGTCCGGGCTCGGGTTCTCGGGTCATGGGTCATGGGTCATGGGCTACTTCTGATATTATCTTTTGGACCAAAACTATTTTGCACTTACTACAAAACGTTTCTGACCATGAATACATCTCTTAAATGACCTCTTAATCACCTCTCCTCCTCGTAAACACTATATATTGCCTGAAACAAATTTGAGATAGAGAGTGAGGACGAAAAAAAGAGAAAAACAATCCAAAAGAAAGAGCAGAAACAATAACGAAAAGAAAGAACAGAAAGGAGCACCCCATCAACCGCAACTACTGAATAATCGTTGATCAATTTATCTTTACTGAAGCCAGGATGCAATTTCTTCATCAATTTCTTAATTTTAGTGTTAATGATATTCCTTTAAATTATATTTGAAAGAAGAAAGATCTAGCACGTTTATACAGGTAAAACGAATGTTTGAAGGGACCGTTTGGTATGATATATCAAAGAAAATAATATACGTATTAGTTTTGATATTATAATCTCTTATTTGGTAGTGTTTTTCAATATATGTATAACTAATACCTATATTAGCTATATATCCTACTCATTATTATTCTTATATATAACAAACTTATGTATAATCAATATCAAGATTATTCCTATTCTAATACGCTATTCAGTACCATTTCTATTTTAATACGTACATCATATTTATTTAATACAACAAACGAAACAATCGATAAAAAATAATTCTAACATAACTAATCTCAACATTACTAATACACTCTATTCAGTACTATCTTTATAGTTTATACACCGTACCAAACGATCCCTAAATGTTATGGTTTCGAATGATGAACCCGATATAGACAGGTCCGATAAGATTTCATATTTGTACAAAAATCTGTTTTTTAATTTATTTTATCTATTTCATGAGCGGAATGGGAGGGTACATGTTACTCTACTATGATTTTAAATATATAAGAAAAGAGATTTCAGCAAATATTAGATCTATTCATTATACTAAAAATTGAACTTGAATTTTTCTTACTAATACTATAAAGTGGATTTTTATAGTATAATAAAGTGATTTTTTTAAAATATATATATACATATATATCAAGATTACAACTTCTTGTACCTAGTAAAACCTTAATATCGGTGAGACTTATTACACTCTTCGTTTAAGTTTATGTGACATAAAGTGGATAAGTAATTTAATAAATAAAAATGTCTTTTAAATTTTTTTCTTTTAAAATATATAATTTAAGATCTATGTAATATGAAAAGTTCAAATCTTAAGTATGTCATAATATTTATGTGATTGTAAAATTTAATTATTAAATTAAATAAGAAGTTTAATTTAATTCGTTTTCAAATTAAATGTTATCATTTATTTTGGAATAATTTTAAAGAATTATAGTACGACAAACTGAAAAGGGAGAGGTAATTCTTTGACCCCACCAAATGTTGTTAATTTTAGACTGATATTGGCTTAAAACTAATGTAAAATCAACATCAACTCTTTTTAATAAAGTAGATCTTTAAAACTTCTGCCGCTCAAATCAACAAAATCAGCATTTAAATTAATTAACGAGTTCGGAAAGAAGGTCAAGGATGAACAGTATTCGGTTTCTCACATGGTGTCCCGTATTTTTTAATTAGGGCTCTATTAAATTCGGACTCACGTCGGCAAATTTTATATTGAAAGAATAAAATACTCCCTAATAAAGGCGACTTTGTATTTGATAGAACACAAACCCAAGATCTCCTATTTAATATAAAGGACTACTTGCTATTCTGCCACACGCCTTTGTTAATTGAGTGGTTATAATAAACCAACACAACTTATAAAACAATACGGTAAACAGTAATGCAATGGCTAAGTGTGGTGTGAAACAGAGAGAAGTATAGTGTTGAGGTTTGATCCAAAGGTTGTAGGGTCGACACTTGAATGAGACACCACTCCCCCCTCTCCGACCACCCATTCATTCTCTTTCTACCCGACCATAGCTCTCCAATCAAAGCATTTGCCTGTATGTATTCAAACTCTTTGATTCCCAACGCCAGAAATTCACCTTCCTAATTACAATGTCATTTTTTGTATGCATGTTATTCCTATGTGACATCTCTCTCTTTCTCCATTGATAGCAGACAGCAGCCAACCTCTAATTTCATGATCTTTGTTTAGTCACTTAATTTATTACAAATATAAGTTTTAGCTGCATCAAAGCTTGTCATAAAAGGTATTCTTGTTTGAATTTAATTTATATATACCGTCAATATAAATGATTTTTACACTATTATTAGTGTATTTAGTAATATCTCCATTTAGTTTTACTTATCACGTTTCATTTTTTTTGAGCCAAAATATATGAACTTTGACCAATATTTTAAATATATTTTTCATCATATTAATATGCGAACAACTATAATTTATAGTATTTTTCATATAACTTTCGAACATATAAATTTTAATTTTAACATATTAAATTAATTTAATTCTAAATATTAGTTAAATTAACTTTCAAAAAGCGAGACGAGACAAGTAAAAGCGAAGCGACGGAGTAGGTTATATTTCATCGATCCCAATTTCTTTAACATTCTTCCTTTTAAGATTCAAATTATCTAAATTTTAATCAATATTATAAAGTGTATTTTTTTATTATATGACATTAGAAAAAATATAATTTATAATATATTATATATATATTTTTTAAATCTATATTTTAATTAAAATGTAGAGTTGATCTAAACTAATTTAGCTAACACTCTTTACTCTTGGGAAGCGACAAAATCTATTGAGATAATCTTTTCTTTGTTCTTTCTTTTTCCTATCTTTGTTTCAAGTCCCTAGAATTATCTCGCTCTCTCTTCTCCCGTTCTCCTTTGTTCTTTTTTTTTTTGTGGGTATATTTTTCTCCCTTGTTTAGTCACCTCTAAGAAGTGATCTCTCCTTTTCTATTTACTAGGGTTTACTTTATTTTAACTGCCTCATACCGCACCACTTTCTTGCCCTTCCACACACCCTAAAACATCTCTCTCTCTTGCATGATCTATGGGTAATGTTCCTTAATTAGTCTTCCCTTCCCTTTTGCCTTTATAAACATTTTGGCTTTATCATCTTTTATGTTTGTCTTGGTGTTGTGTCCCTCTCATCTTCCCCAACACCTCTTCTCTTTAGTAGTACTAGCTAGTGTTTAGTTACCTTCTTGTTCTATTTTCATCATGAGTGATCCTTATACCAATTACTTCCATGGATGGTTCAATAATCTCAACCCTCTTTACCATTCCTCATCATCTTCTAGTACTCCTTTCTCTTCCTATAACTATATCTTACCCTCAACTAATTTCCAATATTTTCAATCTTCACCACCTTCTCCTCCTTTGAAAGAATCTCTTCCTCTCCTTAGTTTGAGTCCAACAAGGCAAATTCAAGATCAAGATTACTCATCTAGTACTATGGAAATTGAAAATAACAAAGAAGAGAGCTTCATTTCTAACTTGGGTGGTGATGAAGAAGGAGATGATGAAAGTGTTAGTGTAGCCTTACAATTAGGGCTACCTAGTCCAAGCCCTGATGTTATTTCAAGAATTTGTTCCTTAGATGAGACCAACAAAGAAGAAGTTACTGTGGCTAATATTAATGGATATTCTAATTCCACAAGCACACTTCACAAGGGTCAATATTGGATCCCAACACCAGCTCAAATTTTATTTGGTCCTACACAATTTTCATGTCCTCTTTGCTTCAAGACTTTCAATAGATACAATAACATGCAGGTATGTCGATTAACTTAATTAACGTCCTTTTATTTATATTTAAACCGTTTTTTGTAGAGGTAAGTTTTGCATACCCTGTATCCTTGTTGTTGTTATTTATATTTAAACTTAAAATGATTTATCCTAAAAGCCTACAGGCTAAAGGCTAAAACTTGCCTTTTGTGTTTTCATCATTTCTTCTTTTTGTTTTTGTTTTTTGGGTTTTGCAGAAAAGAGAGAAAACTATTCTCCCTTTTTTAACAACACTTCTTTTCTAGCATGATTTTTAACCTTTTTACTTTTAAATCTTAGCTGGATATTTGATAGGATGAAAGACATTATATAAGGTTTTCTTTTCTTTTCTTTTTCAAATTAAACAAAAGCCACCTAAAAATATTTTGGTTTATAAATTATTTTTTTCTTCCCCTCCTTTGTTTGCATGAGTTGTGTGGTTTATGGGGATCTGATAAATCAACCTGGCCCAACTGAAAATTTTGGTCAGTGGTTCTCTTTATTTGATTGAACAACACATCTAAAATGCCTTTTGTCCTTGAAGTTTGTATTACACATAGACAGTTGTGCACTAAACAATTCCTAGTTTTGCCTATAATCTTAATCAGTGGACTGAAAAGATAAAAAGGGTTCTCAATCTTAAGACTACTACACAACTAGACCCTAGACCCCCACAAACAAATGCTAAGGTGAAATATTGAAAATAAAATTGAGAAATATTTCTAGTGAAATAAGAGTAATAATTTTCCGTTACTTTTAACGTTTTTTTGTCGTTGTTGTAAAATTCATATCCAAAAATATAATTTCAATGTTCAAATACTATTTTTCAACTTTAATTTCAGATATTATTTTATTTTATTTCAAATTAGATCAACTATTATCCAAAAGCGTACAAAGAAACATGCATGTAAACCCATAGTATATTGCTTCCTTTGTGAATCAAGATGCATATGCATATTCCATGAACTGTTTCCTGTATTCTTTTTTCCCGTATCAAAACATCAAGTTTTCTTTCTTTTCCCATATTTAAAATGACTACATGCAAATTATCAAATATTACCACCAATAATTGTTGGTGGTCTCCAACAAAAGTCATCTTTTTCTTTATCTAAGTTAATATGTTGTCAAAAGGATCTCTAATATGCAATCTTTAAAGAAAGATGCTTTAGTATCATCACAAGATCTTATCATACAGATCCAATAATAAATCCACCATATTAAATGAAAATAGTGTTTTTCACATGATTGTACATCAAACTCAAAACTTGTTCTGTTTTAATTAATTTCTACTTTGGTAGTTAAATGCAATATTCCATGTTTATGTTTAATGGTTCTAAAGGCTACAAGTTATTACAATGAGTAGTGTGTATCGAATGACATGACCTAATAACTAATGGAATTATTAAATTTGAAGTCATCTCAACTCTCTGCAGCTTCATGCACTTCTTCCCTTAATAATATGTATCAACACCTTATTAATCCAATTGTAACATTGGGAGAATTCTTGATTTCTGTAGTAACTTGAAAAGAAAAGTTGTGGACTTGTGGTGTAGCTAGTAGCCCTATATTATACAAATTTAAGTTTTATATATGTACCGACAATTTAAAAATATTTACACAATCAGGTCACTTAAATTTAAGGTAATTGCATGTACAACATAATACATTAGAACGTACACTACTAAAAAATTAGTACTATTTTCCTACTGAAATTTACCACTAAAAGATGTTCAGTGGTTATTCCCATTGAATGTCGGTGGAAAAAAAAAACCTAAATAGTAATGTTTTAACACTGAAGAATTAGAAAGTTTCCCAACGTTACAGTGACAACCTATTTCTCATCATGCATTTTCTCAGTGAGCTAGTTCTGATTCGGTGGGAATGAGGTGGGTAAATCATATTTTATAAAATAAATTCTCATTTAATGGTGACGGGAGAAACCTCTGTTTCTAGTAATGGAAATAAATTACACTAATGGTTTAAAAATTCATTATATATACTGTAACTTAACTCCTACACTAGACTTTTTTCTTTTTTGTGGTTTGGTTTTCTTACTCTTCTCCCTTCCTTTATTTTTCTTATTTCTATATTTCCCAACAGATGCATATGTGGGGGCATGGATCACAATACAGAAAAGGACCAGAATCACTAAGGGGAACACAACCAACAGCAATGCTTAGGCTTCCTTGCTTTTGTTGTGCACCTGGCTGCAGGAACAATATTGATCATCCAAGGGCTAAGCCATTGAAAGATTTTAGAACCCTTCAGACACATTACAAAAGAAAGCATGGAATCAAGCCATTCATGTGTAGGAAATGCGGCAAAGCATTTGCTGTAAGAGGTGATTGGAGAACTCATGAGAAGAATTGTGGAAAGCTTTGGTATTGCACTTGTGGATCAGATTTTAAGCACAAAAGGTCACTTAAAGATCATATTAAGGCATTTGGGAATGGACATGCAGCTTATGGTATTGATTGCTTAGAGGAAGAGGATGAACCTGCTTCAGAAATTGAACAAGACAATGATCATGATCCTTCAAATTGACATTATGGGGTATGGGGAAATTTTTTATTTTGTGACTCACAAAACTGACATTAATTGTGTGAGACTTATTTTTATCTCACAAAAAAAGTGGACCTATTTTTTTGTGAGACAAAAACAAGTCTCTCACAACTAGTATCAATTGTGTGATACACATAATAAAGTTTTTGGGGATATGGGGAGAGGTATCATTTGGAGAACTACATAATTCTCTCTCTTTGTTTATGTTGCACTTGAAGCCTTGTTGCTCTTGACATTTTCATTAGTTGCAACTTTATCTTCCTTGAAGGGAAATGTTGCGCCGATGAGAAGAAGTTAGCTCTCTATATATCTCCATGTATGTTTTAGTAACTACTTTTGTTCCATTTTATTTATATGTTTGATTTTCCTCCTTTTGACCATATATGGTTAATTAAGAGTAAAGCCAACTACCTTTTTCATCTGATAATAATGTCCACATTGCCAAAAAAAAGGGTTTCATCTTTACACGAAGTCATTTTTTTTATGGTAAAACCAGACAGCTCATAAGAGCCTGGTTGGGCATATATATTAATCAATCTAAAAATACATAGGAGGGGACCTCTCCTTGCCTCCCAATACATATGTAGATTGACTATATTCAATATAATATATTTGGTCACCTAGGTTCATCTCAGGATATCAATGTACAAAAACAAATTAGAGTAATTGAGATACTTGAACATTCAACTTACTGATTAGCTAGTGCAGAGGTCATTGAGTGAGTTTGATCATCAAAAAACAATCAAATGTGTTTTCTTATTAATCTTAAAGGTGTCTGGAGAAAGATATAGTAATAGCTTTGCCGTGACTAGCAAAATACATTTTCAGCCAAATTTTATTCTTAGCGGGAAAGAGAAATTTAATACATTCATAGAGGCCCAAGTATATAGTCACCACTGGATTTTTTTTTTTTGGTGACTATATACAAGGACTGCTACTAAAGCTATCAATTTACAAGGCAGCCTTTTTGGCTCGAAACAGTAACACTTACCTTTTAAAAAAAAGAAATAATTCGGTGTACAAAACATTCCACGTTAGCAAGATTCAGGAAAGGACTGCACCCGGGGTGTGATGTAGACAACCTATCTTAATGCAAGCATTAGTTGTTCTTCCATGACTCAAACTAGTGATCTATAGGTTGCACGGAGACAACTTTGTCGTTACTCGAAGACTCCATGCAAGAAACACTTACCTTCTGTGATGATTAAATGGGTTGCCGCGTAATCTCAGTCACAAAAAAAAACCTTATATCTTATATAGAAATTAAGGGGTAGTAGATGGAATTTATAGTTTTCCCTGTTTTCACAAGTATTGTTTGTTTGCAGGTTCAGTCGTGTTGGTAAATATGGCCCCCAGGCTATTGTTATGGAAAATTTCTGAAGGTTTTATTTAAGCTTTTTGTCGTTGATGAATGATGACTGAGGAAGGACATTTGTGAATTGTGAATGTGGAATATAAAGTTAAGGATTTGAGTATAAAGCTCCAGCCTGTTAAAACTGAGGATGTGATGGGAGCAGTAATTTTTTGTCTTCTCCCTAAGACCATAAATACGAGTTGCATCACGATCCTAGTCGTCCTTGCTGAAATTTATTTCATAATTATATTGATGGAATCTAACTTTAATACTATCATGTTGTAATAGATTACAGACCAATCAACACAAGCAACAAATTGTCTATACTTTGACCCAAAGCCCAATGCAGCAACAACAATAACATACTCAGTATAATTCTCAAATCCAATTGCGTGCTACATATATTGTAGAGCTGGTCAGTGGGCCGGGTCGGCCCGGTCCCTCCCCTACACCTCCCCGATCCCGCCTCGAATCCGAGTAATAAAAAAAAATATGCGGTATCGGGACTCGAACCGGGACAGGACAATGTCTCGTCCCGACCAGTCCCGGCCCGCCCCAGTCCCGACCCGATCCCTCCCCTGTCCCTCCCGAAACCCCCCTTTTGCAAAAATAACAATTGCACCAACGACCATTTTTGGCCTCCCCCCCTCCCCCAACCCCCATACTCCCTTAATATTTATTTTTAACCCATAAGTTATTATATTTACACTTTAACCTAATTTTTCAACTATAAATACCTCATTTTCTCTTCATCTTTCTCACAAATCTTCCTACAATCTCTCTAATCTCTCAATCTATCTCTCTACAAGTCTACATTGTCTACTAAATATTCAATTTTATTTATTCATTTGGGAATTGGGAGTGAAGTTGGCAACTAGCTTGAGGATCTTCCATCGAGCAAAGTTTAAATTTTCAACCTCTCGATTACACGTCGACTTTACGTCGGCGTTTGGTACATTCGTTCCTTCATTAATTATTATTGTCTGTTTATTTTATTTAGAGCACTTAATTTCATTTACTTTAATTATTTATTAGTATAATTATAAATTTATAATGGAAGGATTTAAACGTATGCTTACGGGTAGGGGTCAGGCTTCTTCTAGTAGGGGCAACAAGGGCAAGGGTACTTCTTCTAGTCATCCTATTCCTACACAGGATGATTTTGTTGATAATGAACATTTTCCTACAATACCATTAGATTTAGACGAGGAGCTATTTTCTGGAACTCAAGAAGACTTTAATTTAGACGATAATCTAGATGATACACCCACTAATGTTGATGACAACACACCCACTAGTGCACCTTCAACTGAAATGTCTCCTATTCCCCCTAGTATGAGACGAGGTCCAGCAAAACGACCATTAAAATCAGATGCATGAACATTTTTTGATAGGGACGTAGACAATCAAGTAGCTAGATGTAAATTTTGTAAAGATGTTTTAAAATTTAAAACTGGAAAAGGTCACGGTGGGACGGGGGGTTTAATGAGACA
This sequence comes from Anisodus acutangulus, assembly GCA_029783415.1. Lineage (NCBI taxonomy): Eukaryota > Viridiplantae > Streptophyta > Magnoliopsida > Solanales > Solanaceae > Anisodus > Anisodus acutangulus. Next base: position 31,132,331 of record CM056493.1, read on the forward strand.
CATATCAAAGGCTCATCGATTTAGGTATGCCCAATATGAGGCTTCAAAACCGGGTGCGCAAACGCCCGCTCTATCGGGACAAGGTTCACACACTGATACTGTCCCGGACCAAGTACAGGGTCAAATTAACCCTATGACGGGGGGAATTGTAGGCCCTAAATACAATAAATATAGAGATAGGAAATCAATAACAAAATTAGTTGATGTGGAGGGTTTGCCTTTTTCATTTCCTTCATCTCCCGATTTTATTAATTACATTAGAGATATGTATAATCCTGCTTTTAACGGTTTTCCTAGATCAACTGTTAAGAGAGATGTATTTAAATTCGCACATGAATATCAACAATATTTACGTTATTCATTATATCATTTTAATGGCAAAGTGGCTATCACTTCTGATATAGGCCGTAGTACTAACGGCCATGATTATTTAACGGTAACCTGTCATTGGATAGATTATAAATGGTCTATGCAAAAACGTATCTTAGCGTATAAATATATATATGATAGGCACACTGGTACTTTATTGCAGAAAAAATTTATCAAGTGTGCTCTTATTACGGAATAACTGATAAAATTATGACTATTACATTAGATAACGCTTCTTCTAATAATTACGCTATTACAATTTTAAAAAATAGTTTAACTCCATCTTTTTCAGATCATTTCATATAAAATGTGCGTGTCATATATACAACTTAGTTGTAAAGGATGGTCTATCACTTTTTGAAGACATTCTTAGTAAAATACAATTTACTATAAATTTTATTTTAAAAAATAATAGAATACAACGAAGAAAAGAATATAAAAAAACTTGTCACGATTGCCAACTACCTTATAGAAAAATTCCAGAAGAAGTACCCACTAGGTGAAATTCTTTATACGAGCAACTACTTGTTGCTTATGACTATAGAAAACCTATAACTTTATTTTTTAACTCTCATAATCAAAATCCAGCTGATATGGTTGTAGATAGCGATTGGGTAAAAATTTCCGAACTTATTGTATTTTTAGAGAAATGTTTTCAATCAACAAAAGAATTTTCCGATATATATTATCCTACTATTTCAACTATGTTGTTTTATATAGCTCTAATATTTTTATTACTTAGTGAATATATGGAAAAACCAGCTTATATGACAGTTATTAAAAAAATATTTATCAAAATAAAAAAATATTTTATTCCTATTTCCACTATTTATATTATTGGTGTTGTATTAAATCCGACTATTAAAATAGACGGTAGTAAATCACTTATTGAAACTATTTACGATTGTATAGAAGTACTACCACCTCCAAGTCCCAAAAATCCAAATCACCCACCACCTATTGAACAAACTAAAGAAGAAGTGTTGTCTAGTGTAGAAGACCAATGCAAAAAAATATATAGGTTTTACCAACAAGAAAGTGCTAGTAACCTACTGGCTTCCATACCATCTTTTTCTTCTTCAACACAACCTCACAAAAGACATGTTATTTCTGCGGCTAGTTATTGAAAGCCTCAGAAATAGAATGTGCGGCCGTACCGCTACTAACCAAATTAGCGAGTTTGATATTTTTGTTTTGCAGGGTTTTGTACCGTACCAAGCAGTTCTCAATGAAGAAAGACGTGAAGACTTGCTGAAATACTGGAGGGGGAATGAGAAGACCTTTCCGACACTTTCAATGATGGCCCGAGATGTTTTGAACATTCAAGCATCATCAACTGCGTCTGAAAGCGCTTTTTCTGCCGGCAGATATCAAATAGGAGACCACAGACACTCATTAGCCAGAGACAGCTTGGAGATTGTAGTATTATTCAGAGATTGGATACGAGCGAAGTGGAGAAGGTGCGGTCAACCGGAGATCAATGAAGAAGAAGACGAAAACTACAACGAAATCTTATCCGAAGGTGGTGGAAGCGACGTGGATCAATTTGACCAACAAATACCAATTCCAACCGAAGAACCACAGAAAATTATCAAGAAACTAGAACAGGTTTTTTTCAGAATATAATTTTTTAATTGCAATTTTAGTATGTAATTTGCAACTTCTGGACAATACCACAAAGTTGTAATTTTGACAATTGTATTTGTATTACAAAAAAATCATATGTCAATTAAATAATATAAGAGACACAAAAACAGCCTTGGGATGTTTTTATTACACTATCTTATCTTGTTTAATTATTGAATTTTTTATACATATGTTATTAAAAAAAAAAGGAAAAACCGCCCGGATCCCGACCCCGACCCAATCCCGCCCCGATTTCGACGGGATCGGGATGGGACTTCGACAAATCCCGCCAAACCCGATCCCGCCTGACCCGACCCACCCCGATCCCGCCCCTTCACCCGCCCTGACCCGACCCCGCCAAACCCGGCCCGCTTGTCCCAAGCCCGGCCCACTGGCCAGCTCTAATATATTGTATTGTAATAATTAGATGTTCGACAAGTTAGTTATACGGTAAGCTAAAGGGCAATTTAGAGATTTCCCTCTCCGGGGTATTTTAGTTTTTTCCACTTTCTATTAGATACGGTTACTACTCTATAAATAGTAGGTTGAGTGTAATACTTTCCTTTGAAATAACATCTACTTCTCCTCCTCCTAAAACCAGATCTTATGTCAGTATACTACATTGTATGAAATCATCATATTGAGCTGATTTAGCTCAAATTCTCGTGGTATCAGAGCAGTGATCGTACAAAAATTGATTAATTGTATTTCAGTTCTTGGCAACTGCCATTCTTAAAGCTTGGAGAGACGGTCAACCATGGTAGGAACGGAAACATCGATTGCCGGTGTACAAATTTCACAAATTGATTACACTCATTATCTATTTCTAGAACCAAGTGATACACCGGGAGTTGTATTGATTGGATTGAAGTTGACGAGATCGAAAAATCATACGTTGTGGAGTCAATCGATGAAGCTCGCATTGATAGGGAAGAACAAGTTTGGATTTATTGATGGAAGCTATATGTGAGGCTTGTACAAAAGAGAATTAGTAAAACAATGGGATAAATGCAATGCTATTGTGTTACCCTAGATCAGTTGCACCTAAGCTGATTTCCAGCATTGTACTTGCTGCATATGCAAAGAAGGTTTGGAAAGAGTTAAAAGAGAGACTCCATAAATCAAATCTCACTATGATCTATCAGTTATGGATAAAAATAGCAACTCTAGTTCAAGGTACTAATACAATTATGATTTATTACTCAAATGAAGGATCGCTAGGATGAATTGGATCTCTTAGCACATTCATCACATGCTAGTGATAATGAAGAATCATCACCTTACATTGAAAATTTTGAGTAATCAACATTCGTTGCAGTTCCTTATAGGGTTAAATGAGACTTAGCGCTATGTGAGGAGTGATATTTTACTCAAATCACCTGTATTAGCAGTGGATCAGGCCTATGCCTTGGTTGTACGGGAATAAAGTCAAAGAGTTTTGGAAGTAGTTGATAACAACATGAATTTCTTGAGTTTTTTGGTAGGGAGAGGACAAGGTTTCACACTTAAGAAGTCTAGAACTATACCTGGCACTATATGTTAGAACTGTGGATACAAGGGATACTTAAAAGAGATTTTTTATATGTTGGTAGGTTATCCATCTTATTTTAAAAGCAAAGAAAATTTTAAGGGCAAAGGGAACAACTTATGCTCATCACACAACTACTGCTGAAGGTGATACATCAAGTTCTGAACAGAACAAAGGGCACTATATCTCCACTGAACAATTTAGAAATTATATGAATCTGCAGGCCAAGGACTTACTGTTGTTGGGCCTGTGTTCAAAAAATCAAGAAAAACAGAAACCAAACGGAAAGACAAAAAACTAGAAAAACAGAAACTGGAAAAATAATGCAGAAGTAAGAAAATATCCGAGACCACAGAATTCACTGTGTGTCCTTAAGGAATTTAATCCCCTCACTGTACCCGAGGTTATAGATTACTTCCTCCCAGGATAAAACGGATATACCTGTCGCAGGAGTAGCGGTACGTCAAACGCCTTCGACTTCGACGAACTCAAAGTTGGCAACGAAATACAGTAAAACTCGATAGTTTTATTTGTGGAAAAAGAATGCAGAATTTCAGATGCAAATTTTTTTTGTTTTTGTTGTCTTAAAAATGAGGCATTGCCTCAGTTTATATAGCCTTGAAGGTGCCTCTTCAGAATAGGTTGGTGACTGTTCGGAAAGGTTGCCTTTATTTTCCTTCCATTTCTCATTCACACCAACATGACTAGTTTTATTCATTAACTAGTTTTAACAATCCCCCACATGAATGGGGAATGACTATATGATGAAAAACATGCATGACAAAAAACTGTGTGATTCGTAAGCAAGGATTAATCACATCTGAATAAGTAAATTTCTCTTTGAACTTTCCGTAGTGAACATATGTCGGATATACTCGGTCAATCGGTAGATTTGATATCCTTGAACCGTCGAGCTTTGGTGTATACCTAGACAACCACATGTCACACAATTAACCCTTTAACCGTCTTTGGTTCTCATTGTTTTGTTCGTTTCAGCCATGAACACTACCTGGTTCATAAGTGCGTAGAGAATTAGCCTTACAGAATTCTCCTTGAAGCGGCTTACACTTCACACTTACATAGGTGATTCCTAAATGTGTCATCCCGTAGATATACTATTTGATATACCCCGTACCAAACTTAGGAACCATTAAAAAGCCACAATGCTTTATCCTGGTACTGAACATTGTCTCATCACGAGAATGGACCAAAGAGTTATTGTGACAATGTTGAACCGTCATTAATGACTTTGTTTGATCTCTTTGAACCTAGATCTTGGGATCTCCAGTCTTCTAGGTAGAGTTACCGTCACGATGACTTGTCCTCGACCATAGTCCCATTCCCCTTGATGATCTTTCAACTACCTCTCTAGTTAGGCCTTTAGTTAGTGGATCCGACACATCATCTCTTGACTTAACATAGTCAATTGTGATAATTCCACTAGAGAGTAGTTGTCTAACGGTATTATGTCTTCGTCGTATGTGACGAGACTTTCCGTTGTACATAAGGCTCCTGGCTCTTCCTATTGCCGCTTGGCTATCGCAATGTATGTATATAGGAGCTAACGGTTTGGGCCAAAATGGAATATCTTCTAAGAAATTCCGGAGCCATTCAGCTTCTTCACCGGCTTTGTCTAAAGCTATGAACTCAGGTTCCATTGTAGAGCGGGCGATACATGTCTGTTTGGATGACTTCCAAGACACTGCTCCTCCACCTATAGTAAAAACATATCCACTTGTGGATTTAGTTTCAGTTGAACCGGTGATCCAATTTGCATCACTGTATCCTTCAATAACTGCAGGATACCTGTTATAATGCAAAGCAAAGTTTTGAGTATGTTTTAAATACCCCAAAACGCGTTTCATTGCCAGCCAATGTTTTTGGTCGGGATTACTAGTGTAGCGACTTAGTTTACTTATAGCACAAGCAATATCATGTCGCGTACAGTTCATGATATATATCAAACTTCCCAATACTCTGGCATAACCCAATTGAGAATGACTTTCACCTTTATTCTTTGCAAGAGCAAGGTTCATATCAATTGGCGTCTTTGCAACTTTAAAGTCCAAATACTTGAACTTTTCAAGTACCGTTTCAATATAATGAGTTTGAGGCAATGCTAGACCTTGAGGGGTCTTATGGATTTTAATTCCCAGAATTAAATCGGCAACTCCTAAGTCTTTCATATCAAACTTACTAGCAGGCATGCGCTTAGTAGCATTTATGTTAGCAATGTCGTTACTCATTATCAACATATCATCCACGTACAAACAAACAATGACTACGTGGTTCGGAGTGTTCTTAATGTAGACACATTTATCACACTTATTTATCTTGAATCCATTTGACAACATTGTATGGTCAAATTTTGCATGCGTGGTTTGGGTGCTTGTTTTAGTCCGTAAAGAGACTTAACAAGTCGACACACCTTCTTCTCTTTCCTTGGAACTACAAACCCCTCAGGTTGTTCCATGTAAATTTCTTCCTCTAACTCTCCATTTAAGAAGGCTGTTTTCACATCCATTTGATGGATTTCAAGACCGTACACGGCGGCTAACGCTACTAACACCCGAATGGATGTAATCCTCGTTACCGGCGAGTATGTATCAAAGTAATCAAGACCTTCTCGTTGTCTAAACCCTTTAACAACTAGTCTTGCCTTATATTTATCAATAGTACCATCAGCTTTCATTTTCCGCTTGAAAATCCATTTGGAACCTAAAGGTTTATTCCCTGGAGGAAGGTCAACCAATTCCCAAGTATGGTTGTTTAATATGGATTCTATCTCACTATTGATTACCTCTTTCCAAAATTGAGCTTCCGATGAAGACATAGCTTCGTTTAAGGTTCGAGGCTCATTCTCCAACAAAAATGTTAGAAATTCTGGTCCAAAGGAAGTAGACGTCCTTTGACGTTTGTTGCGTCTTGGATTTTCCTTATCAGGAATATTTTCCTTTGTTTCTTCCCGAGGTCGTTTAGATTCTTTGCTAGACGACTCATATTCCTTTTTATACGGATATATGGTTTCAAAGAAGTCAATATTATCTGATTCAATTACCGTATGCACCTGAATGTCGGGATTTTCTAATTTGTGAACTAGAAATCGATATGCCTTACTATTTGTGGCATATCCTATGAAAACACAATCAATGGTTTTAGGTCCTATTTTTACCCTTTTGGGTTTAGGAACTTGCACCTTGGCCAAACACCCCCACACTTTGAAGTATCCCAAATTGGGCTTCCTTCCTTTCCACTTTTCGTATGGAATAGATTTTGTTTTGCTATGGGGCACTCGATTGAGGATTCGGCTAGCTGTTAGAATGGCTTCCCCCCACAAGTTCTGGGGTAAACCAGAACTTATTAACAGGGCATTCATCATTTCTTTCAGGGTTCTATTTTTCCTTTCCGCAATTCCGTTTGATTGTGGCGAGTAAGGGGCAGTTGTTTGATGAATAATGCCATATTCCAAACATATTTGTTCAAAAGGAGATTCATATTCACCGCCCCTATCACTCCTTATCATTTTAATCTTTTTGTTAAGTTGAGTCTCAACTTCAGTTTTGTATTGCCTGAATGCTTCAATTGCTTCATCTTTACTATTAAGTAAATAAACGTAGCAATACCGCGTACTATTGTCAATAAAAGTTATGAAATACTTCTTCCCACTGCGAGATGGGATTGACTTCATGTCACAAATATCTGTATGAATTAAGTCTAAAGGACTTGAATTCCTTTCAACTGACTTATAAGGATGTTTAACATACTTAGACTCAACACAGATTTGACATTTTGATTGATTGCATTCAAACTTAGGCAATACTTCCAAACTAATCATTTTTCGCAAGGTTCTATAATTGACATGTCCTAAACATGAATGCCATAAATTATTTGACTCAAGTAAGTAAGACGAAGCATAAACTTTATTATTATTGGCAACGACCATTACATTCAGTTTTGACAGCAACAAATGTAATACACAACGGTGAAGATTTTATTTCTTCAAACCGAATCAAGGTTACACAAACAGATTTAAAATACTTGAAACGAAATGCAGTAAATTGTATGTTGTATACTTGATGAAGTTTTTATATCTTCAAATCAAGTACCCAAATGAGTAGAAAGTTGTGAAAACTTTAATCTCAATCGGAGTAGAAAATCCAAAGATTTTAGTCTCCAAACAACATATGAGTTCGTTACACCGAAACAACTAACATTTTTTTTCCCAGTAAATTGTATGTTGTATACTTGATGAAGTTTTTATATCTTCAAATCAAGTACCCAAATGAGTAGAAAGTTATGAAAACTTTAATCTCAACCGGAGTAAAAAAATCCGAAGATTTTAGTCTCCAAACAACATATAAGATCGTTACACCGAAACAACAAACATTTTTTTTCCAGTAAATTGTATGTTGTATACTTGATAGATTTTAGTCTCCAAACAACATATAAGTTCGTTACACCGAAACAACAAATATTTTTTTCCCAGTAAATTGTATGTTGTATACTTGATGAAGTTTTTATATCTTCAAATCAAGTACCCAAATGAGTATAAAGTTATGGAAACTTTAATCTCAATCGGAGTAGAAAATTCGAAGATTTTAGTCTCCAAACAACATACAAGTTCGTTACATCGAAACATCAAACATACACCTTTTTTTTTCTTTTTCCGACAATGTTCTGTAATTGTTAAACAAGAACAAATGAACACAGAAATAATGATTAAATTCCTTAAGCTTGTTGTTGGGCCTGTGTTCAAAAAATCAGGAAAAACAGAAACCAAACGGAAAGACAAAAAACCAGAAAAACAGAAACTGGAAAAATAATGCAGAAGTAAGAAAATATCCGAGACCACAGAATTCACTGTGTGTCCTTAAGGAATTTAATCCCCTCACTGTACCCGAGGTTATGGATTACTTCCTCCCAGGATAAAACGGATATACGTGTCGCAGGAGTAGCAGTACGCCAAACGCCTTCGACTTCGACGAACTCAAAGTTGGCAACGAAACACAGTAAGACTCGATAGTTTTATTTGTGGAAAAAGAATGCAGAATTTCAGATGCAGAAATATTTTGTTTTTGTTGTCTTAAAAATGAGGCATTGCCTCAGTTTATATAGCCTTGAATGTGCCTCTTCAGAATAGGTTGGTGACTGTTCGGAAAGGTTGCCTTTATTTTCCTTCCATTTCTCATTCACACCAACATGGCTAGTTTTATTCATTAACTAGTTTTAACACTCACAAGCATCAGGAGGTAACTCAGGTGAATATCATTCTAATATGGCAGGTATATCTACTTTATCATCCAAAGTAAATACTTGTGTTGGATAGTAAATATTGGTGCCTTACATCACATTACACCACTTAGGAGAGTCTTAAATAAACTTAAGGCAACTGATAATCATAGAAATTGTGGAGTTCAAGTCCCAACTATAAAAATGTGTATAACTCATATAGGAGTAACAGTCATTCTAACGACTCACTCTTAAGAATGTGCTATATATTTCAGACTTCAAGTTCAGTTTGTTGTTAGTCTCAAAGTTGACAAAAGAACTTAGTTATTCAATCAATTTCTATCTAGATTTTTGCATATTTCATGGGCTTTATAATGTCAACGGGGATTGGTAGAGAGTGTGATGGATATATGGGTTGCAACAAGAAAATAAAGTTATAGTTGAATCAGCAATAAAGGAACATAGAGATTCTACAACATGACACATGAGGCTTGATCATCCTTCCACAGAAGTAATGCATCACATTCCTTTCCTGGAGAATAAGGCAAACAAATAAATACAACACTACTGCACCATATATCCTATGGCCAAACAAAACAAACTCAAATTTCCTATTACCACAAGTACAACTGGTGGTCTTTTTCAGTTAATGCATGTTGATATCTGGGGTCCTTTTAAAGTCCCACCATATGATAGAAAATTGTATTTTGTTACTATTATATCTGATTTTAGTAGATAAACTTGAATATGTATAATACAATCCAAATGTGAAGTCAATGTTGTGTTGAAAGATTTTCTGCTTAGTATAAAAAACCAGTATGATATAACTGTCAAAATCTTGATATCAGATAATGGAAAAGAATTCTTCAATTTTAGTTGCACTGAGTTGTTTACTTCTCTTAGTATTATTCATCAAAGTAATTGCCCATATACCCCACAATGAAATGAGATTGTAGAGAGGAATCATTGACACATATTAGAGATTGCAAGAGCATTAAAATTTCAAAGTGGTATGCCCAATAAATTCTGGGGTGATTGTGTGAGATGAATTGTATATTTGATTAAGTTGCCCATGGGTGTGCTACAAGGGATGTTCCCTTATGAAGTTCTACATAGAAATCCAGTAGTGTTTGATAGACTAAGGATATTAGCCAGTAGTGTTTGATTACCTAAGGATATTTGGTTGCCTGTGTTTTGCCAGTATCTTACCTAAGAGGAACAGGTTTGAACCAAGGGCAAGGAAAACTATCTTCCTTGGATATGTAGAAACACATAAAGGGAATAAATTATTTAATTTAGAGGCAGTCGTATTTCTTATGAGCAGAGATATGAGCTTCAGGGAGGACATATTCCCTTTTAAAGGAGCAAAGGGAGAACTTCAAAATATATTTTATGTTGAATCATTGAGTTCTATCAGTAAGGATACTTTGTCTGTAGCAGTTGTCCTTGACAATGTAGAGATTGATCCAGAAGCTAATCATGATGGATAACCTATTGTAGATGAGATTATTGAAGATGTGGACTCAGTTACCCATCCTGAAGTAGATCAGGTACTTCCTGATGCATATCCTGAGTATGATGTTGAATTAGATGAGCTTAGTAATCACATAGTCATTCCTAATCAACCCCTGGAGCATACTCATGCCAAGAAGAACCAATAGAGCTTCAAAGCCCCCTATATGGGTGAAAGATTATGTGACAGTCAGGAAGGGGTCAAGGCAATCCTTATATTATATTTCCAATTATATCACTTATTCAGCATTATCCCTTACATTCCAATCATACCTGGGAGCCTTCTTAGCTTGTGTTGAACCTAAATTCTTCAAGAATACTTTCCAAGATAAGAGGTGTATAAAATAATGAAACAGGAAATATCAGCCTTGGAGGACAAGCACACCTGGGAAGTAGTTACTCTTCCCACATGAAAGCAAGTTATAGGTTCTATATATAAGGTTAAGTACAAGGCGAACGGAGATGTGGACGGATTCAAAACCTGACTTGCAGTAAAGGGTTATAACAAAAAAGAAGGATTAGAGATACCATGACATTTTTTCTCAAGTTGCAAAGATGGGCACAGTTAGAATCATCATCAGTATTGCAACTTGAAAGAATTGATCACTTTCTCACATGGATGTCAACAATACAGTCTTGGAAGCTAACTTGTTTGAACAAGTATGCATGGCTCTCCCATAAGGTTTTCATAAATGGGGGAGAAGAAAATTTTGCGGGCTAGTCAAATCACAATATGACTTGAAGCAAGCTTCAAAACAATAAAATATTAAGCTCACAAGTGCCTTAGTTGTTGCAGGTTATTCACGAAGTGCTTATGATCACTCTTTATTTACAAAAAGGCTGGGACAAGTCATTGAGATCATTTTGATTTATGTGGATGATCTACTAACTAGATATAGTTATCCACAATTGATTGAAAAAGTAAAAGCCACTCTACAGAACAACTTTAAAGTAGAGGATTTGGATTACTTAATATATTTTCTTGGCATTGAAGTCTTGAGGTCCAGTAAGGTATACTTTTCAATCAGAGGAAGTATTATTTAGAGTTGATCTCAGAAATTCCCCTTTGGAATCAAATCACAAGCTTACCACAGTTGACTATAATGAATTCACGTGGGAAACAAAGATGATGCAGAAGCTCATTGGTAAACTGATCTACCACACTATTACTATTTCAAATATCTACTTTGGTGTGCAACTTCTTAGTCAATTCATGCAAAGGCAAAAGTAGTCTCATAAGGAAGTTGCCTCAACGGGTTATTAGGTACATTAAAAGATCACCATATCATGGTTTATTTTTACCTCAAGAACCAATATCTAAGCTCACTGTTTATTGTTACTCTAATTGGGCAGCTTGTCCAAACACTAGAAGATTAGTTACAAGCTATGTGGTGAAGTTGGGAGTTTAATTGATTACTTGGAAATCAAAGAAGCAACAAACTGTCAGTAGGAGTTCAACTGAAGCTAAGTACAGAAACATGGTTGTTTTTGTTGAGGTGACGTGGATATTGGAGTACTGAGTGAATTGACCCCTATCACATTATTCCGTGATAACAAAGCAGCAATCCAAATTACTTCTAATACATTTATCATAAAGAACCAATCACATTGAAGAGCCAAGATCAGGGTACGGACAATAGGAGGAGACACAAAACACTTTTCAGTGATGATGGGGCTGCACTAGGGGTTAGCTCTTAGCCCATTCTTATTTGTCTTGGTGATGGATGGACTGGCGTGGAAAATCCAAGGGGAGGTGTCATAGTGTATGTTATTCGCAGACGACATAGTCCTGATTGATGAGACTCGCAGCGGAGTGAATGCAAAGCTGGAGGTTTGGAGACAGACTCTGGAATCTAAAAGATTCAGGCTAAGTAGGACCAATACAGAATACTTGGAGTGCAAGTTCAGTAACGGGAGCGACCTTGAGAAAGACATGGAGGTGAGGCTTGGTACTCAAGTCATTCCAAAGAAAGAAAGCTTCAAGTACCTCGGATCTATTATCCAAGGGAATGGGGAGATTGATGACGATGTCACACATCGTATTTGCACAGGGTGGATGAAATGAAGGCTCACATCTGGAGTCTTATACGATAAAAAGGTGCAACCAAAACTTAAAGGCAGGTTCTATAAGGCGGTAGTTAGACCGACTATATTGTATGGGATAGAGTGTTGGCTAGTCAAGACTTCACACATCCAAAAGATGAAAGTTGCGGAGATGAGGAAGCTGAGATGGATGTACGGGCATACAAGGAGGAATAGGATTAGAAATGATGATATCCGAGACAGAGTGGGAGTGGCCTCGGTGGAGGATAAGATGCAGGAAGCGAGGTTGAGATGGTTTGGGCATGTGCAGAGGAGAGACACAAATGCCCCAGTGCGGAGGTGTGAGAGGTTGGCTATGGACGTGTTCAGGAGGAGTAGAGGTAGGCCGAAGAAGTATTGGGGAGAGGTGATTAGACGAGATATGACACATATGCAACTTACTGAGGACATGACCTTAGATAGAGGGTTGTGGAGGACACAAATTAGGGTAGTAGGTAGTCGAGCATAGTCCTACTTACGCTTATAAACTGGTAGTGGTAATGTTATTATTATAGGCCTGTTTAGCCTATTATACAAATAGGCACATTATTGTTTTATAGTTACATGTAGCTGGTTTTCTGCCGATATGTGTCATTTGGTGTATTTTATTTAGCTTATTTACCTGCGCTAGTTAATGCTTATGTTTTTTAAATGCACTATCATGGCTTATTCGCTTTTGATACCAGTATTTTCATACTACTTTAAATTTTTCCGGACCATTTCTCTTGCTTGCTTTACTCTTGCTTTGCTTGTGCTTATGCTCTGTCTTAAGCTGAGGGTCTCTCGGAAACAGCCGCTCTACTTACCAAGGTAGAGGTAAGGTCTGTGTACACTCTACCCTCTCCAAACCCCATTGTGGGATTTCACTAGGTATGTTGTTGTTGTTTGTTGGAACCAATCACATTGAAATTAATTATTATTTGTTAGAGAGAAATCAAGTTTGGCCTCATCCATCCTTAGTTTGTTTCTACTACATCTCAATTAGCTGATGGCCTTACAAAGGGACTTGGGATTTCTCAACACCAATTATTAGTTTCCCAGCTTGGAGTTCTTGATCTGTTTCACACTCTAGCTTGAGGGAGAGTATTGTAATAATTGGAGGTTAGACTACCTAGTTAAGCAGTTAGATGGAGAGCAGCTTAGAGATTTCCCCGTCAATGGTATTTTAGTTTTTTCCACTTTTTATAGACACAGTTACTACTCTGTAAAGAGTAAGTTGAGTGTAATACTTTGCTATGTTAAAATAATATCTACTTCTCTTTCTTTCAAAATCAGATCTTATGCAAGTATACTACATTGTATGAATTTTTCATATTGAGCTGAGGTAGCTTAAATTCTCATATTGGTTCCACGCTTTACAATTACTTATGACTTAGGACCTTTTCATCTCCTTCCAATATGAGACTCTAGGGGACCTGCAGGTTAACCTTTCTTTGGCAGCTTGTTACGATCGACAAGTTCACACAATCCTATTTTCCGTCCTATTTGTAAAACTAACCCTTTAAGGGAATCTACTAATTGAAATAGTCGAAATCACAAGTGATATTGTTAGCTTGGAGCGTAATCCTACACACTTTAGAGTGCATCACTAAGATTCAACTTTATTTTTTTCATATGCCTAATATCTTTGTAGAATGGGAGCTTTGGAGTAACTGGTAAAGTTGTTGCCATGTGACCAGGAGGTCATGAGTTCAAGCCGTGTAAACAGCCTCTTGCAGAAATGTGAGGTAATGCTGCGTACAATAGACCCTTGTAGCCCGGCCCTTCCACGGACCCCGAGCATAGCGGAAGCTTAGTGCATCGGGCTGCCTTTTTTTTATACCCAATATCTCTGTAGTACTATTTTCAGTATAGGTGCTCCTCTCCTTAGAAGCTCGATGCATACAAAGAAGAGATCATAGAATAACTGTAAAAATCCAACCTATTTGTGATACTTTACTATCTGGGTCTAGGTTCACATGATTATTTTAGAATGGTGTAATTCTCCTTGTCTGGAGTCTTCTCATTAATACAATATATATATGTGTGTTTACAATTGTAATCCTAATCGTATGAGAATATATACTTTACATAATTACACTAAAATAATAATAACAGAATATATAGAGAATATTTACGTATTCTCCATCACACCCCCTCAGTTGGAGCGGGAGGAGGCCGAACGCTCAGATTGAATCTGAAGTCAAGGAACAGCTCCTGAGGAAGTCCCTTAGTAAAAATATCTTCTTACTGATAGGAAGAAGGAACATGTAACACCCGAACATGGCCCCTGACAACCTTCTCACGAATACAGTGATATATCCATCTCAATATGTTTGGTTCGCTGATGCTGAATCGGGTTATGAGACAAGTAGACAGCAGATATGTTATCATTGTAAACAATAGATGCATTACGTAAGGGACCATGAAGCTCTAGAAGGAGGTCTCAGTTAACAAATTTCGACAACAACGTTCGCAACGCCTCTATATTCTGCTTCTGCACTCGAACAGAAAAGCATGGTCTGTCGTTTGGCAGACCACGAGATGAGGTTATCATCCAAAAATACACAATAGCCGCAAGTAGATCGACGTGTGTCTGGACAGTCACCCCAATCGGCGTATGTATAAGATATCAGTCTGGTCGGTGCAGATGGATAAATATGTAATATGTAGTCAGGAGTACTCTTAACGTACCGAATGATACGTTTAAGAGCGGTTAAGTGAGGCTCTCTGGGAGCATGTATGAACAAACACACCTGCTGAAGTGCATGTATGATGAGCCTATATGATAAGCCTGTGAATGTAAGATACTGAAGTGCACCAGCGAGACTCCTATAAAGAGAAGGATCAAGCACCGCGTCCCCGTTATCAACACTAAGTATTTACGATTGTTATTAAAGTTTTTTGATATATATTTAACATATTTTCCCTATTTTATTGATGTTGGCTTTTAGCTAATTAAATTGTTCGTACAATTTTACTATATGTATTGGGGATATTCAAGTAAGTCAACTTTTATTTTCTTGAATAAACAAATTGTTAACACTTAAAAATAGCTAAGTGTTTAGACGAATTCAGTGACAGCCGAACTATTCCGGAGCCGAATTTATGCCTAGCCCTCGACTACAAGAACTTCATCGGTTACCAAGGTATCTCAGCCGAGTTGTCAGTTAGAGGTACGACTGGGACCCACTCAGACGCAGACGCCTCAACGACCAAGTCAAAAGGGTTTTCAGATCCCCATAAGCGATAACGGCCAATGACAGCTAAAAGAAAGGGGCCATTATCCGAGCAAGAGGAGTAGAGGGCGAAAAAATCGGCACCACCTCACCCATAGTCGGCCATTAAACTTGGTGGTTTACTTGATGGCTGACATGGGGGGCACGTTTGTACAATTGTTTTTCTCTTTTTATACTATAAATAGAACGCATTTATGTATATGATAGACACACACAATCAATCAAACAACTCAAATTTTATTTATCTTTATCTTTTATCCCTAACTTTATCATTTACTTTTACTTTACTCGGTTGTATTCATGTTTCTTACCTCTTAGTTTACTCACACCACCATCCTAGCGCTTTCTGGAGTAGTTGGGGAACCCGTTGCTGGAAATTAGAGTTCAATTTCCAGCTCAAATCATTTAAGTTAAGGAATCAATTTGTCTCCCGATTTCATCAGTCGATAAAACGGTAGAAGGCAGAATTCGAGGCGAGAACAAATTTGGCACGCCTAGTGGGACCATAGGTGAATTAATAGCAAAGTTTGATTCTCTAGGTCAGGATCATTCTTGGTGTATGCGCCTAAGGTCCGGTAAGAAAATGAACCTCGAGTCCAGTCCACATCCTAAACAAAATCCTTCTAGAAGGAATAACGAACCACCATCCTCCGCGGGTATGCCTACATCGGTGGATACCCCTCCACTTCCTCCATCAACCCAAGCTATGGTAGAATCTAGCCAATATTAAGGTCCAACCATAATGACCACGTCTTTTATTAGACAACAGATTGACGTAGGCATCCACGACATTATGTACCAAGTTTCTAAACAGTTGGTTGACATTGTGAAGCCGATGGTACATAATGAGGTTCAGCAAACAAGGGAGATAGAAACCAATCGAATTCACCCAAGAGAATGTTCGACTAGTTCTGCCATCCCTCTGACGAGCGGTGTTGTTCAACATAAGACCGTGACTCCCAGTGTTGTTCCTCAGCCGCATGTGCATCAGCCATTGCCTATTCAGGCACAACCGATAGTGCACCTAGGAACACAAGCCTTATCGCCTAGCAACCAGCACACTACATGGTCGTAGTCGAACCTTGGGGGGAAAATGTGCCACTTAACCAAGCGAGTCTGTAATATGGGCATATCAACATGGATCGGAGACCAGTTCAGGCTCCAGGACACTTTGGATTGTCGCCCGTTATACCGTACATTTCTACAAACGGCTCTACGATGTAGGCGAACAACGTTGGCCAGCCGAATTGGCAGCCGATGGCCCCTGGCAATGACTTAGCTCGGCTATCTGGTGACACTATTTATAGCGGAATACCATTTCAGCAGTCATTGCCAGTACCCAATCCATACCTTCCAGGAAGCGTAAACTTTCTAAGAACAGCCAACGTCCGAAGAGAGTAGCCATGGAACACAGTTCCATCTTATCCTCAAGCTCCGTTAGCCATTTCAGGAGCTCAGGTTGAAGGCTTTGGTGGCCATATCCAACAGCAGCCGTGGGGAATTACCCCTCCTATTGGTAATGGCTAGCAAACCACCTACAACCTTCACAACCCTATCCAACAAATTGCAGAATGGAGGCCGCCAGTGCAGAATGCCTACCAGCCGAATATAGTAGAGAATCGGTAGGGGACGTCACAACTGATAAACTCGAAGATTATTGCTAATACCATGCGGAGGTACTTCGGCATCCAACTGAAACCTTTGGACATGCCTGTTTATAAGAAACCCTACCCCGATTGGCTAGATCAGATAGCACCTTTGCCGAGGGGATTCAAAACACCGGAGTGTGCCATCTTCTCTGGCGACGGCGGCGAATTCACTATCAAACACATCGTTAGATTTATAGCCCAATGCGACGAGGCTGGCCAGAATGAGTATCACAAGTTGCAGTTATTCCCTCCCACTTGGTATCTATCATTGAAGCGGATGAGTCCGACTCAGAGTCAGTCGATTGCACGGCAGACGCAATGGTGGCCAAGATTGTTAGGGTTGTTCACTCTTGGCCAGCCTTGAAAGCCGTAAAAGGCAAGGAGACGAGTCCATCCGATGACAAGATCGGTTACTCGTTTGACATCATGAAGGCAGATTAGATCTTTGATCATCTGCTCAAAGATAAGTAGATTCGGCTGCTTCATGGTCATATGATTCCGCCTGCCGAGGAACTAAAAGATAAGAAGTATTGTAAGTGGTATAATTCATACAGTCACTCTACTTCTAATTGTGTGATCTTCAGAAAGGCGGTCCAAAAGGGCATCAAGGAGGGGAGGTTCAAGCTAGCCGATAAGAGTATGGCTGAAATATCCATTGATACCGACCCCTTTCCTGCGTTACCAATATCTATGGTATCTTTTGCTAATCCCGATGAGTCAAGGTACATAAAAAGGAAATAACTGATGAAAAGAGTGTGGGTCCCAAAAAAACCTACCGAAGGGGAAGGCCACAATGACCTCTATGTTCAACCGGTTAGGCAACCTACATGACATTCATGATGACAGACAGCCAACTATGAGCAGTTTTCATGGATGCCCTAAATACTCGAGGGACATTGAACGAGAACTTCAGGAACAAACTATGAGGTTCAGAAAGGTCTCTATCGATGTCAGGCATATGCCTGGGGGAAAGCATGGATGCCAACCAATCGTCAACCGAGCATGCCTCGAATAGATGATGAACTACTCCCTAAATCCAAACAGAGGGTGGTCGAGTTTAACATCAACGAGGGTGTTTCGTCCTTGAGTATCACGGAGAGAAATGAGGACCATTGAACGAGAACTTCAGGAAAAAATTATGAGGTTCAGAAGGGTCTCTATCGACGCCAGACATAGGCCTGGGGGTAAGCACGAATGCCAACAAATCGGCAACCGAGAATGCCTCGAATAGATGATGAACTACACCCTAAAACCAAACAGAGGGTGGTCGAGTTTAACATCAACGAGGGTGTTTCATCCTTGAGTATCATGGCAAGAAATGAGGACCAGACGAGACCCCGGACAATGATTAAACCAACAGCCAACATAAAAGATGGGAAGTGGAATATCAATCAGGCTCTCGAAAAGAAAAAGGCACCACCGAGAGTCGCATCCAGAAGTAAAAAAAAAAGAATGCAACGTGCCAAGGCCTTCCGTAAGATGCAACAGACATTGCATATAATTTCCAACACCAAGTCAGCCGAAACTCAGGAGATTCCTGAGTCTACCGTAGCCGAGGCTATCGAGCCGGCATTCAGCTCAGTTGCTTCAAGGGCAATGTCACGTGAAGGAGAGAGGTCGGGTCACCATAGTTGGATGAACAACCTATCGATAACTCGATGGAAGAACCCTGAGAAAAGAACGTGGCCCCAAATGGACCTCCAACCGAGGCAAACCCACAGATCGTGTAGAAGATTCAGTCATAGAATCTTCAGCCGATCCCCATTTATCTCCAAGAAATGGAAGATATGAGCTCCTGGTCAGCCGAATTGAATGAAGGAGGAGACTCCGTCCTCAATTTATTTAGCCAAGACCTGGTTGACGAGATATGGGCAGACATTGAAATGGTCAGCCTATTCTCATGTGAATTCTCGGCCAGCCGTTCTGCGCTGGATAGCTTAGAAAGTGATGTTTGCATAGAAGACGCAGAATGGGTAACAATAGCCGATACCACGTCTAGGGACGCTTTGAGCACTGCGTTTGGTGCACCTACGAAAGAGATGGTTAAACACCTCAAGTCTCTCTATGTGAAGGCGTACATCAATGACAAAATTATTAGTCGAGTGTTCGTCGATAATGGGGTTGTACTGAATGTGATGCCGCTGCTTACTTTGAAAGCCTCAACAAAACCAGAGAAGATCTCATCCCAACTAACATGAAAATTACTAGCTTTATGGGAGAAGCTTCTGAAGCATTGAGGATTCTAGTAGCAGAAATCATTGTAGGTCCTAAGACGGTCAGGTCAGCCTTCTTTGTAATAGATGGCAAGCCGTCCTACACCATTCTGTTGGGAAGAGACTGGATTCACACCAGCCGATGCCTTCCTTCTACCATGCATCAAAAGCTCATCTTTTGGGAAGGAGACAAGATAGAAATCATCCCAGCGGATGATAACCCATTCCAGCCAGGGGTTCAGAGCATAGATGTTATCCTCTACTCACCTTATGTGGCTCCCATAGCTATCACGGAGTAGTATGAAGAATGATCTTGGGAATTCTGTAATCTTCCCTCACAAGGGTTTGAAATAAAATAATTAACTGAACCACGACTTACCTTGAAGGATTTAAATGGTTGAAGAAACCCAAGTCATACGTGATCTGTAGCATCGGCTGACCATCCTAAGTTCTGAGGCAAGGATAGTCGTGGCATCACAAATGGGTAACCATGACATCGAACAAACGCTTGCGGCCGATGAAGTTAAGCTGCCGATGGAACTTGAATCGCCCATAAGAAGGACTATGCCTAGTTTTGAGTCTCAAGATCCGTTGGAAGATATCAAATTGGGAACTGAAGAAATCCCTCGGCTAACACATATTAGTGGTTTGCTGAAGAAAGAAGACAAACAAGGAATAATGACCCTTCTACTGCAGTATAAAGACTACTTCGCATAGGATTATCATGAGATATCTGGGTTGGCACCTACTTTGGTAGAACATAGATTGCCAATCAATAAGGGTTTCAAACTCCAAAAACAGCGGCCCATAAGGTATCACCCTTAGCTAATGCCTCAAATCGAAGATGAGATCGAATGACTGCTGAAAGCCGGGTTTACCAAAATGGCTAAGTATGTGGAATGGTTGGCAAAAATCGTACCAGTCAAGAAGAAAAATGACAAGATTCGGGTATATATTGATTACATGAACCTAAATCTAGCCACTCCCAAAAATGAGTATGTCATGCCGATAGCCGACATGCTAGTCGACTCAGCAGCCGCTAACGATGTATTGACCTTCATAGATAGATACTCTAGCTATAATCAGATATCGGTAGCCGAGGACGACATTCACAAAATCGCCTTCAGATTTCCAGGAGTTGGGCATTTACGAGTGGGTAGTTATGACGTTTGGTCTGAAGAACGCTGGTGCCACTTATCAAAGGGCAATGAACACCATCTTCCATGACCTGATAGGCAAGACTATGGAGGTCTACATCAATGATGTAATAGTAAAGTCTAAGGACTTCAAGGGTCATTTAGCCGATCTTGAACAAGCGCTGAAAAGAATGAAGATTCATAATCTCAAAATGAATCCAGTCAAGTGCATGTTCGGAGTATCGGCTAGCAACTTCCTTGGCTTTTTGGTACACAAGAAAGGCATCGAGATAGATCGTAACAAAGCCAAAGCAGTAATGGGATCAACACCACCCAAGACAAAGAAGGAGTTACAAAGCTTGTTAAGAAAGATCAATTTCTTAAGGAGGTTCATATCCAACTCGGCAGGCAAGATGAAGGCTTTCTCACCTTTTCTCAGACTTAAAGAATCATAAGAGCTAGTATGGGGTCTGGAACAGCAAGAGGCCCTTGATCAAATTAAAATGGCCCTAGCTACTCCCCCCGTACTGGTGCCTCCCGTGCCAGGGAATAGGGGTGAGCGGGTCCGGGTACCCTAACATTTTTTAACTACCCGGACCCTACTCGGTAAAAGATCGGTTCCTAAATTTACTATCCGGAACCTACCCGTAGCAATCATTACCCGGAACCTACCTGACCCAGGTCCTGGTAGGTTCCTGCACCTGTAAATAAAAAACACAAATTAAGCAACAAATTTTAAGCCTATGAGAATAAAAAAGAGTTCTAAAATAATTTCATCAAGTAATTTTTAGCCTGCAATTGGAGTTTTTAGTACCCTTATAAGAAGTTTTAGAAAACTTATTCATTGTAGAAAAGCTAATTCTGTTACCAAAACCTAAAATTGCAAGTCAAATTTGACACTCAATTAATTGAACGTGTTGATTTCAAAATAAATTTGAAAATATTTGAATTAAACTTATTTTCGTGTTCATAAGCTCTTCGATACAAAAGAAAAACTTTATTATACTAGTAAATCCCTAAATTTCATCTTCACAACTACAAAAATATACACAAATTTTAAAAATAGATTTACATTTCAAATAAAAAAGTAATACAAATTGAAGATGAGTATCGCCTGAAATAGAACAGAAGCATATGATATTAAAAAGAAATTGAAGAGTTAGATATGAACTCATATGCATTTTAGGAATGACGTGAACACAACCAAAGGAGAGAAAGAGGCAAAGGTGAAGCTTCAATGATGACAACGATGAAAGTACATGAGAGAAAGCTTCAACAACGACGACGATGAAGCTCGGTGGTGTAGCTAAAACGCCATTGTTATTGAGAGAGTTTTGGGGTGGGGAAAATCAATGTGCAGGCGCGCAACAAATAATTTTGGAGAAAGTTAAAAGTGGTCCAAATGTTTTTAAAAAAAATAAAAATATTTAATATTTTATAGGTTCCGGGTATCGGTTCCGGGTCCGGGTACCCTGTCTCTATTTGCCGGAATCGGAACCGGACCCGACATTGATCGGTTCCTAATTTTACTACCCGAACCCTACCCGTTATTATAATATATCTATCCGGAACCTACCCGTTAGTGTCGGTTCCGGTCGGGTATCTGGGTACCCTGTACCCGTGCTCACCCCTACCAGGGAAGTCATTGAAATTATATATTTTGGCTGGAGAATTATCTATCGGCTGCTTGCTAGCACAGGAGGTCAATGATCGAACTGAAAGAGCGGTTTATTATCTTAGTTGAATGCGCAACGATGCCGAAACTAGATATACTCTATCGGAGAAGCTTTATATGTCTTTGTTCTATGCTTGCACAAAACTCGAGTATTATCTAATGCCTCACATTACATATGTTTTGTTCAAAGTTGATATTGTCCGGTACTTATTGAACATACCTATTTTGCAAGGACGATTAATGAAGTGGGCAATTAAGCTCACTGTATTTTCTCTCGAGTATAAGCCACTCAGTGCCGTCAAAGGTCAGGCGGTAGCCGATTTCTTGGCAGACCACCCTTGTGTAGAGGTGGAGGACCCATACGCCCCGCTCTACAGCATATATGTACGTCATCCCTTAGACACTGACCTTTGATGGGTCAAGAACCCAGAAAGGAGTCGAAGCCGGGATAACGATAACCGATCCTAGAGATGAAACATGGAGGTTCTCTTATCGATTAGATTCTGACCTGACAAATTACCAAGCCGAATATGATGCTCTCATCATAGGACTCAAGCTCCTAGTCTCTATGAAAGCAAAATACATCAAGATTTGCGGAGACTCTTAGTTGGTTATCAAGTAGTTGGCCGGGGAATATGACTGCAAGGATCCGAATTTGTTGGCCCATCACGAAATGGCTAGCATGTTACTTAGTAGGTTCACATCATCTACATTAAGTCATATTCCCAGAGGCATGAATGCTGAGGCTAACGACTTAGTGCAAGAAGCTTCTGGCTTTATGAAGTCGCTACTCACTTTAGAGTATGACGAACTGCCAGCCGAAGTGTTAGTCGTTGATCAAATCGACTCATGGAGGCAGTTACTAATTGACTACCTAAAAGATCCCTCCAGTTGCAAGGACCTCAAGGTTAAAAGAAAATCCTTGAAATATGTGCTCATTGACGATGACCTTTATAAAAGGAGCGTGAATGGAGTACTACTCAGGTGCATTGCCAAAGTAGAGGCCTTGAGGGTCATGGGAGAGGTCCGTGAAAGAGTATAAGGATCACACAGAGCAGGGCCAACGATGAAGTGGCTAATCTACCGTCACAACTATTATTGGCCTACTATCACAGCTGACTGCTTCCAGTATGCCAAAAAATGTGAAGAATGTCAGAGACATGGACCAATCCAACGGGTACCAGCCGAGTTGATGCACCCAGTCGTAAAACATTGGCCCTTCAGATGATAGGCTATAGACCTCATCGGCAAAATTCACCCACAATCAGCTAAATGCCACAATTTCATTATCGTGGCTATCGATTACTTCACTAAATGGGTGGAGGCTCAGCCGATGAAGAGGGTTCATCAGACAGATGTCATACATTTTATCCAACACTAGATCATATATAGATATGGTATCCCTGAGACGATTACAACTGATCAAGGGGCGGTGTTCACTGGTTCTACTAGAGTTAGACCAGCTAGATGAAGATCGACTGATGGCCCTAGAGAAAATCGAAGCTGGTAAACGTAAAATGTCTACAACATACAACAAACATATTAAGCCTAAGAGGTTTACCGAAGGAGACTTAGTTTAGAAAACCATTTTGCCAATTGGGATGAAAGATCGTAAATTTGGCAAATGGTCACCAAATTAGGAAGGACCCTTCGTAGTAAGCCAACGGACCGCCGGCAACGCTTATTGACTAATAAATATGCATGACCAAGAAATAGACAGGAATGTAAATGGCAAGTATCTGAAAAAGTACTATCATTCGATTTAGGGCATGCATGAATAAACGACAGCCACAGAGCGACTGCCTAGTCACACAAAATAAGCTAATTCCCTCCGACGGGAGATGTATGGCTAAATGACAGCCACAGACCGGCTGCATGTTCACAAAATATAAAGCCATTTCTTTCATACGCCTGTGTCGTAAGGTTGGTCGCACTACTTAGGCGAAGAAAAACGCCATCCCAAGTGGTCAAAGATAATGACCCATCAAATCTGTAAGGTTTACTATAAATTTGCTCAAGAATGCCAAGAGCAATGCTGAAGCTAAAGGGTGGGATATGTATTCCCACATCTGGGGTAAACCAAGCACAAAAATAGAGGCGTCACGCATACCCGAACCCGTCGTTACGGTAGAAATCAAATTCCGATAGTACGGGGGCATCAGAAGGACCGAAGCGCTTTGTTCGGCTACTGTGACTAACTTCACTCGGTCCAACCATCCTGAATAATGAGCGACCTTGTTTGGCCAAGTATGAAGGTTAGCCGAACAACGGCCGCCGGTGAACTAGTCACAAGTAGAAAGAAAGTTGTGGTTTATCAGGCTGAAGTACTGAAACAAGAGAGAATCACCTTGTTCCAGTCCACCATACGGAATCAGACCCAGCTATTCATCAACGAAGGACAAGGCGAAGGTCAGGTCATTATTGGCTAGAATAATTTTTCCTGACCTCCGAGATAAAACAGATGAAGCCATGGTTTTCGGCTAAGAAAAGGGCCAAAGATTAGGTGAGAAACCTATGGGGGATACCTTTCCTTAAATAACCTTCAGCGGTGCGGCTGAGATTAGTTTATTATTTTCAAAAGCACGATCGAAAAATCATCAGAGCCAACTTGTGGTAATGGAGACGCCTCGGTTAGAGGGGAAACACATCTCAAAAAGTAATCATCATTGCATACACTGGAGACGAAACGAACGAAGTGACATGCGCGACTGTCAGACTGAAACAACGGCTACTTTCGGTTACATCATCTCAACAGTCACACTCGAGTTAATGTAAGGGGGAAATTGTTAACACTAAAAAATAGCTAAGTGTTTAGCTGAATTCAGTGACAGCCAAACTATTTCGAAGCCGAATTTACGCCTAGCCCTCAACTACAAGAACTTCATCAGCTACCAAGGCATCTCAGCCGAGTTGTTAGTTAGAGGTACGGTTGGGACCCACTCAGACGCAGACGCTTCAACGACCAAGTCAAAAGGGTTTTCAGATCCCCATAAGCGATAACGGCCAACGACAGCTAAAAGAAAGGGGCCATTATCCGAGCAAGATTAGTAGAGGGCGAGAAAATCGGCACCACCTCACCCATAGTCGGCCATTAAACTTGGTGGGTTACTTGATGGCTGACATGGGGGGGGCACGTTTGTACATGTTTTTTTTCTCTTTTTGTACTATAAATAGAACGCATTTATGTATATAGATAGACACACACAATCAATCAAACAACTCAAATTTTATCTATCTTTATCTTTTATCCCTTACTTTATCCTTTACTTTTAGTTTACTCGGCTGTATTCATGTTCCTTACCTCTTAGTTTACTCATACCATCGTCCTAACGCTTACTGGAGTAGTTGGGGAACTCATTGCTGAAAATTAAAGTTCCGTTTCCAACTCAAATCACTTAAGTTAAGAAATTAATTTGTCTCCCAATTTCATCAGCCGATAAAATGGCAGAAGACAGAATTCGGGACGAGAACACAAATCAAGATAAAAAGATTATTGAGGGACCCGTAGTGTTAGCCATAATTCAACATTAAAATACACCGGTGACCTAGTGACCAAAGGAAACCACAACCGGGAGATATATATATATAGGGGTGGCATACAGTAGAGTTGTTGAAAGATGTGACTTTGAGTACTGTTTGATACATAGCATATCTCTCCTTTATCTATCATCATCATCATGAGGACAAGAGAGAGAACAACAGCCAGATGGGTCAAAGGGAGTTTTCATGAAACATCATGTCCAATGAGGGGATTATCAGGAAACTTCAGGGTATACTTACTGTGCACCTCTTTCGACTTATTAGTTATTACTACTCATCAAAGACCCAGAAGTTTCACAACTATGACGAAAGGGGTTGTGGTAGACTGACATAGTGTCGGAGTCAGAAATTTAATGAAGGATGTGTAAAATTTTATTTCATTTATGTTAAGTCTGTGTAAAATTAAATATATACTCATAGTATCATTTAATCTATGCACACCGCGTAATTTTCTGGCAAAGAGTGTGCACCAGACCACCCATCGTCTAAGGTGGTTCTGCCCATGGAGTGATAAATATTTCTTCATTCTTAACTAGAGATTTTAGACTTGAGTCCTCCTTGTTATGGATTCACCTTTCTTAGGGAGCTCTTTTCCCCAACATGGGACTTCTTGGTGTGAATCTGAATTTCGTCGGTACTCAATGTGATTACCGAACACCGGATCAATAAAACCTTCTATCTCTAACTAGAAATTTCAAAAGAGAATTTAATTGAGTTTCTTTGCAAAAATATTATACGTATAGGTGCAACATTTTTTGTTTTTATTTTTTACCCAATATTCAATATTCGCATTGGTGGCGATTAAGTTCAAATTTGCACCGGGAAGTACTACATTTAGGGGTAAAATCTAGCAAAAGCAATTTTGTATCCAATAAGGATTAAATCCAAGACTTCTGATTAAGAGCGGGAATTACTTGCTGGTCTATCGCAACACTTAGTGATGGTGCAAAATCTTTTTATTTGTACATACGAATTGTTGAATCTCCTAATGACAAGATACAAACTTCTTGAATCCCTTAGATGAAATTATTGCGTCCACTACTGGTTTGAATCCCAAGATTTGAAGCGGGATTAAATATGTATATTTGATGAGTTCAATTTTATAAATTTCTTAATATCGAATTTATTATATTGAAATTGTGATTGTTCAGAATTTAAGTTTTGATAATTTTACTATCTTTGCACAGAGATATTTACATATTCACTTGGTACTTTCATATATACATCATTCTTCTTTTCCTCTTTCATTTTCCTTATAACAAGGTAGGTGGTACTCCTTCTGTCCTAATTTATTTAAAGGTGGATTAGTTTGGAGATTAAATAACATTTTTTATATTTAATTTTAAATATAAATTCTTCGAGTATTTTATAATAAAATTTATTTATTTAAAAATTACATAAAAAATATTATAAGTCTGCATAATTAATAACTCGTAATATATAAAAAAAGTTACAAAAATTGTAGTCAAAGAAAAAACTATTTAATTCTTAAACTGATCAACCTTAAAATAAATTGAAATAGAGAGAGTAATAAATATTTTGTCGTACCTTAGTTTTGATTTTTAAAAAAAACAGCGAAATCAGGCGAACAGACGAGAAACTACAGAAAAACAAGACAATGAAACTACAGTAACTGCATTAATGAATCATATATATGCATTGACCTGTCACAGCTCACAGCACCACATTTTTGCTGTACTTTTTCTTGGCTGTTTGTCTTTTATTTTCTTGAAAACGATTACTTTAAATTTTAATCAATTTCTTTTCTGTTAGTACTGCAAAAAGTTTCTACTGACCCATTGGATCCTATAACGTCAGGGTAAATCTAGGTTTAAGTACCACATGTAATGTTAAGGTATTCATCGACCAAGAAATTTTGAAACTTTTGTGTGATTAATATTTAAAGTAGATGTAGATGTAGATGTAGATGTAGATGTAGATACTGTTGACATTTGATAGTTAATAAAGTCATGTATATAACAAGATATTTTGAAACTTTTGTGTGATTAATATTTAAACTACATGTAGATACTGTTGACATTTGATAGTTAATAAACTCATGTATATATAAGCTTTAGAAAATTCATAAAAGTTTCGAAGATAAGATTTATACGCCTTGTATAAATTAAGGGGTCATTTGGTAGTGGGGATAATGAATTATAATCCTGAAATAAATTGCAGGATTATTTTATTCCATATTTAGTATAATTTTATTTCGGGATAAATAATTATGGGGTTGTTTGTTTGTCTTATTTATCTGCATTAAATATTGTCTTTTTTCAGAATTCGCTATCATGACTTAGTCGTTTTGTTTGTCTTACTTCGCTTGTGCTTGTGCTTGTGTTTTATTTTGAGCCGATGTTCTCTCAGGAACAGCCGCTCTACCTACCAAGGTAGATGTAAGGTCTGTGTACACTCTACCCTCCTCAAACCCCACGCTGTGAGATTTCACTGGGTATGTTATGGTTATGGTTATCGGGTTGTTTATACACAAAAGAGCCAGATATGCATGTGGACTATACGATATTATGCGCATATGCTCCTGTTTTAAACGTTTTGTCAGACGTGCCCCTGCCGTTATGTTTTGCACCCACTCGTGCCCTTGATTTAACAGAAACTCGAAAAAATATTGGAGGACATATTTGTTCAGTTTCACATAGTATAGGGGCATATTTGATCAATTGAAATTCCTGAACTACATATTGTTGTTAGATTCTTTTTTTTATAGTCTACTTTATGGTAGCCAATATTTTTTTGGTACTACATTTTGAAACTCCACACTTATCGTGCAACTTCACACTCTTTTCTCTTATTCTTTCACGTGCTTATAAAATATTGGCAGCTTTGAGTTCTTCAATAGCAGTGGAAGGGTTTTTGGATGTGGAGTTGCTGCACGTTATCTCATATCACGGACTCCAAATAATTCTACTAAAACTTTGTTATGCGTGGAATTCACGAAAGGGACAGATCACATTGAATTTTATGTAAGAAATAGTATAAATGCTTAAAATATAATATTCTCTCTATTATTATTATTATTATTATCAAATTTATAGCATTGTGGGAGACATTTTTTCAGGTTTCATAAGTTTGATGTAAGTTATCTCTTTTGTCCTTGTGATATTTTTTTCTATGGCATCTGTAATGAATTTTTTTATGTTTATGTTTTGTTACAGAGATATAATTCCTTGTGATTTTCGTTGCATGCCTTATCTTGTAGATATTGGAACTGAAAATATGAAAAATTTCCAGCAAGAACTCTTCAGGTCATCAACAAATTGAAAAATAAAAAGCATCATTGTTGAAAACAATCTTTTGAGAAGGGAAAATAGTGCTCTTATTAGTGAAAACAATCTTTAAAAGATGGATGTAATTGCATTTGATATTTTAATTTTATAATTTAGATGTAATGTAATGGTGATGGATTATAATTACAAATTGCAGGTCGACTTCGATTTCTCTTCTGCTGACAATGAACCCGAGTAGCTTACCTGATAAGCTTCATCGTCGAGAGGGAAAGAGCCCGGTCCAGCCGTTGAAAGACTGAGC
Organism: Anisodus acutangulus; assembly: GCA_029783415.1. Classification (NCBI taxonomy): domain Eukaryota; kingdom Viridiplantae; phylum Streptophyta; class Magnoliopsida; order Solanales; family Solanaceae; genus Anisodus; species Anisodus acutangulus. The sequence continues at coordinate 31,161,657 of CM056493.1, forward strand.
GAGAACGGTAAGGGGCGCACAAACAAAGAATGTCGTTGTAGCGATGCGAACGCTTGTGAGTGCATTAAGTAAATTAAAGATTGAGGAAATACAGTCTTCATCCGCAAAAGCATATAAAGCCGGGAGGAGGTTTGGTGCTTCTGTTTTTTATGTTTTGGAATGCAATGATAATTTGTGTCATATTGTTGTTGTTGTACCATAATATTCAGGAATTTCAATAGATTAAAACATGCCCATATACTATGCAAAACTGAACAAATAGGCCCTCAAATATATTTTTGTTGAATCAAAAGGCACGAGTGACTGCAAAATATAACAGTAAGGGTACGTCTGGGACAATGTTTAAGATACGGGAAAACGTGTAATATCGTATAGTCCAAGGGCAGATCTGGCCTTTTCCCGTTGTTTATATCACAATTGTGGTTTTATAGTTATACCACACTCCATGTGGGATAATAATTTCGTAAAAATATTATAGTCCCGATATAAAATTATAAAATAACACATTTGTCATTTTCTAAAGCTTTTCTCTCAAAGTGTTTTAAAAAAAAGTCGAGGTTAAACTCGTTTGATTGGTCAACAAGTTATACCAACATTATAATGATGAAATATGGGGTTAAATAATTGATAGAATATTACAAAAATATTTATGTGTCATGTATATCTTTTATATTTGGTTAATTTATATTCCGATTATAATTGGGAAGATTAGTTACCTAGTTTGTAGCTATGTAAATAATCATGTAACACTATATATTGTACAGAATAATCAATGAAAAGGCAGAGAACATATTCCTTTATGGTATCAGCAGCCAAAGCCCTAAAATTACCCTAAGCCGTCGTCGGTCCCCTACCGCCGCCGACCACTCTTTCCCTATCTCTCTCGATCTCTCTCCCTTCTCTCTCCCAAATTTTCAATGGCAGAACAACACATATTCCATCCTGCTCTTGCTGTTAACAATATCAAGAATTTCATTCTCATTACCCTTGAGATGGAAAACGTCCAGTATTCCTCTTGGGCAGAACTGTTTAAAATCAATTGTCGTGTGTACAAAGTCATCGATCACATCATCCTCCCTAAATTAAAGCCCATGGAGACACATGATGTTTCTGATGATGAACTTTGTTCGCGCTTAGATGCGGTTGTTCTACAATTGATCTACGACACAATCTCAAACAATCTATTACATACAATCATTGAAATCAACGTCACCGCACGACAAACGTATGAGTGATTGGAAAGTATTTTTTATGATAACAAGACACAACGTGCCTTGTATCTGGAAAATCAATTTAAGGACATTCAGTAGGATGATTTTCCTAATGTGTCGGCCTATTGTTAAGAACTTAAGATGATTGTCGATTAACTCTCCAACGTCGGTGCACCGGTTAAAAATCAGTGATTAGTGATGCAACTTATTGCGGGTTTGAATGAAACTTATGACGGCGTTGCTACCATCCTGCAATAAAGCACGTCATTGCCTCCATTCTATGAGGCCCGTTCTACACTTATCCTTGAATAAACTCGAAAAACCAAGAGGGCAGCAGCCAACGCAAGCACTGTAGACGCTGCCCTCATAACCACCGGTGGCATAACTGCTGACCTGAAGGGCTCGACTTCTTCCCCATACCACCGGCAAGCCAATGATCTGAAGCGTGGCTTTCATTCCCGGAATAACAACAAAGGAAGAAATTCTGGAAACAACTATGGTGGCCGAGGTGGAAACAGTAGCAGCGGCGGTAGGAGGCAGTCCCTGCCGGCCGATAGCCACCCGTAGCGACATCAACCGTGGTATTAGCTTCTGTCATGGGCTTCATACCCTCCATGGGCAGTGTGGGGCCAGCACGCATGGGCTGCTCCACCTTGGCCCTACCCGATGGCATCCTAGACCCAACCTCCGACCCTACATCTACATCTCAGCATTCTCGGCGCACATCCACAACATGCATACAGTGCACAACTCTCTCCTCATTCATACGCACCGATGAATATTGGGGCGGTAATGAACACGATGTCTCTCAACATTCTTATCACGACCCAAACCCACCCGCTGGGTACCACCAATCGTACATCCAACACCTAATCATAATTAAATACATACTAAGCCAAAAAAGATTATAGAAAATCTTAACCAGAAATCCAATTTTCATATATACATACCCATACCAAGGCCGACAAGGAAACACGTGACAACTAACCACATGACACATGTCTACAAGCTTCTAAAGAATACATGACATCACAAGGATGGGACATGACCTCGCTATACCCATATACGTATGCAAAAATATTGTACCAAGACCAGACTGCAACTCTGAAACAAATAGAGTGCTCCAACATCAGCTGCACCAGCAACCTACTAGCGTAAACCGTCACCCTCTTTAACTGAACCTGCGGTCATGAAATGCAGGACGTCAGTACGACTGATGTACTGAGTATGTCAAGCATGAACAATAGTATAACAGGGATTTAACAACAATCGAAACAAGAACAACCGACCAATAGTACATATCTCTGAGGGTCCTAATACATATGCCTAAATATCATTCACAATGCGGTATACATATACATCGGCCCCATTGGACATCTTCCTTACCATAACAGCCTCTGTGGGCATCATTTCATGTCGGCCTCTGTGGGCATAATATGTCTAAATGTCATGCATAATGTGGTAAATACATATATACTGGCTATACAAGGGCATCTTCCTCCCAATCATATATATATATATATATATATATATATATATATGCCCTTAATCAGGCGTCTTCCTTCATTAGGCCACACAGGCTTTATCATTATCATATCCCAGCTGATCAGGTGGTCTGCATTTCCCGTTTCCCATCCCCAATATACGGTCTTGGGTAAAACATGAATGCAATGCAAATGAAAATACGTGAATAACAATAGTACATCCTGGGTGACACCATATCCTTGTACCTTCGGCTAACACTGTAAATATCAACATATTTTCTGTATGCCTCAATAAGGACTTAGAAAACATATTTAGACATGCTTTTAACATAGGAATCAATAACACATATATTCTTAACTTATAAGAGTAGAACAATTTATGGAACAATATCACAGTTATATTTCGTTACATGGAACATGCCAAAAGAAAGAAATAATTTGCCTTAACATACCTTGAACCCAAGCTCAATAACTTGAAATTGAATTTAAAATGGAGACTTCAATTATTGATGCTTCGTACGTCTCTTTGTTCAACCCAAAAGAGACGTGTATTAGCTATAATTTTTGGATCCCTTTTCTACTGCTTTTGAGACCGAGAGCTGATGCTCTTTATCCAACTTGAAATTAAAAAGTACTGCTTTGCTTCACACGTTTTCAACTCAAGGAAATGAAATGGTTTGGTGTTGCTCTTTCTCTTTAAGTAACCAATGTTGTTGAATGTTACAAAAGATTCCCAATGCCAAAAGTATAACTCCCAACGTGAATAATGAACCCCTTAGCATTAAATGACCTTAATCATTTACCCTCATGATGTCTCCCATTAAAAATTAACTCTCATGCACCCCTTAATAACGTGTCCACTTGCTAACCTTAGTCCCCTCTAACTACTTACACGTCGAACTCCCACCTAAATTAATTAATCACACACATAATTAATTTCGTGATCCTAATTCACTTAAATCTTAATAACATATACGACCTTCATATACTCGATGTCATAATTTTGTAATATGACATTAGTCCATAATCTCTTTGGGAATATACAACTATTATTATTTCTCCCCATCGTCACGCTTGTTACATCCAAAATTTATTTCGGGATCGCGTTCCTTTGTATATTAATCTCTTTATTAGCATACGTAGATATAACATAAATTTTCCCAACGCTCGGGTCTATTTACATACGCCTAGCGATTTTACATAAGCTTAGCGATTCAAACCGTGATCCGAAAGTACGGGATGTTACAATTCTAGACGACAATTATTATATGGATACTGGCGCCACATCCCATATGACGGCATCCCAAGGTACTCTCTCATCTTATTTCAATATGAGCAATTTAAACTGTAATATTATTGTTTGTTGTGGACAAGTCATTCCCATTCGAGGTTATGGACAATCGTCCCTCTCCCCACTACACCCCCATTATCTTTAAAAAATGTCCTCCATGCCCCGAAACTTATAAAAAAATAATCTTTATACGTCATTTCACAACCGACAATAATGTTTCTCTTGAATTTAATCCTTTTGATTTTTCTGTGAAGGACCTTCAAACAAGGATGCGAATAATGAGATGTGATAACACCGGTGACCTCTATCCTATCATCACCACCGTCGGCCATCCAGCTTCCTCTCCATCAACCTTTGCAGCTATTTCGTATAGTTTATGACATCCGAGATTATGACATCCGGAAGATTCTGTTTTACACTCCCTTAGTAAAAATAAATTTATTGATTGCAAACATGTCTCTTATCCTCCTGTTTGTGAATCTTGTATTTTTGAAAAATATGTCAAGTTGCTATTTTATTCTTCATCCACCTATACTTTAATGCCATTTGATATCATACACAGTGATTTATGGACTTCTCCTATTTTGAGCATGGCCGGGCATTGATATTATATGTTGTTTGGGGATGATTATTCCAACTTCATGTGGACTTTTCCCATTGGTAGTAAATCCCAAGTCTATTCTATTTTTTCTTCCTTTAGTGCATTCATTAAGACACAATTTGAAAAGAATATCAAATTTTCAATGTGACAATGGGAGGGAATTCGATAATAAACAATTCAAACATTTCTACGCTACACAAGTCTCTCAACCACAAGTCTCCCACTTAAGTTCTCTATCTTCGAGATCCTTCATATAACATTTACAAAATTTCGGATGTCTATGCTACCCCCTTCATCCTTCCACTCAAATCAACAAGCTGCAACCTCGATCGTCCTCGTGTGTCTTTCTTGGTTACCCCGTAATCATTGAGGTTACAACTGTTACGACTTATTCCGTCAAAAAATAAATGTTTGTAGGCATGTCATATTCAATGAGTCCCAATTCCCATTTGCCAAACTCAATTCTCCACCTCTGAATTCCTATAACTTCTTAAATGACGGCCTCAATCCCCTTCTAATTCATCATTTCCAAAATCAATCGCTACCGTCACCGGCTCCCGACCCAATTCCCGTTGTCCCAAGTCGGGTAGACCACTAAGCCCCGCAACGGTAACCTCGGAACAACCACTCTCGGCTTTCCAAAACCACTGTCGTCTCTCGGCCAGCGCCCCCGCCCACTCTTCCCGATCTTGCTTCCTTATCTTGACCCTACTTTTGTAATCCCAGTACTCTTCCCAATCATGCTGCCTCATCTCGGTCCCACCTTTCTGAACCCGTACACCCCCCTGCGACACCCATACGGATAATGGAAATCCGTGCTATGCATGACATTTCCAAACACAAATGGCAATTTAATTTGTCAAGTTCGGTTGTCACTTCACCTCTTCCTCGCAACCCAAAAAATATCTTGTCCGATCCTAATTAGAAAAATGTCATGATTGACGAATATAATGCTCTTATTGAAAATAAGATGTGGGATCTAGTGCCCTGTCCTCATGATGCTAATGTTGTTCTATATGATTTTTTCATCGTAAAACAAAATCTGATGGTTCTTTTAAGAGGCACATGACTCGTCTTATTGATGATGACATGTCTCAATAGGTGGGAGTGAATTGTTATGAAACTTTCAGCCTGGTGGTCAAGCCGGTAACTGTTCGGACCATTCTCAGTATTGCTTTGTCAAAATCATGGCATATTCATCAGCTTGATGTAAAAAATAACTTCTTGCATGGGGACCTTCATGAAGCCGTTTATATGCATCAGCCTATGGGATTAAAGAATCTGGTTCATCCAGATTATGTGTGTCATTTGAAGAACTCACTATATGGATTGAAACATGCTCCTCGTGCATGGTGCCAACGGTTCACTAATTTTGCATCCTCTATCGATTTTTCACATAGAAAATATGATCATTCACTTTTCATCTATAGAAAGGGTAATGACATGGCATACATCCTATTATATGTTGATGATATCATCCTAACTACATCTTCTGACGCACTTCGTCGATCCATTATGTCACTCCTTGCCTCTGGGTTTGCTATGAAGGATTTGAGCTCTATAAGCTATTTATTGGGCATTGCTGTTACGAGACATGCATGTGGCTTATTTCTTTGTCAAAGGAAGTACATCGAGGAGATTCTTGACCGAGCAGGTATGACGTCTTGCAAACTGGCCCACACACTGGTGGACACTAATTCCAAATTTATTGCCTCTTCGGGTTCTTTGTATGCCGACCCGATTCACTATCGCAGTTTAGCAGGAGCATTGCAGTATCTCATTTTCACGAGACTAGATATATCATGTGTCGTACAAAAAATATGCTTACATATGCACAACCTGATGTATGCACATATGAATGTACTCAAACGTATTTTGCGATATGTCCAGGGTACTCTTTCACTTCGGCCTACACTTGTAAAAGTCCTCACTCTCTGGTCTCACCTCTTATTCTGATGTTGACTGAGGTGGATGTCCATACACTCGTCGATCCACGTCAGGTTACTATGTATTTCTCGGAGATAACTTGCTTTTTTGGTCTTCTAAAAGACAACACACTCTGTCTCGATCCAGTGCTGAAGCCAAGTACATAGGAGTAGCGAATGTTGTTTAAGAGACTTGTTGAATACGCAACCTTCTGCTGGAACTTCACTGCCCAATCTACAAGGCTACATTGGTCTACTGCGATAATGTAGTGCGATATATCTTTTCGGCAATCCCGTTCAACATCAGCGCACTAAACACATTGAAATGGATATTCACTTTGTATGTGAAAAAGTTGCTCGTGGACAAGTTCGTGTCCTTCAAATTCCATCTCGCTCTCAGATTGCTGACATATTTACTAAAGGACTTCCGCGCATACTCTTTGATGATTTCTGAGCCAGTCTCAGCGTACGAGAACCTCCCGCTTCAACTGCGGGGGTGTGATAGAATATTACAATAATATTTTCGTATCATTGTATATCTTTTATATTTGGTTAGTTTATATTTCGATTGTAATTAGGAAGATTAGTTACCTAGTTTGTAGGTATTTAAATAATCATGTAACACTATATATTGTACATAATAATCAATGAAAAGGCATGAAACATATTTTTTTAATAATAACGAGATTAATATTCAGTGAATATACTTTTAGTGGTAAAAATTTAGTTTATCGTATTAAAAATGGGATACATGAGTATACATAAAAACATGCATGTTTGTGATTTCACACTAAATAAGCTGGAGTAAATTTGAATCCTTCCTATTTGAATCACATGACATTGTAATTTTTTTTTGCATCGTCAATATATATTAATTAAACTCAAAGTAATTAGTGTCACAACAGAACAAAAAAAAAAGTGAATAAAATTAGCTAGTTTCACGTTCTACTCGTTTTCTTTCCAAAGTATTGCCTGATAGATATATTTGCTACAGGAGTTCTTATATTCAAGTATTCAATTAATAACCTGTGAACTATGGTAGGTTTGCCTCCTAAGACAGTTGGTATATTATATAACTTAAAACTAAAAGGAAATTTGCAAAATATACTAACCGCTCGAAATTATACAGTATAACTCAAAATAATAGTTGTCTCAGTCTATAAAGAAAAAGTACTGATCAATTATAAGAATCCTCAAAGTTCATAACGCTCCAATTAAGCTCATTACTGTACAATGTAATTATATATGCCTTCAGATATATAAAACAATTTTATAACTGGGGAACGGATTGAAGGACATCAAATTAAAGTCAGGTGTTACCAACATTTCCTTCTTTATTAGACTTCTGCATAGAAATTTAAATTTGTTATAGTTAAGGTGGTACAGAAGTCAGTACTTCTGTAAAATTCAAGTTGAAGGATTTAAATTGAAATTAATTCACCCTTTTTCGAGAGGCAATAGGTGTGTCACCAGGAATGTGAGAACTGGCTTTCAAGTTCTCATAAAGTGGACTTGTCACTTGATGTTCCATCATCCATGCTACTGGTAGCTTTTAACAGCAACCGTATACATGATAAGCGACAGAATTAGAAATTTCATTAAAAGAATTTATTTTTTTATAAAAATAGACTATATCAGACTGTTTTCACATCAAGAAAATTCAATCTACTTATCGTACTTTTTTTAATATAATATCCATGTATAATGAATAAACTTTTTGAGTAAGGGATATCATATGAACCCTTGCTTCAATGTGACTCCGCCACTATACATCATTCATCTAGAACTCTTTCTTGAAGAAAAAAAGAAGAAGATATCCATCCTATGAACCCTTGCTTCAAAGGTTTTCTTTATTTTTGGAGTATAATGACAAAACAAAGCAGAACCCCAACACCACAATCAACTCCGGGCCGATCTCCAATGAACTCACCATGTCAATTCAGGTAACGTCCCTCACCTCAAAGACCTTGAAGCAAAGGAAAAGAAAAGGCACAACCTGCTTCGGGAGAAATGGTGCAAGGGTTGGTCTCAAAGAAGAATGACTTCATAAACAAACAATAGAATTGGAACAAGTAGATTAGTTGCGTTGATGGCCTTGACCGGGAATGCATTGGGCCACCTGTGCCACCAAGAGCGAACTAGCCAGGGCCGCTCCAACTACATACAAGGAAGCTCTGGTATCGGAGGACTTCCCGGCGACTTAAGAATCGAAGGCTCGGGAACCAGTGGTGTAGGTCAAGGCACCAACTCTTCTGAACAATAGAACTCAATCCTAGCTCCGAAGGAGACACTTTTGAAACAAATCAAGGGAAAAAATGAGTGTAACGATCAGATCCCGAGGACTCCACTCGCAGTCTAGGGAATAAATTGAAAGATTTTCATTAATGAAAATGTATATGTATATGATATACAATATTTAATTATGAAAATTAAATATACTTTTTTCTAATATAATACTACTATCTTTTCATAATATAAGACTACTACCATAATTATACATGTACAAGATCTCTAATAATTATGGTAAGGAATATACACACTATATACACGGTTTTGACCGTGTATATCGTGACACGCTTTCACACCCCTGCAGTCATAGCGGGCGGTTGTCGTACGCTGAGACTGTCCCTAAAATATTCAAACAGAACTAAGGGAAGACCCTTAGTAAAGATATCAGCAATTTGGTACCGTGAAGAGACATGCAAGACATGTACTTGTCCACGAGCTACCTTTTCGCGAACAAAGTGAGTATCCATCTCGATATGTTTAGTGCGCTGATGTTAGACCAGATTTCCAGAGAGATAGACCGCACTAACATTATCGCAGTATTCCAAGATAACTTTCTGAATCGGAAAATGAAGCTCTAATAGGAGATTACGCAGCCAACAAGACTCAGACACCACATTGGGTTCTCCTCGATACTCGGTCTTCGCACTCGATCACGATAAAGTAGCCGGGCTTTTAGCCGACCAAGAGACCAAGTTATCACCAAGAAACATACAATAACCATATGTCGAACGTCTGGTATCTGAACATCCACCCCAATCAACATATGTATAAGATACGTGAGTAGAAACGGAGGATGGATATAAGTGCAAACCATAATCAAGAGTACTTGAATGTAACACACAATGCGTTTGAGAGCGTGCATGTGTTTATCTCCCGGAGCATGCATAAATAAATACACATGCTACATTGCATAAGTAATATCGGGCCTCGTGAATGTAAGATACTAAAGAGCCCCTGCAAGACTGTGATAGTGGGAGGGATCCTCGTAAGGTGTGCTAGAATTAACACTCAGCTTCGGTTTGGTGTCAACCGGAGTAGGAGATGACTTACAAGATGACTGTCACAACCCAGACCGGAGGGCCGCGAAGGGCACCCGGATCCCACCCGCCGGGTACCACCACTCGTACAGTCAACACCTAATCATAATTAAATACGGTCTAAGATGAAAAGGGACTATGAAAAATCAGATAACCAACTTATATATATATACATCTCAAAGGCCGACAAGGCCATACAAGACTACTACCCACATAGGACACCTGTCTACAAGCCTCTAAAGAGTATACGATATCAAAAGGTCAGAACAAGGCCCCGCCATACCTATATACACATGCAAAAATATACTGTACCAAAATAAGACCGACACTCCGAAACAAGGGGAGTGCTCCAAAATCCGCTGCGTCAGCAACCTACTAATGTGGATCGTCATCCTATCTACATAAACCTGCGGGCATGAAACACATCATCCCCCGACAAAAGGGACTTCAGTACGACTGATATACTGAGTATGTTAGGCATGAATAATAGCATAACAGAGATATAATAACAATTGAAACAGAAATAGCCAACAATACCAACGACGGACAGGAACGGCTAACCAGCAATAAATGCCTCTGAGGGCCCTAATACATATGCCTAAATGATTGCACCATGCAAATGCGTTATATATATGTATATATATATGTTGCATAACGTGCAGCCCGATCCAATATATGTTAGTGTTGCGGAACGTGCAACCCGATCCAATATATGTTAGTGTTGCGGAACGTGTAACCCGATCCAATATATGTTAGTGTTGTGGATCATGCAACCCATCCCAATATATGTTAGTGTTGCGGATCGTGCAACACGTCTCAATATATGTTAGTGTTGCGGATCGTGTAACCCCTCCCAATATATGTTATATATATAATGCATGAATGACAATGAAATATCCTGAACTTATCGGATGACATAATATCCTTGTGCCTTCAGCTAACACTGTGAATATCAAACATCTTTTCCGTATGCCTCAATAAGGACTTGGAACATATTTAGACATACTTTTAATATAGGAATCAATAACATGAATATTCTTAACTACTAGGAGTAGAATAATTTATAGAATAATATCACGGTTATATTTCGTTACGTTGAACATGCCAAAAGAAAGAAATAAATTGTCTTAACATACCTTAATCGCTTATAACGATGTTGAGAGAATTGTAATCACGAGACCTCCCACTGTCTCTACAACATTTTCACAATTCTTTCTACTGCTTCGTACGTTTTTGTTTACTCAATTCAAAGCTAAGATGGATTGCTTTCCAATTTTCACATTTTCTACTTAGGATAAGTGAGGGTGCTATACTTATGCACATACTGTTTTCAAATCAAAAGAATAAAATTGGTTGCTCTCTTAAAGAAGGCTTTCCAAATGAACGAAATGAGGGGTTGTGTCTTTGGTCTCTGTTTACCAAATTGTATAAATGTTGTGTCTTTGGTCTCTATTTACCAAATGGTATAAATGATAACTTATCATTAATGAGCTTATGACATGTTCTCCCACTTAGCCAATTCTTGGCGGTGGGGAGCCTTAATCCACGACACATGCACACTACATGCACTCCACTAATCTTGTCCCATCCACTTAAATCAATTAATCAATTACACACAATTAATTTTTGATCTCAATTCACTTAAATCTTAATAATTTATAAGACCTTTATATACTCAATGTCATAATCTTGTGATATGACAATACTCCATAACCTCTTTGGGGATATACAACCATTGTTATTAATCCTCATCGTCACACTTGTTACGTCCAAAATTATTTCGGGACTGCATCCTTTCATATACTAATCTATTTATTAGCATATGTAAATATAACATAAATTTTCCCAACCCTCGGGTCTATTTACTCACGCCTAGCGATTTTACATACGCCTAGCGATTCAAACCGTGACTTGACAGTACGGGATGTTACAATGACATGTTAGCCCGTTCAATAATCTCAGTTGTATACTTCCTCTGGGATAAAAATAGACCAATTGCATGACGAGTTATAGTTATACCCAAAAAATAACTCAACGGTCCCAAGTCTTTCATAGAAAATTCGAAACTGAGAAGAGACATGATAGACTTGCGCAGTTTATAAGAAGAGGCAGTCAATATAATATCATCCACATATAACAGAATGAATGTTAGAGAAGTACCACGATGATAGATGAACAGAGAATGATCAGACTATGTGTGAGAAAATCCAATAGTAGACACATAATCTGCAAACCTTTTATACCAAGCCCGAGGGGCCTATTTTACCCCATACAAGGACTTCTTCAGCAAACAGACATGGTGCGGATGATCGGGGTCCCTGAAACCCAAGGGTGATGCATGTATATTATTTTCTTGAGATCACCAATTCCCCGATTTAATGATTATACAAAGATAAGGAACTTAAATAATTAAAAAATAATTAAAGGATGGAATTATATCCCTAATGAAGAACCCACTTGGAATCCTCAATAAGCCTCCTCTAAGTCGAGTTTGGGGAATGAGATCATTTTTAGGGTATTCACTATTCTTAGTAACACATCGATTCTGCTTCGATGGAATCGATTATGCTACCGCAGACGCATTTCGGCAAAAATATAAGCCGCATAGGCAAGGTCACTTAATCTCCCGGATATGCGGGGGCGGAAATGACTCCACAGAGGCGCACACACCTCTGCAAGGAAAGCATCCACAGAAGCGAAAACTCAATACCTGGACAATGCTTGCATTTGCGAGCCAACCTCCGCAGAGGTGGATACACAGTGCGGATACCAAAAACCAGCAACAGCTCAAAATCATCTAACTCTTTGTCAAACACCCGAAATACTCTTGGGACCCTCCGGATATAAAACAAACATGCATTCCTATCATAAAATACACTTTGGACCTGTTCGCGCACTCGAAATTCCCGGAAATAGTCTCTAAGTCTCGGGTTTGACCAAAGTCAACCTTTAAGTTCTAGTTTTACTATTTCACAACTAATCACCCAAACGCACCATGTTTCCTCGGGAACTGAACCGAAGACTCGACTAAGTCATAAACATTGTTCAGGAGCTAATGGAACTGACAAAACTACAAAAAGAGTGCATTTACCCAAAAGTCAACTATGGGTCAAACCTTCATATTCTCTTAACTTAAGAATTTTCAAACTTATCAAAAAGGGTTCAAAACCTACCCGATTACCTCGAGAACCGTTCCACCCATCCCCACAAGTCACAAATAAATTAATAAAAGCTCGGAAATGGTGATTTAGAGATTTCTAAGTAGAACAAGCAAAACAACTTTTCGAGTAGTTACATTCCTCTAAATCTAGAAGTGAACCGGATCTACCGAAGATCTCATCATTAGCCTGGACCATTTCTTCATCAGTTGTACCACCAAATGGCAGGTTCCCCTTCTAGTTCATCCATGAAGAGACAATGAGTGACCTGGAGGGGCTAGCTTGGGGATGCTCCTATCTTTCCCATGATGCTCCACCCTCTTGTTGATGTCACTCTTTATCTTGGAAGAACTAGTAAGAGGTGACCTCATTGCTTATTGTCTCCCCCCTTTTAGGACGATGATAGAAGCCTTGGATCTTTGTTGCCTCCGGTCGCCTAAATCTTGGATTTATTCTGAAGCCCCTCTGTGGTTGGGAAGCTTGGGCTGAGATTGATGCTTCTTCTCTATTAGACCTGTGAAGATGTGATAGACCCGCTTATATAGTTTGACAATGATGATGTAACTAGTTCAAATTAATAAAATAAGGTATTACTATGGTTTTGGGCCTTCCACTCAATTTCAGCAGAAATGGCCTTCCAAGACCTTGAAGCTTTGGTACAATCACTCAAAATCTTGTTAATCCATTCCTCAATGTCATTAATCACATTAAAAGTCACTACATTAGCTGCAATTCAAAGGAATATATGAGCTAAGCATAATAAACAAAAAAAGACAAACCTAATTACTGGGAAATGTTATTACAATCGATATTCCAAGCTTTGAGAATTGATAATTTTCTTGAATCGTGAAGCTCCCCATTGCAATTATCATTGGTGATTTAGATGATGGCCTAATTTCCCTGAGGTGTTATTGTTATTACACCGCTATGCAAGAGCTTGGGGTAGTAAGTGCAGATTATGTGAAAGGGTGAATGACTATTCTATCATGGTAGGAAGATGGTTCGGGCATGCAATGAGCCTCCATACCTGAGGTCCCACCTGAGCGAAGTATATGTTGTATCTTCTGCATATTCCCACATGAGAGAATCATATAGTGAAAGGATATGTCTACACAAAAGAAAAATGACCACAGTGGTCAATAATTCCACCGCCCTAATTGAACGCAGTAAACTTGTATATTTTGTCTTCAATCCTCCCAAATGAATAGGAGGTGGTCCAGCTGTAACAAAGAAGCAAACTTGTGCACCAACCTATTTCAGTCACCGAGTTGTTGCACAATATTGCCTCCGGGACTTATAATCCATCCAGAAGTCCAACTCCTTGAGAGTTCTTTCAGACACAGTTCTCTCTGGATTAGGATCTCGGTTAGTCCTTTTATTTCATAATGAGGGCTTGCTGGTCTTGGTTTTTTCATGCTTCGCCAACGCCATCGTGTTCGCTTCCTCCATCTCTTTGGTGGGAGTCATTGAAAACTGCATCTCAATAGCGTTAAAGCGTGTGGTGGTGGAGTGTTGATTGTATTAAAGGTCGTGGCCCTGAGATGCCATGGTAAATTTGCATAAATAAAGATGAAACTAATTGAATTGAGAGGTGAGAAAGAAAGAATTTAATAATAAATTCATAGTGAAAACATTGGAATCTACGACAGAAAGGTGAATAGGTTGACGAAGAAGAACATGCCAAGGGAGATGGTATTTATAAGCAAGGGTGCATCATTGCGTAGGTAAGGATGATCAACCCGGTTTTGCCACTTTCTCAAATGTAAAGTTGAAAAGACATCCGTAATTTTATATTCAAGAGTAATGGTGACGATTATGACTATATTCTCGCTTAAAAAAAATTCACTTTCTGGATAGCTCCCAAGAACTGCACAAAAAAGAAGAGACTATATGTGTCGTTAATAAATGTGTCGAGATGAAGGCTCTTTGACCAGACACATGGCAAGCACGGAAAGAACTCAGTCAACCTGAGTCCGCGGGTGAGAGCTGCTTGGCCAAAGCTGAAGAACTTTTAGCTGTCTAAGAACTTGGTCTTGGGTTTGCTTCGCTATACTAGATAGCAGTGTTCCGAAATGATCCATCTGAAAGGTCTAAGGTACCCAGACAATCGACATCTCAACTCCGGCCAACTATAAAATATTTAAGATTTTGTCTTATCAGGTTCAATAATTACGATCTTATTCCCGAAATGTGTTAGAGAGATGCAAGGAGTTAGTGAGGCTTAGACTATCCAATAAATATCCTCCTATTCTCACCATCGTAATATAAACATCGATATACAGAAACTCCAAAATAATCATTGTCACCTAGTGTTCATTACTACCGTTTGTTGTCGTTCAGCTCATATGAATCAATAAGAATTAATCTCTCTCTTTATCATTTCTGCTTGATTTTTTTACTTTGTTATCATTATTACGTTATTTTCATTTTTTTATATTATCAAAGGATCAACTGAATTTGGTTTAATCATATTGCATTTGCCTTAATCTCGTAAATTCGTAAATTTGATTGTTTGATCTAATAATCAAATTTCAGGTTAGATAGGAATGTAATAAATTTATGGATCATTTGGTTTGTGAACAAATTATATTTGAACTATAACTATTATGTAGGGATTATAATACGAGAATTAAATGATGACTGCACTATTTTGTGATATATTTTTATGGATAGATACCTGGTCCATTGGACTGAAAAATTGGATATATAGAGTATAATATAAAATGCGTTTGGTTTTATACTAGATAAATTTTATTTTCAATTTAACCTTATTTCTTTTAAAAAAACATTGGAAGAAGAGCTTTCGAAAATGACACCATTTTATTATTTTATCTCAGGATTAGTATGTGAAATTGTTATTCTACAGAGAGTGAGAAATACCACAATTGTAATATAAATAATAAAGAAATTACTTACACTTGAATCAAAAGTTCACTCATACGTTGAAAAACATAATTCCACATCCCCCCCAAAAAAAATATATAGGCACTTAATTAATTATCCTTGTAACCAACCGACTAGTCAGCGATACTTGTATTCATTTGTTTATTACAATCCTATACTCACCTATATATATAGGGTGGGGGGTGGGGGGTTAGGGTTGGGGTGTCATATATGATAAAATTTTTTGAAAATGAAAGAAGTCCATCATGGCAAAGGACTAGGTAACACAAAAGAAGCACATAACTAGAAGATGTAATTTAATGGCAACCTAATTAATAAGCTTTTCACAACTGAAGTAATCTATCTATACCATATTACGTGGTCCCAAAAGTGGAGATAGTAAATCAACATGGAAAAAAGTAAAAGCTACCATGATCACTAAAACTTGAGTACCATCCTAGGAAAGCATGAATAATCAACACTTTTGATTGTAAACCTTACTTTTTCAATCTATATAACTTTAAGTTCAGACTAAAGAGCTCATTTTTTCTTTCTCAATTGTTCAAGAAAAAAACTTATATAACCTAATTTTTTTTAAATAGTTACCACTAAGCTTGCTTAGTGGAGGATTTTATTGATAATAAAAAAGCAAAAAACAAAAGACTGTTAAAAAAAGACAACAAAGCGTAAACGCAGGAAATGAAAAAGCAAAAAACAGATAGGGTCTCGATGGCTTTCTCCACAAAATTCCCAAATCGAACTCCATTGCTGAATCTTGGTGTGATCCAAAGCACCATTGATTCACCATCGAAGCTATTTCAACCAGCTGCGCCATTTGTCGATATTTTCCCAAGCTTCCTTGGTGCATGATGTTGCGATCTACAGATTCATCATGTTTCCTTCCTCGAGTTAGTGAGTATCTGATCTTTTATGTTTCTCTAATTGTATAATCTAATTGTTCAGAGTTTCCACTAATTTTATTGATAGTTAGACCATATTCTGAGTGCTTGTTTTTTCATAAAACTTATTACTCAGTATTTAAAAATAAAAGTACGTGCAAGTTCCCATTTTGTTTTACCTTGTGGTTGCTCGAGGCACCAACAAAGGTGGTGATGGATTAATAAATATTTTTTAATTTCTAATTAAATATTTTGAGTTTGAATTCTCTAAGTCACATTTATTATGAGAAAAATAGTACGTGAGGTGAGACTTCCCGACGCTTTTATTTGTTCAGTTTGCTTTTGGGACATTGTCTCACTCAGCCGACAAATAGAATTATTAGAGAATGACATTGAAAGCCCACGGGTCATTTTGGTACCTCTCAAAGGTGCACAGTAGTACTAAATAATGTCGGGGCTTTTGTACTCTCTTTTTAGTTTTTACTGACGGAAAATGAAATGATTATTCTGATATACTTATCCTCTCAGTGTTGGGTCCAATATTTCTTTTCCAAGAATGGGACTTTTGACATTTTTCGTTTAGGGAAAAATGAGTCACTGAGTTCTAAATTAGGATTATTAATTTATGGTCACTGAGTTCTAAATTAGGATTATTAATTTATTATCCATAAAGATAGTTAATCTTTGTCAACGCGTTGGTGGAGTTCTTACAACAACATATCTAGTAAAATTTCACAACGTCGGGTCTGCGGAGGGTAGAGTGTACGCAGATCTTACGTCTACCTTGGTAGATAGAGCGGCTCTTTTCGAGAAACCCTCGGCTCAAAACAAAACGTAAGCACAAACAAAGCAAGAGAAACGGTCAGACCTGATAAAAAAATTTAAAGCAGTATGAAAATGTTGGTATCAAAGCGAATAAGTCATGACAACGCATTCTGAAAAAGTGAGCAGTAACTAGAGATGATAAATATGCTAAACAAAGTACACTAAAGAACACATAGCATTATAAATCAATCTATCGGGCACTATAAAGCAATAATACGCCTATTAGTATGATAGGCTACGCGGGCCTACAATAATAACACTACAACTACCAATTTGCAAGTGTAAGTAGGACTACGCTCGATTACCTACTACCTTTCTACCCTAATCCGTGTCCTCCATAATTATCTATCTAAGGTCATGTCCCCAGTAAGTTGCACCTGCTCCATATCCCGTCTAATCACCTATCCCCAATACTTCTTCGGCCTGCCTCTACCCCTCTTGAACCCGTCCATAGCCAACCTCTCACACTGGGGCATTTGTATCTCTCCTCTACACATGTCCAAACCATCTCAACCTCTCTTCTCGCATCTTATCCTCCACCACGACCACTCTCACTCTGTCCCGGATATCATCATTTCTAATTCTATCCCTCTTCGTATGCCCGCACATCCATCTCAGCATCCTCATCTCCGCAACTTTCATATTTTAGATGTGCGAAGTCTTGACTGGGCAACACTCTGCCCCATATAACATAGTCGCTGTAACCACTGCCCTATAGAATTTGCCTTTAAGTTTTGGTGACACATTTTTGTCACATAAGACTCCAGATGCGAGCCTCCATTTCATCCACCCTGCCCCAATACGATGTGTGACATCTCCATCAATCTTTCCATCCCCTTGTATAATAGACCCGAGGTACTTGAAGCTTTCTTTCTTCGGAATGACCTAAGTACCAAGCCTCATATCCACGCTTGTTTTAAGGTTGCTTCCGTTACTAAACTTGAACTCCAAGTTGTAACATCCCGTACTTTCGAGTTACGGTTTAAATCGCTAGGCGTATGGAAAATCGATAGGCGTGTGCAAATAGACCCGAGCGTTGAGAAAATTTATGTTATATTTACTTATGCTAATAAAAAGATTAGTATATAAAGGGATTAAACCCCGAAATAATTTTGGACGTAACAAGTGTGACGATGGAAGCCAAAAATAAATTTGGTACGTGCATAAAGAGGTTATTGACTAGTGTCATATTACAAATTATGACATTGAGTATATGAAGATCTTATAAGTTATCAAGGATTAAGTGAATTGGAATCACAGAATTAATTATGTGTGTGATTGATAAATTATGCGGAGGCAGGTCACTTAATTAATTGATTGAAGTGCATGTAGTGTGATAGGTGGCGTGAAAAGGGTGCTCCCACCGCCAAAGAATTGGCTGAGTGGGAGACCACATCATGAACCCCATTTAATGCTAAGTTAGCACTCATTTCATTTAAGTACACAGACTCCTTCAAAACTCATTTTGTATGCTATTAGAACAATGCTTTTTCAATTGTGATTCGAATAGGAAACGTACGAGGCAGTTTGTTCAATTGGAAAAAAAGAGAAGTTTCTTATTTTCATTTCCTTAATCCCGTAGCATACTTTGAAAATTCTCGACCCAAGGCTCTTATTTTGTTACGATAATTCCAGATTTTCAACAAGAATTCCAAGACCAATAAAGGTATGTTAAGGCAAATTATTTCTTTATTTTGATATGTTCCATGTAACGAAATATAACCGTGATATTGCTCCATAATTTATTCTACTCCTAGTAGTTAAGAATATTCATGTTATTGATTCCTATGCTAAAAACATGTCTAAATATGTTCCTAAGTCCTTATTGAAGCATACGAAAAAAAGTGTTGACATTCACCGTGTTAGCCAAAGGGGCAAGGATATTATTGTCATCCGATAAATTCATGAAATAGTTTACTGATATTCATGCATTTTCATTTGCATTGCATTCATATATTACCCTGCACCACTGGTGCTATGCACACTACCATATGGTAAATATTATATATATAGGGGATATGAGGAAAGGAAAAGGCGTTATATACGCACACCACCTGCAGCTGGTGCAGAGTATCACAAAAGAGCTCGAAGAGGCCAATATGATGTGATGCCTGTAAGGCTTATTGGGACGGGTTGCACGATCCGCAATACTAACATATATTGGGACGGGTTGCACGATCCGCAACACTAATATATATATACCGTACTTGCATTATGCATATATTCGTTAACCATTACACGGTATGATGCCACAGAGGCTGTCATAGAAAGGAAATTGCCCGATGAGGCCAATGAATATGGGCACTGCATTGTGCATAACATGTAGGCAAGTGTATTAGGGCCCTCAGAGGCAGTTACTATTGGTCAGTTATTTATGTTTCAGTTATTGGTATATTCCTGTTATGCTGATATGTATGCCTGACATACCAGTACATCAGTTGTACTAACGTCCCTTTTGTCAGGGGACGCTGCGTTTCATGCTCGCAGGTTCGCATAGGCAAGGAGACGACCCACGTGAATAGGTTGCAAATTTCAGCAGATTTTTGGAAACACTCCCCTCTTTCTGGAGTGTCGGTCTGATTTTGGTATGATACAGTTTTGCGTGTCTATATGGGTATGGCGGGGCCTTGTCCCGACCTGTTGATGTTGTGTATTCTCTTAGAGGCTTGTAGACAAGTGTCCTGTGTGTAGTAGTCTTGTATGGCCTTGTCGGCCTTGGTATATGTATATATATAAGTTGGATTTTTGGGTTATTATTCCCACAATCCTTTTTTGCCTTAGTCGGTAGTCAATTATGAATAGGTGTTGATAGTGTGATTAGCGGTACTGACGGGTGGGGTCCGGGTATCCGTTGCGGCCCTCCGGTTTGGGTCGTGACAAATATAGTATTAGAGCATGCCTGTCCTAGGGACTCTACAAGTCGTGTCTAGTAGAGTCTTGTTTATGGGTATATTGTGCACCATACTTATAAGCAGGAGGCTGTCTGACATTTAGGGATGGTTTCTATTCTTTCATCTCATAAATCATGCAGTGGAGCTGAGTAATAAGTATTTCATTCCTAATCCATTTCTATTTATAATTCTAGCAATGCCTACAACAAGGAAGAAGTTCAAGAGTATGAGGACATTGGATACGGCTGCGGGCGAAGGTACCAGCTGATTTCCACCTGCTTGTGAGGGCTAGAGCGAGACCCTCGGTACGACCTCTTCATATGATTCCCCCAGTTTACCACCATCAGGGGAGATTAGTGGAGTGGCGGTACCTCCAGTCCCTCCACCTGATACCCCAGTCGAGGATCTTGATATGCGGAGTATGGTACAGTTACTGACATGATTGGTAGCCGCTCAGGTCCAACAACAGGTTCCCAGTCCTTCTAATAGAGCTACTAGCGCAAGAGCTCGGGATTTTATCAATCTAGACCCTCCGATATTCACAGGAACAGACTTGAAGGCGGACCTGCAGAATTTTCTGGATCAGGTACAGCGCACTTTGCGGGTGATGGATGCTACCGGTACCGAGTCGGTAAAGTTTGCTTCTTATAGACTGCGGGATGTCGTAGTAACATAGTTTGATACATAGGAGCAATCTAGGGGACCTCGTGCAGTGCCAGCAGGATGGGGGGAGTTTTCAGAGACTTTCTTACAGTATTTTCTACCAATCGATCTTCGATGGGCCAGACAGGATAGGTTCCTACGTCTTGAACAGGGCAGCATGAGCGTTCGAGAATACAGCTTGCAGTTTAATTCCTTGGTTCGATATGCTCCTACAATTATAACTGAAATGAGTGACCGGGTACACATGTTCGTTACTGGCTTGGGGCCACACTTGCTCAATGAGTGTACAACGACTTCTTTGAATCCGGCTATGGATATTGCTCGCATCTAGCGTTATACACAGAACCTGGAGGATCGCAAGAGGCAACAGCAGGTCGATCGAGAGCGTGATATAGGCCAGCATAAAAGGGCTCGGTCTGTAAGTGGCGTGAGGGACTTCAGAGGCGGGCCCAGGCCATAGCCTTACAGACGACCATCTTACCCAGCAGACGGCGCATCATTGCCATCTTCAGAATCGAGGACTGATCGGTATATTCAAACGGGACCAGGCCAGAGTTCGCGAGCACCATGATCTCATTATAGAGGGAATTCTATGCAGATGAGGCCGTCATTGGCTTGATATGGGCAGTGTGGTAGGACCCATACAGGGTCATGCCAATAAGAGTGAAGAGTATGATATTCTTGCGGAGAGCGTGGTCATATAGCGCGAGATTGTCCAACGAAAGGTGAAGGTGTTAGAGCCTAGCTGGTCAGATCTGCAGCAGCTTCGTCCCAATCAGTACGCCCGTTAGGGCAGAGTCAGTAGATGTTATCTGGTTGAGGCAGAGGAAGGGGCCAGAACCGTACTTATGCACTGATGGGATGACAGGATCAGGAATCTTCACCTGATGTCATTACAGGTACGTTATCGGTCCTTTCACATAATGTGTACGCGTTGTTAGATCCAGTATCAAATTTATCATATATTACTCATTTCGTTGCCTGTAAATTTGATATGGATCCTGAGTTGATAAGGGACACATTTGTGGTATCTACACCGGTTGGTGAATCGGTAATCGCTAGATGGGTCTATCGAAATTGTGTAGTACTAGCTTGTAGTCATCAGACCCTAGCATATTTATTGGAATTAGAAATGGTTGACTTTGATGTTATTATGGGCATGGAGTGGTTAGCGTCATGCTACGCTAATATTGACTGCCGAACAAAGATTGTGAGATTCTAATTTCCAGGCGAGCCAGTCCTTGAATGGAAAGGTAATACGGCAACGCCAAAAGGTAGGTTTATTTCATACCTTAAGGCAAGAAAAATGATCTTCAAGGGGTGTATTTACCATCTTGTACGGGCAAGAGATGTCGATGCTGAACCACCTAGTCCTCAATCAATTTCGGTGGTCAATGAATTTCTTAATGTATTCCCAGACGAACTTCCAGGCCTTCCTCCTGAAAGGGAAATTGAGTTCGGTATAGATGTGTTGCCAGAC
Organism: Anisodus acutangulus; assembly: GCA_029783415.1. Taxonomy (NCBI): domain Eukaryota; kingdom Viridiplantae; phylum Streptophyta; class Magnoliopsida; order Solanales; family Solanaceae; genus Anisodus; species Anisodus acutangulus. The sequence continues at coordinate 31,184,294 of CM056493.1, forward strand.
ACTCAACCTATATCTATTCCTCCTTATAGAATGACTCCAGCTGAATTGAAAGAATTGAAGGAGCAATTAAAGGATTTTCTCGAGAAAGGCTTTATTAGACCTAGCATATCTCATTGGGACGCGCCGGTATTGTTCGTACTTAAGAAAGATGGCTCATTACGGATGTGTATCGACTATCGGCAGCTAAATAAAATTACTATCAAGAATATGTACCTGGTTCTCCGAATTGACGATTTGTTTGATCAGTTACAAGGTGCGAGATGTTTCACAAAAATTGACCTAAGATCGGTGTACCATCAGCTAAAGGTTAAGGAGAATGATATTCCGAAGACGGCCTTCAGGACAAGGTATGGGCATTTCGAGTTTCTAGTAATGTCGTTTGGACTTACAAATGCACCAGCAGCATTTATGGATCTAATGAATAACGTGTTCCGCCCATTCCTGGACGTATTTATGATAGTATTTATAGATGATATTCTGGTTTACTCTCACTCGGAAACAGATCACGTGGGTCACTTGCGGATAATACTACAAACGCTCTGGGCTATAAGTTGTATGCAAAGCTATCCAAATGTGATTTGGCTGAAGTCAGTTGCTTTACTTGGTCATATAGTGTCAGACGAGGGTATAAGAGTTGACACTCAGAATATTGAAGCGGTGAAGAATTGGCCGAGGCCTACGACTCCAACAGAGGTTCACAGCTTTTTGGGCTTAGCTGGCTATTATAGAAGGTTTGTAGAAGGATTTTCTACCATATCAGCGCCACTAACGAAGTTAACACAAAAGGCTATAAAATTCCAGTGGTCCGATGCTTGTGAGCGGAGTTTCCAGGAGTTAAATGATAGATTAACATCGGCACCAATCCTTACTCTCCCAGAGGGTCCAGAAGGTTATGTTGTGTATTGTGATCTCTTGGGAGCAGGTTTAGGATGTGTGCTAATGCAGCATGGTAAAGTGATTGCCTATGCTTCAAGGCAATTGAGGAAACATGAGAAGAACTATCCGACACATGATTTAGAGTTGGCCGCAGTAGTCTATGCACTGAAGATTTGGCGGCACAATTTATATGGTGTTCATGTAGACATTTTTACGGATCATAAAAGTCTGCAATACATATTCAAATAAAAAGAGCTGAATTTGAGACAAAGAAGATGGCTTGAATTATTTAAGGATTATGATGTGAACATCTTATATCACCCTGGCAAAGCTAATGTTGTAGCAGATGCGCTCAGCCGTAAGTCAATGGTCAGTTTGATGCCAGTGCAAGTCAAAAGGAAGAAATTAGTAAGAGAGCTTCATCAGTTAGCTAGTTTGGGAGTTCGACTAGTGGATTCGGAGGATGGTGGGTTTGTGGTCCAGGATGTGTCAAAATCATCCCTTATATCAGAAATTAAGGAACGTCAATGGGAAGACCCTAGTTTGAAGAAGATAAGAGAGAGCATTCAACAGAAGAAGACCACGACCTTTGAGATGGATGAACATGGAACTCTCACGCACCAGGGCCGTCTATGTGTTCCAAATGTAGCAGGATTGTGGGATAGAATTATGACGGAGATTTATTGTTCACGGTACTCTATTCATCCAGGATCAACTAAAATGTATCATGATCTCAAGAGTATATATTAGTGGAATGACATGAAGAAGAGCGTAGCAGAGTTTGTAGCTCAGTGCCCCAATTGTCAGCAGGTAAAAATAGAACACCAAAAGTCTGATGGCTTGACTCAGAACATTGAGATTCCTATATAAAAATGGAAAATGATTAATATGGACTTCATTACGGGATTACCTCGTTCCTATCGGAAATTTGATTCTATTTGGGTAATTATTGATAGACTAACCAAATCAGCTCATTTCTTACCGGTGAAAACTACCTACATTGCCGAAGATTATGCGAAGTTATATATTAAGGAGATTGTTCAACTTCATAGTGTGACTATCTCTATTATATCTGACTGAGGTGCTCAGTTTATAGCTAACTTCTGGAAATCATTTCAGAAAGAGTTAGGCACCCGAGTTAATTTGAGTACGGCTTTCCATCTCCAGACAGACGGTCAAGCTGAGCGAACGATTCAAACGCTCGAGGAAATGTTACGAGCTTGTGTGTTGGACTTTAAGGGAAGTTGGGATAATCACTTACCCCTTATCGAGTTCGCGTACAATAAAAACTATCACACCAATATTAAAATGGCTCCATATGAGGCCTTGTACGGATGAAGATGTAGATCTCCTATTGGATGGTTCGAGGTAGGCGAATCAGAGTTATTTGGGCCTGACTTGGTACACCAAGTCATAAAAAAGGTAAAGCTTATCAAATAACGGTTGTTAACAGCTCAGAGTAGTCAGAAGTCATACGCAGATGTGCGACGGCGAGACTTAGAGTTTCAGGTAGACGACTGGGTATTTTTGAAGATTTCACCGATAAAAGGTGTAATGAGATTCGGGAAGAAAGGAAATATTAGTCCAAGGTATATTGGGCCATATTGCATAATTCGACGAATTGGCCAGGTAGCGTACGAATTGGACTTACCTTCGGAGTTGGAGTATGTTCATCCAGTCTTCCATATATCCATGTTGAGAGCCTGTGTTGGAGATCCTTCTCGGATTGTACCAATTGAGGATGTGCAGATTACAGAGGATCTGTCATATGAAGAAATTCTTGTTGCTATCCAAGATCGACAAGTCCGCAAGCTGAGGACTAAAGAAATAGCTTTGTAAAAGTTCTGTGGCGCAATAGGAACGTGAAAGAGATTACAAGGGAAGCGGAAGAGGAAATGACGCGCAAATATCCACACTTATTATGTCGAGATTTCAAGAGAAGCCTAAGGTAAATTCCAATTCCTGTCATGATGTTTAACGATTATGTATTCGAGCTACGTAACGGGGATTAGATATATTACCCCAACATTCGAGGATGAATTTTTCTAAGGGGGAAAGATGTAACGTCTCGTACTTTTGGGTTACGGTTTAAATCGCTAGGCGTATGAAAAATTGCTAGGCGCATGGAAAATCGATAGGCGTGTGTAAATAGACCCGAGCGTTGGAAAAATTTATGTTATATTTACTTATGCTAATAAAGAGATTAGTATATAAAAGGATTAAGCCTTGAAATAATTTTGGATGTAACAAGTGTGACGACGGAAGCCGAAAATAAATTTGGTACGTGCATAAAGAGGTTATGGACTAGTGTCATATTACAAATTATGATATTGAGTATATGAAGGTCTTATAAGTTATCAAGGGTTAAGTGAATTGGAATCTCGAAATTAATTATATGTATGATTTATAAATTATGCGGAGGCAGGTCACTTAATTAATTGATTGATGTGTTTGTAGTGTGATAGGTGGCATGAAAGGGGTGCTCCCACCGCCAAAGAATTGGCTGAGTGGGAGACCACATCATGAACCCCATTTAATGCTAAGTTAGCACTCATTTCATTTAAGTACAAAGACTCCTCCAAAACTCATTTTGTATGGAATTAGAACAGTGCTTTTCAATTGTGATTTGAATAGGAAACGTACGAGGCAGTTTGTTCAATTGGAAAAAAAAAGTTGCTTCTTTTCATTTCCTTAATCCCGTAGCATACTTTGAAAATTCTCGGCCCAAGGTTCTTATTTTATTACGATAATTCCAGATTTTCAACAAGAATTCCAAGACCAATAAAGGTATGTTAAGGCAAATTATTTCTTTCTTTTGGCATGTTCCATGTAACAAAATATAACCGTGATATTGCTCCATAATTTATTCTACTCCTAGTAGTTAAGAATATTCATGTTATTGATTTCTATGCTAAAAGCATGTCTAAATATGTTCCTAAGTCCTTATTGAGGTATACGAAAAAAGGTGTTGACATTCACCGTGTTAGCCAAAGGGGAAAGGATATTATTGTCATCCGATAAATTCAAGAAATATTTTACTAATATTCATTCATTTTCATTTGCATTGCATTCATATATTACCCTGCACCATTGGTGCTATGCACACTACTATATGGTAAATATTATATATATAGGGAATATGAGAAAAGGGAAAGACGTTATATACGCACACCACCTGCAGCTGGTACATACTATCACAAAAGTGCCCGAAGAGGCCAATATGATGTGATGATGTTATGTGATACCTATAAGGCTTATTGGGATGGGTTGCACGATCCGCAACATAACATATATTGGGATGGGTTGCACGATCTGCAACACTAACATAAATATACCACACTTGTATTATGCATATATTCGTTAACCATTACATGGTATGATGCCCACAGAGGTTGTCATGATAAGGAAATTGCCCGATGATGCTAATGAATATGGACACTGCATTGTGCATAACATGTAGGCAAGTGTATTAGGGCCCTTAGACGCAGTTACTGTTGGTCAGTTGTTTATATTTCAGTTATTGGTATATTCATGTTATGTTGATATTTATGCCTGACATACGAAGTACATCAGTCATATTGACGTCCCTTTTGTCGGGGGACGCTGCGTTTCATGCTGATATTTATGTCTGACATACCCAGTACATCAGTCGGAAGCACTCCTCTCTTTCCGGATTGTCAGTCTGATTTTGGTATGATACAGTTTTACGTGTCTATATGTGTATGGCGGGGCCTTTTCCTGACCTGTTGATGTTGTGTACTCTCGTAGAGGTTTGTAGACAGGTGTCCTGTGTGTAGTAGTCTTGTATAGCCTTGTCGGCCTTGGTATATGTATATATATAAGTTGGATTTCTGGTTTACTATTCCCACAATCCTTTTTCGCCTTAGTCGGTAATCAATTATGAATATGTGTTGATAGTGTGATTAGCGGTACCCGGCGGGTGGGGTCCGGGTATCCGTTGCAACCCTCCGGTTTGGGTCGTGACACAAGTATTCTGTCTTGGTCTTACTCAGTCTGAACCCTTTAGACTCCAGAGTCTTTCTCCAAACCTCCAGCTTAGCATTCACTCCGCTGCGGGTCTCATCAATCAGGACTATGTCATCTGCGAATAACATACACCATGGCACCTCCCCTTGGATTTGTCGCGTCAGTCCATCCATCACCAAGGCAAATAAGAATTGGCTAAGAGTTGATCTATGGTGCAGCCCCATCATCACTGGGAAGTGTTCTAAGTCTCCTCCTACTGTTCGTACCCTGATGTTGGCTCCATTATACATATCCTTGATCGCCATAGTATACGCCACAGGTATACCTCTAACCTCCAAACATCTTCATAGAACCTCCACAAGGACTTTGTCATATGCCTTCTCGAGGTCGATGAAAACTATATGTAAGTCTCTCTTCCTCTCCCTATACTGCTCTACCAACCTCCTAATAATATGAATGACTTCTATGGTCGAACGCCCCGGTATGAATCTAAACTGGTTCTCAAAAATAGATACCATACTTCTCACCCTCATCTCCATAACCCTTTCCCAAACTCATAGTGTGGCTTAGCAGCTTGATACTCATATAGTTGTTGCAACTCTGCATATCACATTTGTTCTTGTACAAAGGGACCATTGTACTCCACCTCTATTCTTCAGGCATTTTCGCCATCTTAAAAATGATGTTAAACAACTCAGTCAACCACTCTAAACCTGTCTTGCATGTACTCTTCCAAAATTCAAATGGGATCTCATCAGGCCCGGTAGCTCGTCCCCTGCATATCCTCCAAATAACACCCTTAACCTCCTCAACCTTAATGTTTCTACAATACCCAAAATCCCGGTACCTACCAGATTGCTCCAGATCTCCTAGCACAATGTCTCTATCTCCTTTTTCATTCAAGAGTTTATAGAAGTAAGACTGCCACATCCGCCTAATACGTGCGTCCTCCACCAGTACTTTTTCATCCTCGTCCGTGATGCACTTCACGTATCGAAGTCATAGGCCCTCCTCTCCCTCGCCTTGGCTAGTCTGTACAACTTCATATCCCCGCCTTTTTCCTCTAATTCCACATACATGCGTTCAAAAGTTGCCGTTTTAACCGCTGTAACCGTAAGTTTTGCCTCCTTCCTCTCCATCTTATACATTTTCCTATTCGTCCAATTCTCCACCTCATCCTTGCTTTATACCAATTTCGCATACGCCGTTTTCTTCGCTTCCACCTTCTCTTGAACTTTACCATTGGTGGAGTTCTTCTCATTCAATATTCTTTACCCAAAATTCACCACGTGAATGTGAGTGTGGTACTAGATATTGTAGTAGGTCAAAATTTTTACACTACTAGAAATAGATGTTTTTCTCCCACTGACAATTAGTGAAAAAATTTATATTATAAAACATGATTTTTTCTTTCTGTTTTCACCGAGCCAGCTCACTGGAAAAACGTATAGTGGGAAACAAATTTCCATTGAAACACTTGAAAATTTTCTAATTTTTTCATGTGAAAACACTACTATCTTTTTTTTTCTCAATGACTCACTCAAAATATATATGGAAATAACCACTAAATATTTTTTAGTGAAAAATAGTGATTTTTAGTAGTATCATCCCTACTTAATGTACTCTTAATGTGATGATCATATATGTATTAAAGCGAAAACTCCGCAATAATCATACAATATATTGAAATCATACAAAAAATTCACACTACACCAGCAAACTCTTAATCTTGACACTTTGCCCCCTTAAGAAATTATAGTACATATGTTACATTTCAATAGAGGGAAACAAACGGAAAAATTAGTTCAATTAATGTTCTCTCCCAAGGTACTAAAAACTTCTCCTAAGATATCACGAATTTGAAGCCATCTAATTAAGAAAATATTAGAAGAAATGATATATTATGACCACTTACAAGTTGAATTGAAAAAAATTGTCTTTTCAGATCTATTATATCAAAAAATAAAAATATCTTATGTATAAAAATTAGGGCTGGCAATGGATGGGAGGTGGATTGGGTAGAGCTCAATCCACCTCCACCCGCCAATCATTCATTCACCACCCGACCCATCCATCATCCTATTTTTTCTTCATCCACATCCGATCCACCCATCATCCACGGGTGAATCAGGTGGATCGGGTGCTTCGCGGATGAAAATTATAGTACAATCCGTAAATTCTTGGTAAAACGAAAAAAAAAGTACATCAAATAAATATCATCATACTGTTTTTACAAGCCGTGTCTATGCTCCAAACATGCAACCAAAAAAATGGAAAAGGAGCCAAAAGCCTATAATAATTCGAAGTAACTAAAGTTTAAAGGACGAATTACATGTCACTTCTAATAATACTAATAATTGAGTTTCTAATTAGCGATAATCTTAATAGACTAAAATATTAAAATCCATCAGGTCTTCCGTCTTCATATCACATCCTCTAAGGTTCATTCATTTTCTAAATCACATATCCATGTCCTCTCCATCCTGCCATTAATGAAATAAAAGCTTATAAAAAACAAAACCTATCAAAAACAAAACATTATTAAAGCAACATCATCGTAGGAAATAAATGTGATTAGTTTACCGAGTTAACATCAATGACTTCACTTGTAAAACTTAATTTAGTCGAGAGAGAGGCAGATAGGGTAAAGATGAAACGCTAGAATTTAGTTGTACATTAAAAAAAAAATTATAAACGGGTGGATGGATGGGTCGAGTGGTGGGTTGGATGTATGTCCACCCGAAAACGACCCGATCCGTCATCCGATTCATTCGTCACCCGATTAAACTCCGTGTTTTATCGGATTTTCGTCCATACAATCTGGTCGGGTGGATCGGATATCCATCGGGTCAGGGTGAAATTGCCAGCCCTAATAAAAATGAAGATCTCTTGAAAAAATTTATATAACTAAAAATAACTTTGCATATATTAGCTCTATTTTGCTTTAAGTTTGAGAAAATTAATAGAAAATCACTCTTTTTGACTACTCTATTATTCGAACAGTTCCTGCTAATTAGAAACATGTACACTAAAGTAGGGTGTTCACGGTTTGGTTATAAATTGATCCGAACCGAAATCAAATCAAACCGATTAAATAGATCAATATTTATTTGGTTTTGGTTTTGTTTGTTTTTAAATTTTAAAAAATTGATAACGGTTGGTTTGTTTGGCTTTATTAAAACAAAACTCAAGGAAACAACGAATCAAACCGACAAATTTTATATACGACCTTTTATAATTATATATGTACAATATATTAATTTTTATAAATAATTTTAAATACTTTGTATACTTCTTCATCAAAATTTTATTTATCTCTTATAGGTAATGAACTTACACCTTAATTAAATCCACTAGTGAACTTGTCCGCGCATTGCGCGGTTCTAAAAAACATCAACAAACTCTAAATAATATTCTTATAAATTTAGTGCGGAACTCAATGATTTTTATTCAGACCTAGTATAAGTATAGAAAAAATTCATTAAATAATTCTAAATATTTGAATATGAATTCATCGATTTCTATATATTAACTCGAGATAGTTAGACTAAAACATTATTTGGCATGGCCATTATTCATTAAGCATAACTTATTCCCCTCTCTAATTTATTATATTGATTAAATCACAAAGATAATATTTTTATTGGAATTAGAGTTTAGATGAATTGCATTTCTAAAAAAATTACAAATAAAAGAAACATGAAATAAAATCTAACAGAACTAAAACCATAAAGAATCAAAACAACCAACATACTATTGACATACTCTTGTCACAAGTCTCCAAACTTCACTATCTACATGTTTTTTGGCCAAGTGAAGTACATATCACATACAACTAACTTATAATATCAAATGAGTTTCTTAAATAAACTTCAACTCACGTGTTCATATATATATATATATATATATATATATATATATGAGAAGATAACGAAAACAACATGCCCAAGATAGAGAAAAACTCTTGATCCTTCTTGTGGCGTCTATATATATTCAAGTGAATTTTCGTGCAGGGGTCATAAAGGTTGCCGCATTGGATCATTCTCGTTAAAAAGTTTGTATTCTGAACTGGACAGCTTATCTTAGGACTTGTTTTCCTTTTGTTTCCCTGGAGAAATTACAAGCTACAGTATCATAAGTCAAATCATAAATTTGAATAGTGATATATTGCACAGATCAGGAGTTAAAAACATGCTACAAGTATATATTTTCTGTAACTTGCCTTTCAGATGAAGATTCATATGAAAAATACATCTCGAATCTTTATAGGATGGTATCTAAATAACCAAAATAATCTCAGCCACACCATCCCACCACTTCCTGAAACCTAAGACTAAAAATTTAAGGGAAACCATAACAATTATAAAAACAAAAAACTTATTCCTATGGTAAGAATAACTTCAGGATTGTAAACGTGTACAAGTATAACACTACAATCCCGACCCATTATTAGATTAGGATTCCTCTTGTATTGTGATTATGATTCCTTTTTCCTCTTGTATTAGGATTGTATATTGTACACTATATATATTGATATTAATGAGAAAGACTTCCTAAGGAAGATTAATATCATTTTACATTGTATCAAGAGCCAAAACCCTAATCTAAAAAAAATTCCTACCTTGTCGCCGCCCCCCCCTCCCCCTCTTGGCCGATGATATCATTTTTTTTCTTCCTAAATTTCCACTATTCTAATGGAAAATTTGGCTACTCCCACCTCTTTCAATGCTTCCGCTTCTAACGCAGTCGTCATCCAACCACCCACTACCCTCTCCTCACCATATTTCCATCCGGCTCTCGCCGTTACCAACATCAAGAATTTTATCCCTATAATTCTTGATCAGGAAGATGGCCAATATTGGTCATGGGTGGAACTATTTCGTATCCATGCATGTGTATATCATGTGCTTGATCATATAGACGACTCTTTCCCTCGTCCTCTTGATATGGATGACACCACATGGCGTCGCCTCGATGCCGTAGTCAAACAGTGGATATATGTCACTATATCTAAGGATTTACTATACACAATCATGAAAATGGGTGCCTCTGCCCGTGATCTATGGACACCTTTGGAAGAAATCTTTCAAGACAACAAGAACACTCGCGCGGTGTACTTGGAAGAACAGTTCAACAACACCCGTCTTGAAACTTCTCTACTATGTCAGAATATTGCAAACAGTTGAAACTGGTGGCAGACCAACTGTCCAATATTGGTACTCCCGTGTCCGAAACAAAGATGGTGTTACAATTAGTTGTAGGCCTCCCTAAGGGTGAATATGACACCCTAGCCACGATGATACAACATGCTGACCCTCTACCAAGCTTCAACAAAGCACGCTCGCAAATGTTATTGAAGGAGACTCGACGGCCAACAACCTCCGCCGGAAAATATCCAACAAAGGCAAAACCGCGGCGGCAAGGGTGGCAAGGGCCGCTGCAATGGGCGGGGCGGAAAAGGCCGAGGACAACAACCACAACAGATCAGCAATAATGCTTCATGGGCCGGCCCAGTCTCTGGCTACCCAAATCAGAACTGGGCCACAATTTCTGGCTTTCATCCAGCCCAGTACCCTTTTCAGCAACAAGGGTTACTAGGCCAAGCTCCAGCTCAGCGCCCAACAGTGTTCCAGCAACATCAGGCCCACGTCGTGCAGGCCCAGTTCCCACAGCAGCCCTTAAATCAAATCCCCACCGACTTGGGTCAGGCATTCAACAGTATGAGTTTGCAGCAGCTCGACGAAAATTGGTATATAGACTCCGGAGCCTCCTCTCACCTCACCCAGTCCGCAGGTAATCTTTCTCAATTGTTTCATTTAAAGTTTCCACAATTTATTACAGTTGGCAATGGTCATCGCATTCCAATTCAGGGCTATGGTCACACTCACACTCCGAAACCTCACCCACCCTTCTCCCTAAATAACGTCCTGCATGCCCCCCACATCATCAAAAATTTAATATCCATTAGGAAAGTTACTCACAATAATTCAGTGTCGGTTGATTTTGATACCTTTGGTTTTACTGTGAAGGATCTACGTACGAGGACCCTTCTTACGAGATGCAATAGTACAGGGGACCTCTATCTATTCACATCCTCATCCGCCACCGGTTCCCGCCCACACACTACCCTAGCTGCTCTGTCTCCGTCAATTTGGCACAATAGGCTCGGGCACCCAAGAGCTCCTGTTTTTCATTTTCTTAGAAGTAATAATTTTATTCAATGTAATGGGAAACTTGACCAGTCCTGCATTTTCTGTCAATTAGGTAAACATGTTCGTCTTTCGTTTAATTCCTCAGTTAGTATTACGTTTGCTCCATTTAATATCATTCATGTTGATTTGTGGACTTCCCCCGTTACCAGCTCCCTAGGTCATAAATATTATCTCGTGTTATTAGATGACTACTCTCACTTTCTTTGGATCTACCCATTAAAATTTAAGTCCGAAGTTTTTGCCAAATTTCTTGAATTTTGCACATTTATCAAAACGCAATTCGAACGCGCTATTAAATCTTTCCAATGTGACAATGGCTGTGAATTTAACAACTCTGCGTTTCAAAAATTCTGCAACAATAATGGCATGGTCTTCCAATTTTCGTGTCCCCACACGTCCCCTCAAAATGGAAAAGCCGAGCGTCTCATCCGTACAATAAATAACATGGTTCGTACTTTTTTATTTCATGCCTCTCTCCCGCCATCCTCTTGGATTTATGCGGTCAAAGTGGTAGAATACGTCCTTAATATTTTACCCACTAGTACCCTCCATAACATGACTCCAACCGAAATCCTACACCGTAGGGTTCCCTCCTATGATCACCTACAAATATTTAGTTGCCTATGTTTCCCCAATCTCTCTTCCACAGCCTCTCACAAATTAGCTCCCCGCACCACTCCGTGTGTCTTCTTAGGTTTCCCGTCGAACCATAGGGCCTATCTGTGCTATGACTTATCCACTCGTCAAATTCATGTCTCGCATCATGTCACTTTTGACGAGACGCAATTCCCCTTTTTCAACATCCAAAAATTTCAAAAACTGGATTACGAATTTTTTTAGATGAATCAACTCTCTCTCCTGTCTACCTTTGGGAACTGTGCCCGACTGACACCACTACACCGCATCTATCTGCCACCATACATCACCTGCCATCGGTATCTCTACCACTGGTGTCCCGCCCGTCGCCGCTTCTTTCCACTTCTAGCACAACTCTGCCTCCAGGTTCCACCAACTCACCGATCACCGTCCCATCCACTGTGTCATCCCAACAGTCTCACCACCATGCCGACCACAGTCCGACCATCAACCACCACCCAGAAAACCTAGATATCGGACCTAATACACCACCGATGTTGTACCCTACCCTACAAACCTCATCCCTTTCCGGCATACCGAGAATCCCCACAACTCCCTACCACAGTTCATCGGCAACCAACGACCAAACCCACTCGACTCCAACCCTAAACACCGTCACTGTTCCGCACCACCCGACAACCACCCTCGACAGAAACCTAGTCCCGACAACATAACATGAACCATACCCGAATTTGTCGTCACCCAGTCCACCCAACCAGTCAACCAATACCATTACCCAGCCAGCGCCCACACATCAGATGGAAACCCGTGCCCAATATGAGATTTTCAAACCCAAAGTCCAATTTAACCTTTCCACCCAAACAATTTCACCTATACTAAAAAGCCCTAAATTACCCAAACTAGACCCGAATTGGAATGCGGCCATGTGTGAGGAGTTTAATATTTTAACGAAACAATATACTTGGGACTTGGTTCCTCGACCAGAAGGGGTGAATGTGATCCGTTGTATGTGGCTTTTTCATCACAAGTTCAGGGATAGTGGTGACTTAGAAAGATATAAGGCAAGACTAGTGGCAAATGGTACTAACCAGCAAGAGGGCATTGATTATGGCGAGACATTCAGTCCGGTTGTTAAACCGGCCACCATCCACACAATTCTAAGCATTTCTATAGGAAAGCATTGGCCGATTCATCAGCTAGATGTGAAGAATGCATTTCTTCATGGGGATTTATGAGAAACTGTCTACATGTACCAGCCGCCTGGTTTTGTCCACCCAGCAGCCCCATATTATGTGTGTCGCCTCCGTAAGTCACTCTATGGCCTAAAATAGGCCCCTAGAGAATGGTATGATCATTTTGCACAGTTCATTATACGTCTCGAGTTTACATGCAGCAGATGTGATACCTCTCTCTTTACTTTACATTGAGGTCGTGATACTGCTTATTTATTGTTATATGTGGATGACATTGTTCTTACTGCATCTACTGTTGTGTGGAAAGATGAGATTATTGCACGGCTCAAGTCTGAATTTGCCATAACTGATTTAGGAAAGTTGAGCTATTTTTTGGGGATCTCAGTTACTAGATTCGCTGATTGTATGTTTCTTTGCCAGCGTAAGTATGCAGAGGAGATCATGCACAGAGCTAAGATGGACAATTGCAAAATCATGGCCACTCCAGTTGATTCTAAATCCAAATTTAGTGCAATGGTCGGTACTCCAGTGACTGATCCTACTATGTATCGGAGTCTTGCAGGTGCACTTCAGTATCTCACCTTCACCAGGCCTGACATTGCCTATGTTGTCCAGCAGGTATGCTTGTTTATGCATGCCCCCAAGAAACCTAATTTACTTCCCTCAAACGTATCATTCGATATGTTAAGGGTATACTGGATTATGGACTACACTTATACCCCTCTGCACCGAACTCGCTAGTATCCTACACTGATGTAGATTGGGCAGGCTGTTCGGACACCCGCCGCTCTACATCCGGCTACTGTATGTTTTTGGGTGATAATCTCATCTCTTGGTCTGCCAAACGACAAGCCACATTATCCCGTTCGAGTGTAGAAAGCTGAGTTTAGAGGAGTTAGTAATGTTGTTGCTGAGATCTGTTGGCTCTGAAACCTTTTCTTAGAGCTTCAGTGTTTGTTAAGTAAAGCTTCTCTGGTCTACTATTATAACATATATGTCATATACATGTCTCACAATCCGGTTCAGCATTAGCGATCCAAGCATGTTGAGATGGACATCCACTTTGTTCGCGAGAAGGTTGCTCTCAGGCATATTAAGGTATTACACGTGCCTTCCTCATATCAATACACAGATATTTTCACGAAGGGCCTCCCAAGACAGTTGTTCCTTGATTTCAGATCCAGTCTTAGCATAAGATCTTCTCCCGCTCCGACTGAGGGGGTGTGTATACGTGTACAAGTATAACACTACAATCATTACCCATTATTAGATTAGGATTCCTCTTGTATTGTGATTAGGATTCCTCGTTCCTCTTGTATTAGGATTTGTTAAACAAGGTAATATACCAGTGATATACACTTGATATACATAGTGTATACCACAGGTACCGAATGAAGAGGCCCAGTTTCGGCATTGGCTGAGGCCCAGTCACGGGTATTATTTTCAAGCCCATCACGGGCAGTGGCTAGCAATGTATATTAGGAAAATATATTTCAGTGTATATTGTAGTGTATTTGTTACCTAAATTAGGATATACACTTACCATAATTGTATAGTTAGAATTATGGTAGAATAAGGTTTTAGGAGTAGAATATGAATAGGATTCTCCTATTTTGTAACTTGTATATATACCTTTCAATTAATGAAAATAATCAAGGGGATTATTTCTTTCATGGTATCAAAAGTCTAGGTCACACAAAAATTTTCTCTCAAACTTTTTGTGCCTCCCTCTCGGCCGAGACCCCACCCCCCCTCGAGTTTTACCAAATTTTGTCTTTCGCTCTCAAAATCTCTCTTACTAATCCCTCTTTCACCTCTTGTTCTTTCGGTATGTCTACGTCAAAGAACTCATTTCACCCAACTCTCATAAGAAGCGTATCATAACATGGGACAAAATAAAATCACTCACACTCACAAAGAATGATAAATGTCCAAGTATCATGTCATATGTGTTTGCCCTTATTTTAAGTCACTATTACTCAAGGAATGCTCGATTTTGGATTTTAAAGAACTTTTTCAAGCTGTAATGTACGCTTCGGGATGGGTAGGATATTCTTTTGGGTACAAGTGACTTTTTCCTACTCTAGCACTACACATTTATCATTCTTTTTGCTCAATTCCTTTCTCTTTCTTTCCATTTCCTTTTTCCACCCCTTTATTCAAGTTTTCCCATTTTATTTCACTTTTTTTTATTTCATTTGCTTCTCTCTTTTATTTTCTTTTTGCATTTCATTTTCATATTTTCTCTTTTTTTATGTACTACTCACATCACAGTCATATTCCCTTCTTTCATCTCGTGTTCCACCCTCAACTTAGGTTTTTGGCCTCAATTTTCCTTTTTCATGCACTCAAGGAGGGATTTGGTTCAAAAGACGGTTCATTTTTAAAAGGTTTTGGTTTGTATTGTGGTATCCAAAGAAAAGGATAAGAAGTCTCAAAAGGGGGACAACTAGTGAGTTTCATCTCACTAATAGGCCAAAGAAATCTCAATCAAGAAGGCTTACTCTCATATAAAAGCCTAAGATCATTTCATTAACCTAACAAGTCCTATTTTGCGGGGACAAACCAACAGGGCAAGTTCTAGATGATACAAGCAAATAGAAGAGTGCAATCAAATCCTCACCGCTCAATGCACATGAACTACAAGAACAGCTATATTTTTAGCTCTCTTTTGAATACAAGGCTATCATCTAATGAAGAGTCAAACACAAGTATTCATAGAGTCACAAAATGAGGCATGTTTTTATAAGACAATCATTCAAATTCAATGTTACTCTTGTTTTTAAAATTCAATTTTTGAAGGGGTGTCACCAAAATAAAAAAGAAGCTACATATGCTAACAGCTACATACAAGTACCAACCAAGTCAAACTATTCTATCTAGGCCATGGTTACAGAACATAAACCCTTGAAAAAGAATCAGACAAAGAAAAACCAAAGGAAACTAAACACCATTGCCTCAACAACTGAAAAATAATATAGCATAATCTAAACACATATATACAAAACTAGAGTGTCAAGTCCTACAAGCTCCAAAAATATGTATGGTACTCCACCTCCAACTTCTCAAACATGTGATGTCCCCAATGCATAAAAGAAAATAAAGTACAAGGACAAACGTTTGAGGGTCTCCCTAAGGTGCACTAGGTGCCCTCTTGCGTCTGGCTCACAGTCGTGGCTTCTGATTGGGCATCAGTGCCTTGTGACTACAAAAAAAGGACGGGTGTCTCTGGATTGCCCTTCTCGGGCGCTAAATGTGGTGGTGGTGATGGAGGGCTAGTCTCTCAGGCCTGTAGAGTGGTGTCCACAACTGGAGGAGGCAAGGATCCTCTTGTCTCTATCTCTACATGTGGCTCTTGGGCGACTCCACTCATACCAACCATAGAAGTCTCCAGAAGAGACTGCACCTCCACCGCCTGAAGTATCGCCTGCTCAGTCAAATGTAGGTCATCATCAACTGTTGTTGTTATAGTCTTGGGCTTATCAAGCACCTCCTCATCAGTTCCATCATCCTCATCCTTCTTTCCTTTCCTCTTGAAGTCATACGGAGTCTCACCAGCAACCTTTCTCCTACCCTCCAAGTCGGGTTCACCAACCATCTGTGGTCCCACGGTCCCAGGATGAAGTGGGTCAATCAATGTCGATGATCTGCAAACTCTTCACTTCATTCTTAAGATTTCAAATATTAGCTCAAAGTGAAGAAATGTTACCACCGCCTCCTTCCTCCAAACTCTCTACCCTACACGTCAGTAAAGTGAGTGTATCATCATGAGTCTTTTATTTATGTTGCACCTCACTCAATGCCTATATGATTGTATCTATGGTATTCCTGATCATTTTCGAGATTCTCTTCTTAATACGAACCAATCTAAAATCTACGGTTGCGGCAATCTGGCCTATCCACACTATTCTGACCTTCAATAGGACAAGAGTAGGTCCGAAAGTAGCTGAAGAAACTGGAGGAGTAGGGGCTGACATAGTAGGACTGCCTCCCAGTGTATAAGTACTGGTTGTGGAGTAGAATATGCAAGGTCAATCGAGATGGTGGCCTATATATTTGTCCGCTCAGATGCGGCTCCTTCTAAGTCAACCATCTCAAAGTTCGGAGATGTATCTACCAAATCATTGGTCTTCCTTTTATTTCTTGCCTGATTTTCTTCATCCTATATCCGTAGAATATCACATGTGAAGGATACTATTATGGAATTATCAACCCGAGGCAAGCCAATACATGGGATCTTCGACACAACTTTGTGATCAAACACGGAAAAAAGAAAGAGGTCTTTTCTTGTTGAGCTCTTTTTGCCTAGCTCCTCAAATATCACATATCCCACATTGACATGGATTTTACTCATGATGAAAGCAATGAGAAAAATCTTCTCCAATCGGATATTGGTCTCATTAAATGAGGGTTGCAACATGTTACTCACAAATGAAAGCCAAAACTCGACTTCAATCTTCAAATCTTTCTTATAAATCTTCTTATTCAGGGCCACCCACTTCGAGGTCTTGGTAGCTACAACTAATGCCACCCACGAGTGCAACTCACCTATCTTGCCCATTATCTCTATGGCATACTAATTCTGATCACCTTCGAGAGTAGGATCTAATGCTTTGTTGATTGCTGTTCGGACCCAACAAATGGTGACCCCCCAAACTTTCACCTGCTCAAGAAGTGCCTTGAGCTGCCCCTAGTTTTCTTTGGCACAGCTACGGCATATGAGGCATAGAACTCTCGGTCTAATTCTTCATTGTATTTTAGCAAAGGGTCAAGAAAACACCTCCACACATAGGGAATTTGGTCCTTGAGGCCATTCATAGAAATCTTCTTCTCCTCGATCATTGTCTGCTCCTTACAATTTTGATAGAGCTCATTTTACCATTTCACCTAAAATGGTGATCCTCTTGCGCTCTCTTGTATCTAAGCTCAATTTCCTAAGTGTTTTATTCTGAAACTGTTTCTTCATCAGATAGGATGGTGGAATGAGATGAGGCCTGAGAGGTTTGGGATGCCTTCTCATTGGAAACATAAGTGCCCGGACGCTTTCTCTTATCATCCAGGGAGGTTGTCCCTGCCTTTGCCTTTGCCTCACGGGTAATTTTCCAGCGCCTTGGGGAGTCCCCCTAGCTTGTGTGGACTGTGAGATATAATCCCTTACAACGAGTCAGTTATCATTATCCCCTTTTGTGTAGCCATTTTCTTCTGAGCCATTTCTGCCCTTGAAACTTGATAACGTGGCACCTAGTATGCGATCGTAGAACAGGTCACAAAATCCTTCTGCGATCTGAAAAATGAGTCTATTTATCTGCATTCTTGCCTTGAAACTCCCATGTACACTGCCTATTTCTGCAAACCATAGTACGGTCCGCATACCAGGAATGCGGACCGCAGAAGGGTCTGCATTGTTGGACTTTTTCTTGCACCATTTTCTAACTCCTTGGAAGATTATGCGAACCAAAGTGCAGTCTGCAGGTCTTGTTTTCCATCCACAGAAAAGGCTGCATAATGGTCTTCTTCATCTCTTTGTTTTGTTTCTCAACATTTTTCATCTCTCTCTCTCTTATGCATGTGTTTCTAGATCCTACATACTTAAATAAACTATCAATAAACACAAGTGAAAAAAATAATAATCAATCAAACAAAAAAATAAAACTTTGGATTGCCTCCCATTAGCACTTGATTTAACATCGCAGCACGACGATTGTTACCCAATTTCAAGGATCATGAAGGGTGATGATGGTGTTCACCCTATGGTCATCAACAGTCCATAAGTAATGGTTGAATATTTGGTTGTTTACTTTGAACATGTGACCGGTTTTTCTCTCCAATTCAACGGCACCATACGGAAATACCTTCATCACTTTGAAAGGACCAGACCACTAGACTTCAATTTCCAGGGAAATAACTTGAGCCTTGAGTTGTACAACAAGACCAACTCCCTGAGTGCAAACTCCATTATCAAGATCTTGTCATGGAGGAACTTTATCCTCTCCTTGTAAAGAATAGAGATTTCATAAGCTTGGAGACGGAACTTATCTATCTCATTGATTTGATCCACCCTTAACCGCAAAGCATTCTCCTATTCCATGTTGAGTTTCTTCAATACCCATAGTGCCTTGTATTGTATGCCATTTTATATGCCCACAAGGCATCATATAGCTTTCTTGACCAAATCGTCCTCATGACATTCACAGTCTTCATCAAAATATTCTTGATTTCTTAGTTAGAGACTTCCACTTGACCACTTTTTAGGGATGGTAAGGAGTTGCCACTTTATGCTTCACCCAATATTTCTCAAAAAGATAGGCAAAATACTCTATTGCAAAAGTGAGAACCTTTGTCGCTTATGATAGCTCTAGGGGTGCCAAACAGAGTGAAGATGTTCTTCTTTAGAAATGCATAGACACTCTTTCCTTTATTGTTTGGAAGGGCTACCACTTCCACCCAGTTGGATATGTAGTCAACCGCCACAAGAATGTACTTGTTGCCATCAGAACCCACAAACGGCCCCATGAAGTCAATTCCCCAAATGTAAAACAACTCTACCTCCAAGATGGTGTACATTGGCAACTAGTGTCTCCTAGATACATTTTCTTTCTATTGACATCGGTCATAATGCTTCACATAATCATGGGAATCCTTACAGATGGTCGGCCAATAAAAGTCGCTTTGAAGAATCTTGGAGGCCATGCGGTGACTAGCATGATCACTCTTAATTGGTGAAGTGTGGCATTCTTCCATGATAGGCAATGTTTCAATCTTGGGCACGCATCTTCTTATCATGTTGTCGAAAAAAACCCGGAAGAGATAAGGCTCATTCCAATAGTTCCGGAAATCTCTCAAGAATTTCTTCTTTTATTGAGAGTTTAGATTATCCGGCATAATTCCGCTAACCAAGTAGTTTGCAAGGTCGGCATATCATCGGATAACATCTTGAGATGATGCAAAGACTTGCTCATCCGTAAAAGCATCATTGATCTCTAACTCATTCTTTGACCTTCCCTTCTTTTCAATTCTAGACAAATGATCTACCACTTGGTTCTCACTACCCTTCCGATCTTTTATCTCTAAATCGAACTCTTGTAGAAGAAGCACACAACTAATCAAGTGTGGGGTCTGGAGAGAGTAGGATGTATGCAGACCTTACCCCTACCTTTATGGGGTAGAGAGGCTCTTTCCAAAAGACCCTCGTCTCGAAAAAAAAAGACAAGGATGTAAAGCATGGTATCAAGAAAAATATGACAACAAAATAGCAAAGTGCTTTCTGTTAAAGTATTTATGTATAAACTGCAACAAAGATAGGCACAATCATGATTGAACAAATTCTACACAGCTCATTTGCATAGTCATGAACACAAAAGGAGGTAATAATAGCGTGTACAAGTAACTAAATAGATTTACTTTTGTACTGTCATTTAGCAATTTTACGTCTAGAAATTCTAGGGGCCACATGAGTAGTAAGTGCAAGTGTAGAAGCAAAAAAAATTCACTACACTTGTGGCACTAGGGCAAGGAATCCACCGAAACATACTAGTTTGACTCCGTAACATCAAACAAATATTATTTTGAGCTTACATGATCGGAGAGATGTTGGGTCTTGTGTTTATGCCGTCCCATCGTTATCAATGGAATATTCTTTACACAGATCACCACTGCTTCCCAGAAGCAAATTCGTGATTCAGTTTTTCTTTCAGGCAAATTAATAAGACAAGTTAATAACAGAGAGAGTTATCCTTCTTCTCTATAAAACGGAGCTTGAACAGATACAAACAAAATCAGAAAAGAAAAATAAACTTTAAAGTGTACAAATCCTACTCAAAATGCAAAGCATTAGCATTAGGGGTCTTTGGTAAGGCATTAGTAATGCTGGAATTACTTTTAATCCACGGTTCGCTTCGGTGCATTACATAATTTTTTAAAAAAAATTAGCTGTTTATAAATATAAACTCCATAATATACTATGCGAGGGATTTTAGGAGCAATTTTTCCTTTAACCATGCTTATGAATATATTAAAAACTCTTGCATTGCTAATACCTATGTATTGCTAATAGGTATTGTTGGATCAGGGGCTACGGATAAGCAAGAATATGTAAGAATAAAAAAGTAACAGCTAAAACAATTAAAACAGTTTCTGGATGTTGCCTTCAATGTTGTGTCAACATCTGAGGCAACATTGTGATAAAACAGTTATAAACCTTTATAGAGTAAATGCAGCGGAAAAGTAAAGAGACACAAGGTTTATATTTTCAAGGGTATATATTAATATATCCCTTGATGGTCAATGACCAAATAATTGTATAAATTATATACAATTACAAATGAATTTCTTTTTACAAGATTGAACAATAAATGTGAAAAAGAAATTACAAACAAAAATGAAGTCGCAGATGACTTCAGCCTAAAGTTAAAAGATCTAAAAAGATAAATACAACATCTTCATTACTATTACTTGAAATATAAGCTTGATCTAGAATCTGAGCAGTAGTAGTAATGTGGGACTAGATATTGTTATACAACTTTAGGCTAAGTGTGTTGATCCAGTTTCTAAGGTGAATATCCGACAGTTCTCTTGGTAATTTTTCTCGTTCAATTCTGGATATCGATACTCTGAAGTTCCCTTCTATTTATAGTGTGAAACGTCTCTTGAAATCCTCACTGGTTGGTTGCGGAGGCTGAGTAAAAGAAGGCTTCAGCATGGACCGGTTCTTGCTCCTTCAAAAGCTCAACGTTCTGGACTTGGTCTTCACGCTGCTTCCTCTCCAAGCTTTGACTGTTTATTTTACCATGTTTTAAACGCAACATCATTGTTAGTTTGCCTAGGTCATTTTTTACTCACAGTAACACAACCTATTTTGGCCGGAAGAATAGGCAAAATCGTTACAGGGATGTTGTCAGGAATGTTGTCACAACATTGCAAGCAACATTCTTATTTTCATAAGATGTTGTCCTGGGCATTTACAGATGTTGTCACAACATCCATCCAACATCAACAATCTCCCCCTTTTTGCCTTTCTTCACAAAACTCCATACGAAGCGAAAATGACTAGGATACTGATTCCCGATGTAGTCCTTACATTCCAAGAATCAGTAGGATCAGTGTTATGTTCCCCCTTAACCTGCAGTAGCAAATTTCAAGCAGTGTTGTATCGATGATTTGATCATATGGGAGTTATGTTCTTTTAGTTGTGACTTACTTACGGCAACTGCGTAATCAGTCTACAGTAATCATTCATAACAATCCACATCAGGCAAACATATATAAACAGCTTTTGAAAGCAGTCACAATGTCTGCAAGAACAGACCAAATGTCTCAAAGTAAAAAAATACAAACACAAATAATATTCCAAATGTCAGTATAGTCCACTATTCAAATAAACATTCATCATTGAATCAACACTCCATCAGCATAATCATCCTTGACTAGAGTAATCAAGTCACAATATCTTCCAGCCGCTTTTTGTGATCAATCACTCTATGCAGCACCATCTTCATCTCCATGGCTTCAGAAGTAGTTAGCAATCAATCATCTCATCTCCTCTCCCCTGCATCATTACCTGCACCCTTATCAATAGCAGCTCCCCCTGTCTATCTGCTTCCAGCAGCAGCATCAGCATCATCTCCCCCTTTTTGTGAAGAAAGTAAGCCCATGTAATAGTTTCTGGCTCGCACTAGTTCTTGAATTTGTCTGTCAAGTTCAGCAATGTGCTGTCGTAGCCAGTCTTTGGACATTGGGACCTGTCCTTGAGCAATGTTGTCAGAAATGTCGGCAACATCCTTTGATGTGTTAGTGTCCCATTCATCTCTCTTCCAGGGCAGGTCAATAACCTTGTCCCTACTGTTAACAACTGCTCGTTGTACTGAGTAAACCTCTAAGGCTGGACTCAGCTTTTCTCCTTTTGGAGTCTTAAAACCTTGGTTGAGCAGGATTTGAAAAATCAAGGAGGGGTATGGAAGGGCAGAGTTGCTTTGTTTTTCTGCCAAGTTGACAGCATGGTTGAATATAAGTGTTCCTAAGTCAACTTTCTGATTCCTTCCAATCTTAAAAAGCAGTGATACTTGATCAAGGGTCACTACTGTCTCGTTGAGAGAGGGTAGCCAGTTGTATATAGCAAGTTTGTGCAAAGTGGCAAACAAGGCAGTGAGTTTCGACACAGGGCTGCGAGGAGCCCAAACAGCGATCAAATTCCCTGTAAGGTACTTGATCATTGAATTGAGTTCCTGCACAGTGGGGTTTGGTTGAGGTTCTCTTTTACTAATAATTATCCCAAGGGTGGAGTTGATGATATTAGGTGTAAATTGTATACCTTGTTGTATAGGTATACTTTCCCAAATTTCTTTGAGGTTGTGTCCTTAGCAGCAAGCATCAGATTAGCATAGAACACCCTAATCACCTTCTCACAATAAGGATTCTTACCAGATACAGAGCTTAAGATGTTTCGACTACTTAAGAAATCAACTAAACTATTTTTGGAGAATGAAGTTAGGTCAATCACATTCTCCCCTCTAACTCCTCTACTCTTAAACCAATTCCAATTGCTGGAGCATGATTTAGTTTGAAACATGGAAGAGTAGGGAATTACCTCAGAATCTATTTCAGATTCTGTGTATACTTGTTCGGATGAGGTGGCTGCAGGTGTTGCCTCGGATGTTGGGGCAACATAGTCTGGGTCCATTTTCTCGTCTGTTGCCTTTGATGTTGAGGCAACATATTTATCAAAATTCCAGTATGTTCTATGGACCCCTTTAGGAATGAAGTTTCGTAGAGGTGTGTCATCTTTTTCTTCTTTTTCCTTCTCAGATTCTGCTTGTGGAGTGGAAGTCGATGGAGTTCTGGAAGAACTGGGCACACTGAAATTGGTGTCAGTGTTGCTGCTTGTGGTAGTATCAACAGGGAAAGTCGACTCTTCCTTGCATCTTTTGGCAAACTGGTATTCACCGAATTTGTTTTTGAAAACACTCTTTGACCATTGCGTCGGAAATGTCAATTTTGAGGCAAGGTTTGAGAAATCAGATGTTGCATCAACATCGATTGGATTTTCATTATCGCCTGGGTAGCTCACCTGTAATGGCTTATCTGAACCAAGCAGGATCATAGCCTGTGTGCAGTCCTCCTCGATAGGTCTCAAGTCATTGATGGAAGTAGAATGCTTGTAAACCTTGTCGTTATTTACTGGACTAGTCGACATTGGAGAATAATCTTTGGTGCTTGTTGATTTTAGGGACACGGACATGGGAGAGGCTTTTGAAGGATTGGGCGTGTTGGAGAAGCTTTGGGTTTTGAGAAATGACGGTGTTGTTTGGGCTGCCATGGTTTAATGGGTTGGTAGTTGGCTGATGTGACAATTCCAAGACAAAAAATGGGAGGTTTTATTATGGCAAAGTATACTTACACTTAAACTCCTTTTCCTTAAATTTAGATTGTATAGAAGAATAAAAATTCTTTACACACCTAAAATAGGATTGTCATAGCACATATCATCATTTAAAAAAATGGTCATCCATAATGTTTGGACTTCCAGTTAAAAACAGAGACGTTTTAAATACCAAAAATATGAATAAAATAAGATTAAACAGTTTGATTAATGTACTGGAACATGATGTTGTTGATGATGTTGGCAATATTTCAATGTTAAACAAGCATTATGAGACTCCAAGGATTTTCTGATTTGACAGATAATATTTTCATACATGTTCCCTATGAGACTGATCGCTGGACTAATGTAACATTTTATCATTGTCCTTAATCAACTTAGTTGAACACATACAGATTAAAAAAATATTGAGGAATTTTCAACCTTTTTGAACACGTGGTACTCCTATAAAATAGGAACGATACCAATCTTAGAGCTTTGCTCTTTTTGTATACATCCAAATCTTTTAGTAGAGGCTTCGCCTTCATATCTTGTCCTTTTAGAGTCATGCTTGAATCTTTTTTTAAAAAAAAATGCAACATCACTACAACACTTATCCTGTATATTGACTCAATAGTAAATGTTACCCAGAATGTTAGGACAACATTTCGGACAACATCTACCTAGTCTGTCTTATTTTCAAAGAAAACAGAGACCAAGAGATTTTTTCAAGCTAGAAAATCTCTCATGATTTAAAGGTTTGGTAAAAATGTCAGCCAGTTGAAAAAGAGTATCAACATGTTCGATTTGAACTAGCTGTTTTTCCACTAAGTCTCTTAAAAAATGATGTCTTATGTCTATGTGCTTTGTACGTGAATGCTGAACTGGATATTTGGAAATATTAATAGCACTCAGATTATCACAGTACAAAATCATGGAGTTATTAGATATGTCATAGTCATCTAGCATATGTCATAACCAAATTAGTTGAGCACAACAACTTCCGGCTGCCACATATTCAGATTCGGCAATCGAGAGTGATACACAATTTTGTTTACGACTGTACTATGAGACTAGATTATTGCCAAGATAGAAACACCCACCACTAGTGCTTTTTCTATCGTCTACATCATCGGCCCAATCTGAGTTAATATATCCTATTAGATTAGGATTAGTGTCTTTGGAGTACCAAATTCCCAAGTCACTTGTACCAACAACGTATCTAATGATACGTTTCACAGCATTAAAATGAGATACCTTGGGACTAGCTTGGAACCTGGCGCAAACACATACGCTAAACATGATATCGGAGCGACTGGCAGTAAGGTATAGAAGGCTACCTATCATAGATCGGTATAATGTTGGGTCAACATCTTGTCCAACATCGTCTTTACATACCTGTTGCGCAGAGCCCATTGGAGTCTTCATGTGTTTAGCATTTTTCATACCAAATCTCCTAACAAGATTCTTGGCGTATTTGCTTTGAGATACAAAGATCTCATCTTCATTCTGTTTAATCTGCAAGCCTAAGAAAAATGTTAGTTCTCCAATCATGCTCATCTCAAATATTGTCGACATTGCTTCGACCAAAGACTTTACTAGTGATTCTGTAGTCGAACCAAAAACAATATCATCAACATAGATTTAAGCTATTATTACATCTACACCGTGTCTTTTAATGAATAATGTTCTGTCAGCTTCTTCACGGGTAAAACCAAACTCAACAAGGAAGTTAGTTAGACGACCATACCATGCACGTGGTGCTTGTTTTAGTCCATACAAGGCTTTTTTTGAGCTTGTACACATGATGTGGATGGTGAGGATCCTCAAATCCCTTTGGTTGTTCAACATAAACTTCTTTGTCCAAGTATCCATTGAGAAAGGCACATTTAACGTCCATTTGGTGCAAGGTAATCTTTAGATAGCAAGCAATAGCAAGAAGTAACCTTATTGACTCAATTCTAGCCACAGGAGCGAAGGTCTCGTCATAGTTGATACCTTCTACTTATGTATATCCTTGAGCAACAAGTCGAGCTTTGTTCTGATAATCTTCCCTAACTCATCTGATTTGTTTTTGAATATCCACTTGGTCCCAATAACATTTGTGTTGTTTGGTCATGGTACCAAGTCCCAAACCTCATTTCGGGCAAACTGTTCAAGCTCTTCTTGCATGGCTTGAATCCAAAAATTATCTTTTAATGTTTCCCTAATATTTTTAGGTTCCAAAGTAGATGTAAGACAAGAGAGACTTACTTATTGATATATGGTGGACATGCACACATACCTTACCATTTCTCGGTAATTTACTGGCTCTTTCCATCTTGTACGCCTCTCCTCAAAAACTCCCCCTATCACTTGGTCGGGTGGATGATTCCTTCTAATCCTCGATAGAGGGTCTCTTCTCACTTGATCATTCAGTTCAGTAGCAGATTCCTCCTCGATTTCATCCCCTGTGTTCTCTTTTTGAGGTTCAGATGTTTCTTCTGATGTTGGGACAACATCTGGGACTACATCTGTTTCTTCTGTGGGTTGCTCCTCTTCAACTGTAACCACAATGTTGTTTTCTGAAGATCTACCAGATATGTCCAGCAGGTCATCGAAAATAACATTGACTGATTCTTGTATGGTCTTTGTCCGAAGATTGTATATTCGATAAGCATGGCTATTCTGAGAGTAGCCAACGAATATTCCCTTATCACTCTTAGAGTCAAATTTGGCCAGTTTATCCCTGTCATTAAGAATATAGCACACACACCCAAAGACATGAAAGTACCGCACTGTAGGTTTCTTTCCATTTAATAGTTCATAGGGTGTCATCTTGGTCCCTGGCCTTAAATAAATTATATTAGTTATGTGACATGCCGTGTTCAAGGCTTCTGCCCAAAACCTTTTTGACACTTGCTTAGAACTTAACATAACTCTAGTCATTTCTTGTAGAGTTCTGTTCTTTCTCTCGGTAACCCCATTTTGTTGTGGCGTTTTTGGTGCCGAAAATTCATAGAATATGCCTTTTTTTTCGCAGAATTTTGCAAAGATTTGATTTTCAAACTCCTTTCCATGATCAGATCTAATTCTGAAAATCGAAGAACAAAACAAATTTTTAATCCTAGAGTAATGTGTTCTAAACATCTCAAAGGTTTATGATTTTTCTTTTAAAAAATAGATCCAAGTGAATCTGAAAAAATCATCTACTATCACATAAAAATATCTCATTCCTCCTAGGATATCCACCTCGATTGGACCCATAAGATCCATATGCAATAATTGGAAACAATGAGACGTACATGAATGTTGTCCGTCACGTTGGACAACATTATGAGAGACTCGGGTCTGCTTTCCTTTCAAACAATCTTCACACAGTGTTTTGTCTTTTGGATCCAGTCTAGGAATGCCTCTGACAGCTTCAAATGAGATCAGCTTCTCCAAGGTGCCGTAGTTGACATGTTCCAACTTTTGATGCCAAAGTGCCAGATCACCTACCTTTGCGGAGTTGAAAAACTCTTGTATACCGACTAGATAGCAATTATCTCCCGTTCGGGTTCCTGACATGACACATTTATCTACAGAATCTGTAACCATGCATCCAAGCTTGTTGAATTTCACCTCGAGATCATCATCACATAGTTGGGTTATGCTAAGAAGATTAGAAACCAAACCTTCTACATGAAGAACATTTTTTAAGGCTGGTACATCCGGAACATTAAGAGTTCTTTTACCAATTATCTTACTCTTACTTCCTCCTCCAAAGGTCACGTATCCTCCATTGAATGCTCCATACTCCTTCAATAGGCTTTTGGTACCTGTCATATGACGTGAGTAGCCACTATCGAAATACCAAGACCCTGTAATGTTAGTACCCAAAGTAGTTACGCACACATTACATTTCAGATTCAATTTGGGTACCCATTCCTTTTTCTTCCTTCTGCTTTCAGGCAGGTTGCTTTGAATGTTGTTAGTGATGTTGGGCAACATTGCTGACGACATTTTAGGCAATATCTTGAGTGCAGAGTTTTGAAGTTTGTAGCAGTAGGGCATAAGATGTCCTAACTTTTTACAGAAGCTACATAAAAACTTCAATCCAATTTCAGTGATCTGAGAGTTGCTCGTATTTTCTTTGACTAATTTTATCCTCACAATTTGACTATGGATTTTGGAAGTATTTTTTTTGCTAGGAGATTGGTACCCAAGCCCAGCCCTTGTAGGATTATTGAAGTTTAATATTTCATCCAGGTTGGAGGTTCCCATGTTGAGCCTTTGAAAGGTGGTCTCAGCTACGTTCAATCGTGCACGAATCTTATCAAGCTCTAGGTCCTTCTTGGTAAGTACTACCTCTAATCGGTTGATTGTACCTTTCAGATTGCTATTCTCAAGAGCCAATAATTTTGCTTTTGAGTCTAGTTGCTCAGATTCAGTGATTAAGGCTTTACACAGATTTTGTAATTCCTTTATTACGTCATCTTTGGAGTCAACTAGATCCAAATTTATAGCCTCAGATGAAGAAATAAATCCACTAAAACAATTTACATCAGAATAGTCAAAGTATACATACCTCTCTGATGTTGAATACATTCCATATGTTGAGTCTGATGTTGTCGCAACATTGTCAATAACATCTTCATCGTCGGACAGTGAATGTTCGAACATGGCTGCCAACATTGCCTGTGGTTCTTCTTCTTGATCTCATTCCTCATCTTCGTTCTCATCATCAATGAGAGTTACCCACATAACTTACCAATTTTTCTAAGGGTGTTTGCACACTCATTAGCATAGTGTCCTCAACCCGAGCATGCATGACACTGCACTCCCTCGAGTTGCTTGAGATTGAAATTGGTACTGTCGGAGTTAGATTTCTTCAGTGGATTGTGATTTCTTTGCTCAAAAGGTGACCTATTCGGATGTTTATTGAAGAGTGGGTTTTGATGTTGTTTGTATTTGGCTTTATTGCGATCAATGTTGATCTTTCTCACCATCGAATTAAATCTACGAGTAATTAAGGCAACAGTTGAACCATTTCCCAGTTCCTCTAAGTTTTCTTCCTCGTTTTTCAATTCAATTTCCGAGGTTTGTCCTTGGAGTGCCAAAGTCTTATCTTTATACAGATCTCTTTGGCTTTTCATGTTCATCTCATATGTTTGAAAGATGCTCATCAAGGCATGTAGATTCATAGTAGCAAGATTATGGGCCTCTTCAATAGCACAAATCTTAGTATTAAACCTTTCAGGAAGAGATCTGAGAGCTTTATCCACAAGTTGTGTGTTGGTTAAAGGAGAACCAAGCACTTGACACTGATTAGCAATGTCAATTAACTTTTCAAAATAGGATTTTATGTCTTCAGATTCTTCCATCCTTAAGCGTTCATATTGGCTCAAAATCATGTGAAGCTTTGTACGTCGTACACTTGAGGTACCTTCACAATGAGTTTGTAAGGTCTCCCAAGCTCCCTTGGTCGTAGTACAATTCTGGATTAGTTTGAACATATAGAGATCTACCCATCCAAATATCGCATTTAGGGCCTTTTCATTGAAGCTCGCACTGTTGATCTCTTCCGCAGTCCATTCAGATTCGGGTTTGGTAAGTACATCACCATCCTCGTCTGCTGGGTACTTGGAAATCACATAGCCTTCGAAAACTGATCTCTAAGCTCGAACATCAATGGATTTGATGAGCGAACGTAGTCGGATTTTCCAATAGGCATAGTTAGTTCCGTCAAGAATTGGAAGTCTACCAACGTTTTGTATAGCTGAGTCCATAGCCGTAATATTCATAATCAAACACTTATTATATCAAGTGTTGGCTCTGATACCACTTGTTGGGTCCGGGGCTACGGATAAGCAAGAATATGTAAGAATAAAACAGTAACGGCTAAAGCAATTAACACAGTTTCTGGATGTTGCCTTCAATGTTGTGTCAACATCTGAGGCAACATTGTGATAAAACAGTTATAAACCTTTATAGAGTAAATGCAGCGGAAAAGTAAAGAGACACAAGGTTTATATTTTCAAGGGTATATATTAATATATCACTTGATGGTCAATGACCAAAGAATTGTATAAATTATATACAATTACAAATGAATTTCTTTTTACAAGATTGAATAATAAATGTGAAAAAGAAATTACAAACAAAAATGAAGTCGCAGATGACTTAAACCTAAAGTTAAAAGATCTAAAAAGACAAATACAACATCTTCATTACTATTGCTTGAAATATAAGCTTGATCTAGAATCTGAGCAGCAGTAGTAATGTGGGACTAGATGTTGTTATACAACTTTAGGCTAAGTGTGTTGATCCAGTTTCTAAGGTGAATATCCGAGAGTTCTCTTGGTAATTTTTCTCGTTCAATTCTGGATATCGATACTCTGAAGTTCCCTTCTATTTATAGTGTGGAACTTCCCTTAAAATCCTCACTGGTTGGTTGCGGAGGCTGAGTAAAAGAAGGCTTCAGCTTGGACCGGTTCTTGCTCCTTCAAAAGCTCAACGTTCTGGACTTGATCTTCATGCTGCTTCCTCTCCAAGCTTTGACTGTTTCTTTTACCATGTTTTAAACACAACATCATTGTTAGTTTGCCTAGGTCATTTTTTACTCACAGTAACACAACCTATTTTGGCCGGAAGAATAGGCAAAATCGTTACAGGGATGTTGTCAGGAATGTTGTCACAACATCGCAGGCAACATTCTTATTTTCAAAAGATGTTGTCCTAAGCATTTACAGATGTTGTCACAACATCCATCCAACATCAACATGTGATAATAACAAATAGAGTGTATTAGTTATAACAAAGTTTTAAAAAGTGTACCAAACCAGGGATAAGTAATGCATAGATTATTTTGTCGAATACAAACGACCCCTAAAATTATTATAGCAACAACCAAGGAACTACTAGTTAAAGTTAAAATATAGAGCACGCACCGTGGTGTGATGAGAAGTAAATCAATAGTTTGTCGAGTATTTTCATAAAAATTAAAATATTAGCTAATTATTTTTAAATTAATAAAATATAAAAAATTAAATAATTAGACTACAATAAAAGGTAATTAAGAAAAATATTAAGGTCCCTATACTATTTATTAAAACATAAAATAATAGAAAACATTTTTTTGTAAAAAAAAGTTTACAAGTAGAAACAAATTTTATATGTAATTTATGGCTATTTTGTTTCTCACAAGTACGACTTGCTTAAAATGATATAAAATTGAAATATTAAAATTATGCTTAAACTCTATATTTATATTATTTTTTTAATAAACTTTATGATATCATGTCAGTATGATATATACCATGTGAGTATCATAGAAGACTTTTTTTTATTCTTAAGGAATAAATTAGTTTCTCTGATACCCTATCAATATATGTATACCATGTGGGTATCATAGATAACTGAGCCCTTTTATGAAGGAATAAATCAATCCTCTATGATATCTTGTGTGTATATGATATATCATGTAGGTTAGTTATCCATGATACCGTATCAGCATATGATATATACCATATGAGTATCATAAAAGATTGAGTTGTGTTTTTTTAAGGAATGAACTATTCCTCTATGATATTCTCTCACTGTATAGTATATGATATCCATGTGTGTATCACATAGGACTAACGAGTATTTTTCTTGAAAAAATGAATCATTCATCTATGATACTCTGTCAGTATATGATATATAACATGTGAGTATTATAAAGGAATGAGAAGTATTTTTTATTTTTAAGAAATGAACTAGTCTCTATGACATCACGTCAGTATATAATATCTATCATATGGTAGAATAGATGACTAGGCTCTTTTTTGAAGGAATAAATCAACCCTATATGATATTTTGTAGTATATGATATATCATGTGGATCAGCCATCCATGATACACTGTCAGTCTATGATACATACTACTCCCTCCGTCTCATTTTATATAAAGGTCTTTGACTTGGCACGCTGTTTAAGAAATAAATGAAGACTTTTGAATCTTGTGATCTAAAACAAGCCAAAGATATATGTGTGGTTATAGATCATCTCGTTAAGCATAAAAGGTAAAGTTTAAAGTTAAATTGTTGCTAAATAAGGAATAGTGTCATTCTTTTTGGGACTGACTAGAAAGAAATATCATATAAATTAGGACAGAGGGAGTACTATGTATGTATCATAGAGGATTGAGTTGTGTTTTTCTTGAAGAATGAATCTCCTCTATGATACTATGTCAGTATATAGTATATGATATAGATTATGTAGGTATCATAGAAGATCGAGCAGTATTTTTCTTGAAGAAATGAATCAGTCCTCTATGATACCCTATCAATATGTGATATCGTGTGGATATCATACGAGACTGAGTAGTGTTGGAATGAATCTGCTACCTATGGTACCTTGTTAGTACATAATATATATCAGGTTGGTATCATAGAGGATTGAGTGTTTTTCTTGAATGAATTAACTGTCAATCCTCTATGATACCACGTCAATACATGATATACCACGTGGGTATCATAAAAGACTGGGTAGTGTTTTTTAGGGAATGACTCAATTTTCTATGATACCTTGTCAGTTTATGATATATACCATGTAGGTATCATAGAGGACTGAGTGTTTTTCTTGAAGGAATGAACTGTCAGTCCTATTTGATACCCTGTAAGTATATGATATACCATGTGGGCATTATAAAGACCGAGTAATATGATCCAATTTTGTATGATACTCTGTCAGTATATGATATATATTATATTATACTTCAACTACTTGATTTGGTATACTATATGCTAGGATAAGTTATTTTTATAGATATAGAAAGAAAAAAGATGTACTATATTAGTTATCTTTTTATATAGAAAAAAGAAAAAAATTAAGAAGAACGAAATTAAATGAAAAGGTGTGTAGAATTAGATTATGAAACAATAAAAAATGATAATTAAAATTAGTAATGGAGAAAAAATTGAAAGGAAAATTTAGATATAAATTTAAATTCAAAGTATAAATTTTATTTTTATCTGCAAAAGAAATATAAAATTTATAAACTTTTTTTATTAATTTTAATAAATAAGATATTAATTTTGGTAACTTTTTAATTACTTCTTAGTGTATTCTAATTATTTAATTTTTTATATATCAATCTAAAAATAATTACCTATTATATTTATTTTTATATTTATGTTTTTTTAAAAAAGATAAAAAGATACGGACAAAATAAATAAAGAAAAGGAAGAGCCTTTGAAAGCAATATGAAGCTTTCCTAAAATAAACAAAAAGACAAAACATAAAAGACAAAAGGGGTTGTCTAACATGACGGTTAAATATAACTAAGTATACACAATATACATAAGTATACTTATGTATATTTATGTATCTATTGATTCTCGGATTAGATGTTCTCGGGTTGCACAGCCCACCCGTGGGCAGTCTCCTTTGTACAATTATGTCATGTAATGTTTTAGTGTAGTTAGTATTGTACACTTACCATAATTGTATAGTTAGTCTACAAATAGAATAAGATTTTAGGAATAGGATTTTTTTATTATGAAAATATGTAAATTGTGTATATTCTCTTTCAATTAATGAAAATAATCAAGGAATTATTTCTTCCATGGTATCAAGAGTCTAGGTTAATATTTTCTCCCACTTTCTCCTAAATTTTTCTGTCCAAACAGCTGATTCCGAGCTCCCTTCCTCGGTTTTCGTGCCTTGAAATTATTTTTCTCTTCCCCAATTTTTCTCCTAAATCCCTACTTCACGTCTTGCGTTGCTATTATGGCTAAGAACATGTTTCACCCTGCCCTTACTGTTTCTAATATCAAGAATCACATCCCTATCATTCTTGAAATAAAAAAAGTTCAATACGTGACGTGGGCCGAACTGTTCAAAGTGCATGCACGCTCGCATCAAGTTATCCATCATATTATCCCCGCGGCTCCTACGGATACGGAGGTGCCCAAACCAGATGATGATCCTAAGTTATGGACGACCCTTGATGTTATTGTTCTTCAATGGATTTACTCCACTATTTCTACCGACCTCTTGCAAACGATTATTGAACCCGACGCTACGGCGATGGAGGCATGGAATAGAGTATGTGATATATTCCAAGATAATCAGAATTCTCGTACTGTTACCCTTGAGCAGGAATTTTCCCACGTCCAAATGGAAAATTTCTCAAACGTTTCAGCATATTGCAAAAGGTTAAAGGAATTGGCGGACCAACTCCGCAACGTTGGCGCACCTGTTTCAAATGATCGTTTGGTCCTACAAATGGTTGCAGGCCTCTCTGAGGCCTATAGTGGTGTTGGCACGCTTCTTCGTCAGAGCAGCCCTCTTCCAAAATTTTATCAGGCACGTTCTATGCTTACGCTCGAAGAAGCAGGCTTGGCCAAAAAGGCTGCTACCGATGCTAGTCTCGTAGTCATGATGACATCCTCAACAAACTCTTCGGGTTTTATTGATAATTTGGGCCAAAACCGTACTCACGGTGGTGGCAAGAATACTAGGAAAAATAATGGCAAAAACCGCGGGGGCAAACACGGCGGTTCCGGTGGTGGTGGAGGTAGAAAAAATACCGACAGTGAGCCCCGACCAATCAGTTGTGAGCCCCAGCCCCACTGGTCCCAGACGTGGGCCTATGGCAATGGGGCTGGGGAAGTGGGTCGTTGCCCAACAGTGCATATTTTCCAGGTTACACGTCCAGTGGCCAGTGGGCTGGCCAGCACTGGCCAGCAACAATTCAGGGCCACGTATCCACCAGGCCTAGTTCCAATCCAGCATTCCAGTGGGGTGCCGGGTCAGCAGGAAGAAAGGCCTGAGCCCCACCAGGCCCATTACACAGTGGGCCTCACTTCTACCGACATTGAGGTCGCGATGCACACACTTGGAATAAATCCCTCGGACCCAAATTGGTACATGGACACCGGCGCCACTACTCACATGACGTCTGACCCAGGTACTCTATCATTTTATTCCAATTTGAGCAATAATCATGGTATAATTGTTGGTAATAGTAGTTCAATTCCAATTCGTGGTCATAAAACCTTGTCTCCCCCCATCCACCCCTTATTTTGAAAAATACCATTCATGCCCCTAAATTGATCAAAAATTTGGTGTTTGTCCCTAAATTCACCACTGATAATTCTGTTTCTGTTGAATTTGATCCGTTTGGGTTTTCTGGAAGGATTTCAAGACGGGGAGTTCTCTCGTGAAGTGTGATAGTAGGGGAGCTCTTTATCCTATCACGTCATGTTCCGGTCTTTTGAGTCAATCCTTACCGTCAGCTTTTGCCTCTTTTGCTTCTTCCTTGTGGCATGATCATCTTAGCTATCCGGGGGCATCTATTTTGTCTTCCTTAGAGAAAAATAGTTTTATTTCATGTCAGGGTACACATAGTACTTTGAATTGTCAATCTTGTTCTTTAGGAAAAATTGTTAAATTGTCATTTAAAGACTCTAATTCTCATACTTTAATGTCATTTGATATTATTCATAGCGATTTATGGACGTCCCATGTTCTTAGTTCGTTGGGTCATCGGTATTATGTTCTTTTCTTGGATGATTATTCTAAATTTTTATGGATTTTCCGATAGCGAAAAAATCTCAAGTTTTTTCCACCTTAAAATTTAGAGCATTCATTAAAACCTAATTTGAACGGAAAATAAAGAATATTCAATGTGACAATAGTAAAGAATGTGATAATGGGGTCTTTTGGGAATTTTGTGCTACTAATGGAATAAATTTTCATTTTTCTTGCCAACATACGTCTTCACAAAATGGGAAAGCCGAACGCAAAATTCGTACTATTAATAACATTGTCCGAACTTTATTGATCCATGCTTCTGCACCCCCTTCGTTTTGGCATCATACTTTATTAATGGCTACATCTCTTCTTAACATTCTTCCTTCCAAAGGTTTGACATATTTGTCCCCTTTTCAAATTTTATATAATAAGACTCATTCGTATTCACATCTTAGGATTTTTGGGTGCTTGTGTTATCCACTCTTTCCATCCACCACAATTAACAAACATCAGGCCAAGTCTACCCCTTGTGTGTTTTTGGGTTATCCGTCGAATCATCGCGGTTACAAATATTTCAATTTATCCTCTAATAAAATCATCATTAGTCTCCACGTAATATTTGATGAATCCCAATTTCCGTTTGCTAAGGTAAATAGTCACATGCCTAGTTCGTATAATTTTTTGGATGATGATATATCCCCGTATATTATTTACCATTTTTTGGATGTGTCCCACAATCCAAATTCACCAGCAGCCCATCGCTCATTGCCCCTTCGACCACAATTCCCGTGAATCGGGCCAACTTCACGGCCCGAACGCCATTGTTCCAAAGAACGATATCCATTCCGATTAAAGACCGCGCATTCTAGTGTTGGGCCAGCAGGCCCACTGCATACTGGCCAGTCCGTCATGTATCCTGATATTTCCCAAAATCCGTCCAATTCTCCCCCCAGTCAAAGGCCAGTCACTCATAGTCAACGGGGTATTTTTAAACTAAAAAGACGTTTTAATTTAAATTCTAATGTTATTAAATCACCCTTACCCCGTAATCTTGTATCTACTTTAAATGACCCGAATTGGAAAATTGCCATGACCGATGAATATAATGCTCTTATTAATAATAAGACGTCGGAGTTGGTACCCCATCCATCTGGTGTTAATATTATTCGGTCTATGTTGATCTTTGCTCATAAGGATAATTTTGACGGTTCGTTTGCGAGGCATAAGGCTCGTCTTGTAGGTGATAGTAAAACTCAGCGGGTTGATGTGGATTGTGGTGAGACTTTTAGTCCGGTGGTCAAGCCGGCTACCATTCGCAATGTTCTCAGCTTGGCTCTTTCGAAAGTATGGCCCACTCATTAGTTAGATGTGAAGAATGCTTTCTTACATGGTGATCTCAAGGAGACAGTCTATAAGCATCAGCCCTTGGGGTTTAGGGATCCCACATATCCTCATCATGTCTGTTTGTTGAAAAAGTCCTTATATGGGCTTAAGTAGTCTCCACGGGCCTCGTATAAGAGGTTTGCCGACTATGTTTCGAGTTTCGACTATTGGGTAGCAGGTCGGATAATTCATTGTTCATATATCATCGTGGTTATTCCTTGGCTTATATACTATTGTGTGTGGGTGATATTATCTTGACTGCCTCTTCGGATGCATTACATCAGTCTATCGTGACAATGCTCAATTCTGAGTTTGCTATGGAAGACTTGGGGCCCTTGAGTTACTTTTTGGGGATTGTTGTCACTCGTCATGCAGGTGTGTTGTTCTTATCCCAGAGGAAGTATGCAGCTGAAATCATCGAGAGGGATGGGATGTCATCCTGTAAGTCCACTACCACTCCGGTTGATACTAAACCCAAGTTGGGTGATGCGGTTGGCTCACCTTATGAGGATCCGACCCGTTATCGCAATCTTGCAAGGGCCCTTCAGTATCTTACATTCACGAAACCAAATATTACGTATGTCGTACAACATATGTGTTTGTTTATGCATGATCCCAGGGTTGAGCACATGAATGCACTCAAACGCATTATTCGATACATCCAGGGGACACTTGACTATTGCTTACATTTATATCCTTCATCGACGTCTACACTTGTCTCGTATACAGATGTTGATTGGGGTGGTTGTCCAGACACCAGACGGTCTACGTCTGGCTATTGTATGTTTCTTGATAATAACTTGGTC
Source organism: Anisodus acutangulus (assembly GCA_029783415.1). Taxonomy (NCBI): domain Eukaryota; kingdom Viridiplantae; phylum Streptophyta; class Magnoliopsida; order Solanales; family Solanaceae; genus Anisodus; species Anisodus acutangulus. The sequence continues at coordinate 31,222,181 of CM056493.1, forward strand.
TCATGGTCCGCAAAGCGTCAGTCGACTTTATCACGCTCAAGTGCAGAGGCCGAGTATTGAGGGGTAGCCAATGTGGTCTCTGAATCCTGTTGGTTACGTAATCTTCTTTTAGAGCTCTATTGTCCTATTCAGAAAGCTATCTTAGTTTATTGTGATAATGTTAGTGCCATCTACCTTTCTGGTAATCCGGTTCAGTACCAGCGCACTAAACATATCGAGATGGACATTCACTTTGTTCGAGAAAAGGTAGCTCGTGGACATGTATGCGTCTGTCATGTCCCTTTCAGGTATCAAATTGCAGACATCTTTACAAAGGGTCTTCCCTTGGTCCTTTTTGAAGATTTTAGGGACAGTCTCAACGTTTGAAGACCGTCCGTTATGACTGCGAGGGTGTGTTAAATATACATAAGTATACACAATATACATAAGTATATTTATGAATATATTGATTCTTGGATTAGATGTTCTCGGGTTGCACAGCCCACCCGTGGGCAGTCTCCTTTGTACAATTATGTCATGTAATGTTTTAGTGTAATTAGTATTGTACACTTACCATAATTGTATAGTTAGTCTCCAAATAGAATAAGGTTCTACGAATAGAATAGGAATAGGATTTTTCTATTATGGAAATATGTAAATTGTATATATTGTCTTTCAATTTACGAAAATAATCAAGGGATTATTTCTTTCAACAACATCATGCTGACGTCATCCCCAAAAATGGGAAATGGGGAATTTCGGATAATTATTTTAGGTGTGAAGTATGAGTGGGTAAATAGTTTGGCTTCATTGGGTATTGTTGTTGCTTTCTCATAATTATAAAGCGTGGGATTTTAAATATACATTTAAATATTAAGATGTTACATAAGATCTGGATATAAAATAATTAAGATCGCTAGTTCTTTCAACATATTTATAAATTTTGTTTTTATTTAAAAAATATAAAAATTAATAAAATATTTTTTAAAAAATTATATGATTATCAGTGATGGTACAGTGTTCATGAGTGCAAATTGAAAATGGCATTGGCTGATAGTGATGGTTCTAGGATAGTAGTTAGTGGTTATGGAGGATAGCGGTAGTGATCAACAATTTGTTAATGGTGGAATTTGGTGGTGACAACTAAAAATTATGGTGAATGACAATAATAGCTAATAGTGATAGTGGATGATGGTGTTGGTTGACCATACTAATTAGCGACTGTAATGGTGATTAGTGGTGGTTATTGTAAATGATATTTAATAATAGTTATGGTTAATTGTGGTGATTGACAACGGTGGTAATTATGGTTGAGAATGATGGTAGTGGGCGGTGACAGTTTATAATGGTGGGAGTGATAGTTAATTGTAGGGCTGGCCAGTGGGACGGGACGGCCCGACCCCTACCCCGACCCCGTCCCGCCCCGACCCCTCGTAAAAAAAACGGTAGCAGGACTCGAACTCGGGATGGGACAATGTCTCGTCCCGCCAGACCCAAGCCCGCCCTAGGCCCGCCCGCCCCGACCCCGCCCGTAGTCTCCCCTTTGCAAAAATGGTCGTTGCACCAACGACCATTTAGATTTTGGTCGTTGGCCAACGGCCATTTTAGGCCTCCCCCCCTCCCCCTACCCCTTAATATTTATTTTTAACCCATAAGTTATTATATTTACACTTTAACCCAATTTTCCAACTATAAATAACTCATTTTCTCTTCATCTTTCTCAAAAATCTTCCTACAATCTCTCTAATCTCTCAATATATCTCTCTACAAGTCTACATTGTTTACTAAATATTCAATTTTATTTATTCATTTGGGAATTGGGAGTGAAGTTGGTAACTAGCTTGAGGATCTTCCATCGAGCAAAGTTTCAATTTTCAACCTCTCGATTACACGTCGACGTTACGGGCGTTTGGTACATTCGTTCCTTCATTAAATTATTATTGTCTGTTTATTTTATTTAGCGCACTTAATTTTATTATCTTTAATTATTTATTATCATAATTAAAATGAAATGATTAAGATGTATGTTTAAGGGTAATGACGCTTCTTCTAGGAGGGGCAACCAGGGCAAGGGTACTTCTTCTAGTCATCTTATTCCTACACAGGATGATTTTGTTGATACTCAACATTTTCCTACACTACCGTTAGATTTAGACGAGAAGCTATTTTCTGGAACTCAAGAAGACTTTAATTTAGACGATGATCTAGATGATACACCCACTAATGTTGATGAGAACACACTCACTAGTGCACCTTCAACTGAAATACCTCATATTCCCCCTAGTATGAGACGAGGTCCAGCAAAACGACCATTAAAATCAGATGCATGGACATTTTTTGATAGGGATGTAGAGAATCAAGTAGCTATATGTAAAATTTGTAAAAATATTTTAAAATTTAAAACTGGAAAAGGTCACGGTGGGACGGGGGGTTTAATTAGACACGTAGTAAGTGCTCATCCAGCTAGGTATGCCCAATACCATGCTTCAAAACCGGGTGCGCAAACGCCCGCTCCATCTGGACAAGGTTCACATACTGATATTGTCCCAGACCAAGTACAGGGTCAAATTAACCCTATGACGGGGGGGAATTGTAGGCCCTAAATACAATAAACATAGAGATAGGGAAGCAATATCAAAATTAGTTGTTGTGGAGAGTTTGCCTTTTTCATTTCCTTCATCTCCCGGTTTTATTCATTACATTAGAGATATATATAATCTTGTTTTTAACGGTTTTCCTAGATTAACTGTTAAGAGAGATGTATTTAAATTCGCGCATGAATATCAACAATATTTACGATATTCATTATATCATTTTAATGGCAAAGTATCTATCACGTCTGATATAGGTCGTAGTACTAACGGCCATGATTATTTAACTGTAACTTGTCATTGGATAGATTATAAATGGTCTATGCAAAAACGTATTTTAGCGTCTAGATATATAGATGATAGGCACACTGGTACTTTTATTGCAGATAATATTTATCAAGTGTGCCATTATTACGGAATAACCGATAAAATTATGACTATTACATTAGATAACGCTTCTTCTAACAATTACGCAATTACAATTTTAAAAATAGTTTAACTCCATCTTTTCCAGATCATTTTCATATAAAATGTGCCTGCCATATATATAACTTAATTGTAAAGGATGGTCTATCACTTTTTGAAGACATTCTTAGTAAAATACAATTTGCTATAAACTTTATTTTTAAAAGTAATAAAGTACAACGTAGAAAAGAATATAAAAAAACTTGTCACGATTGTGGACTATCTTATAGAAAAATTCCACAAGAAGTATCCACTAGGTGGAATTCTTTATACGAGCAACTACTTGTTGCTTATGACTATAGAAAACCTATAACTTTATTTTTTAACTCTCATAATAAAAATCCAGCTGATATGATTTTAGATAGTGATTGGGTAAAAATTTCCGAACTTATTGTATTTTTAGAGAAAATTTTTCAAGCAACAAAAGAATTTTCCGGTATACATTATCCTACTATTTCAACTATGTTGTTTTATATAACTCTAATATTTTTATTACTTAGTGAATATATGGAAAAACTAGCTTATAAGGCAGCTATTAAAAAAATGTTTGTCAAAATAAAAAAATATTTTATTCCTATTCCCACTATTTATATTATTGGTTCTGTATTAAATCCTACTATTAAAATAGATGGTACGAAATCACTAATTGAAACTATTTACGATTGTATAGAAGTACTACCACCTCCAAGTCCCAAAAATCTAAATCACCCACCACCTATTGAACAAACTAAAGAAGAAGTGTTGTCTAGCGTAGAACACCCATGCAAAAAAATATATAGATTTTATCAACAAGAAAATGCTAGTAACTTACCGGCTTCCATACCATCTTCTTCATCTTCAACACAACCTCACAAAAGACATGTTGTTTCTGCGGCTAGTATTGAAAGCCTCAGAAATAGAATGTGCGGCCGTACCTCTACTACTAACCAAATTAGCGAGTTGGATATTTTTGTTTTGCAGTGTTTTGTACCGTACCAAGAAGTTATCAATGAAGATGGACATGAAGACTTGCTGAAATAATGGAGGGGGAATGAGAAGATCTTTCCGACACTTTCATTGATGGCCCGAGATGTTTTGAACATTCAAGCGTCATCAACTGCGTCTGAAAGTGCTTTTTCTGCCGGCAGATATCAAATAAGATACCACAGACACTCATTAGCCGAAGACAACTTAGAAATTGCAGTATTATTCAGAGATTGGATACGAGCGGAGCGGAGAAGGTGCGGTCAACCGGAGATCAACGAAGAAGAAGACGAAAACTACAACGAAATCTTATCCGAAGGTGGTGGAAGCGACGTAGATCAATTTGACCAACAAATACCAATTCCAACCGAAGAACCACAGGAAATCATCAAGCAATTAGAACAGATTTTTTTGAGAATGTAATTTTTTTAATTGCAATTTTATTATGTAATTTGCAACTTTTGGACAACACCACAAAGTTGCAATTTAGATTTTAGACAATTGTATTTGTATTACAAAAAAATCATGTCTATTAAATAATATAAGAGGCACAAAAACAGCATTGGGATGTTTTTATTACACTATCTTGTCTTTGTTTATTGAGTTTTTTTATACATATGTTATTTTTAAAAAAAAGGAAAACCCGCCGGACCCCGCCCCGACCCGTTTCCGACGGGATCGGGATCGGGACGGGACTGGAGCAAGTCCCGCCAGACCCGACCCCTTCGCCCGTCCCGCCCTACCCCGACTCCGCCAAACCCGTACCCGGCCCACTGGCCACCTTTAGTTAATTGTGGTGATTGACAACGGTGATAATTGTGGCTGAGAATGATGATAGTAGGTGGTGACAGTTTATAATGGTGGGAGGCAGTATTTGTTATAGATTTTAATTGTCCATGTCTATTCAGATACATTAAGTAATTGTAAAATTTTAAATCAAACACACTTAACAATTAAAATTCAGACCTAAAAAATAAATAGACACTACTGAAATTTGAATGATTGACATTAGACGTTCATTAAGTGTAAACAGGTGAGATCTTAGCCTAATCTATGGGAGAGAATAAAATGGTATGACCAGTTTTTGAGCAGACAATCCAAATTTAGGCAATATTTGAAATAATTACTTTTTAAGGAAGAAGTAATATTTTTTTGGCAAATATACTCCTAGCTAAAACACAAAACAACTTAAATAAACGGCGTTGAAGTTCGAAGCTTTGACAATTGAACTCCAACACATTTTGAAAATTTTGTAGAGTTACAATGCAGTTTAAACTCCAGCATTTCTTCATGGAATTTGAACTCACATTTCTCAATTACATTTCGAACTACAGGAATTTTTACAGAATTCTAGAGTTCTATCATGAAGTGTAAAATAGGCTTCATGAGTAAAATACTAACATTTTCCGAAATTAATTGGGCGTTACCCAAAATATACAAAAAAAATAGACATGAATTACGTATATTTATGTGTACAATATGTATTTTTACTTAATATGAAAAATATACATTTTCGGCTATTATCTTTTAGGGCAGCCCTAAATGATAATTACATGAGTTGCGAAAATGGCGGACTAGTTGTGTTTTCCAGACTGAATTTACATTTTCTGACACTTTATTTTCTGTAATGTAAATATAGTTAAGTACTTTTTTATTACAAAAGTAAATTTTATGACATTGGTACAATAAATTGAAAGTTAGATGATCAAAAGGGCAACCCAATGCACTAAACTCCCGCTATGTGAGGGGTTCGGGAAGGTCATTCGTGAATTAACCACACAATACAATATTCATAGGCCTATGATCCCGACAGAAAACACGAGGCCTCTTTCTACAAAAAATTGAGATGCAAATAGAAGATGCTAAACGTTTCATTATTTGTATAATAATGGAGATTACACACGAAGCTATGAGGGTCCATCATTTACATCTCTTCGACATTTCAATTGTCTGCCTGTCTTTTTTGTTTTTCCATTGCATCATATATGAGATTCTAGGTGAAGGATTTCAGACATGTGCATCTCCTATTTTACTATAAAACAATCTCAGAAACTGATATACCTTCACTTCCATTCAGTTTGCCAAACCAAATGTCATGCCTCATGTATTGTGTAAGAATGCATGTGGTAGTTTTGTAGCTTGGTGCCACGTAAAAATCCCATCGAAGTTCAGCAGCTCAATATGACCTACAAGCTCATGTCCGCTGGCAAGCTCCTCTCAAGGAAATACAGGCTGCAATAGGAGAGAAGGTAAAACAACAGCAAAAGTACAAAAGAAAAAGAAAGGAAGCGAAGGAGAAAGTAAAAGCAGGGAACAAAATCGATATTCAGCAAGCGCTACTGAGTGCAAGCCCATAAATAGGAGACTGTGGGTAGTTCAGGTGAACTTAAAGTCAACTACAACTAGAAGACATGTTGATCTTGCCACCAACAAACCTTTGACTGACTATGAAAAGCTCCAAATAGGCACACAGTAGTTTAGAGTAGACGGAGCAGTTTTTTCCTCAAATCACATTGATGAGATAGGTACCATGCCCATGACAGACAAATTTAGAAAGGAAGCGTCCTTTACAACAAATATGTCAATACAGCAGATTCCTTATTAATTATTTGTATTGGATAAATGAAAGAACTATCGACTTAGTAGTCTGAGTTCCTTAACTACTAGCATTAACTGAAAACGGAGTCCTCCATGAGATTTTACTTCAACCATTAGCATCTAAAAGTCAATATACTTCGATTTCTTTAGTACAGATTATGTTCAAAAAACTGGATCAAGCAAAGGAGGTTCCACCAGATAGAAAGCATGGAACAAAAAAGAAATCAAGTTGCTGTCCAGCGCATGTAATGTAACTCATTGAAGCTCGGAACCTTTCAAGTGGAAGTACAATACCTAGCTGTGTCTGGTAACTTAAAGTTTACAGAAGTTATCTCACCTGGCAGACATGAAAGCCATTCCAAAGAACACAGCTTTGACAGCTCGCTTCTGACCGGCATAGTCAAACGCTAATGGAAGCATCTCATGTAAGGTTAAAAATGCCATCACCCCTCCCACTGAAAGCAAAATGATCCATTAGAGAATACAAAAACTCAAAATTATATGTTTCTCCTTTCTCGTCAGTCAAGAAATTATTAAGTAAATAAAAATCATATCAACCTGCTCCCAGGAGGCCCTCCAGAATTTCAGGATTCAAGCTGCTTGGAAATAGATATCCTGCAGTGCGTTCATGTTTAAAGAAACTAATGAATTCTGAACCTATTCACTGCTTCATGTACACTTAGTGTTCTACTTGAACTAAAAGACATGTATATCAGGTACTCACCCACAATAATTACACCAAGGGGCTCTGCAAGACCTGAAAGTGTTGCCAATTTGAATGCCTGCCATTTGCTGAGACACATATAGACTCACTATATAAATTTCAACTGTGTAAGAAAAAAAAATGGAATAGCGCGTACAACAATATGAGCGTGGTGAAACTGATTATGATTGAAGTGTTCTTTAGTTTTAACTTTATCCTTGCAATGCCATTGACAGAGCCTTGATAAATTGTTCTGGGCATAAGAAATAATCTTATTTCTATAAAGTTTACCAATCAAAGTGAAAAGACCATCTTGTTGTTACCTATTGTTGGAGGGCAGAAGGAAAAGGGTTTGATTTCATTGACTTTTCTTACTATCTGCACTTTAATTTCTTATATTCTAAAGCTTCCAGAAACTTTAGTTATCTGCATGTAAGTCTTATGATTTATATCGCTGGATGTAAGTCTTATAATTTAATTAGCCTTACTGCGAGTCTTGTGATTGAAATAGCCTTAAGGCCTCAAGCATAAGAATGCACAGATAATACGAGTCTCTGGTGAAACTACATTCACATGACCTGACTAAATTGAAGATAAGATGTTTACGTGCTTGGAGTCCATTAAATAATTAGAAAATTGACCTAATAAGAGAAACCTAGATTGACAATAGCAAAAGATGCTATCCTTATTAATACTAAGTTAGTCTACTAGGAATCATTACCTCTGTGTCGCAAAATAAACTGGAAGTGCAACGGCAACACCCTGCAACCAAATAAATCAGGCACCGAAATGGAAAAAGGAACAAAAAAGGCACATTCATTAGACTCGTCTAGTTTGATCCCAATCAACATGTAAGAACAACATGATGATTGTTAATTTACCGGTTTTGCAAGGCTATCCACTGTTTTACAGTAGATGCCTTCCCTGGCATTGTCAATCAATCAACTATGCATCAACCCCAACTCAGCTGGGGATTTGGTATAATATGGAAAATGTTCAAAAAAATCAGTAGTGCTCAAAATATGCACAGGCCTTATCTTCAAATATAGGCTATACATGGTTCTTGGATGAACTGATAAGTACATTTATTTTGTTATTCACATGTTTAATAAACAACAATCTGCTCAGCGGATAAAATTTGAATAACATGTTCATAGAGCAAAAAATGAATGAAACTAAGAATAATACAGCAATCAAGTACATACACATACACATTGTGATAGGAATACATTAGTGGATTCTTGCACTCAAGAAACAAACAGAAATCAGGAAATAGACTGGTAAATTTGTATGAAAGTTACCTCTGGTATGTTGTGTAAAGCAATGGCAAGAGCCAAGTTTAGACCAACCCGAAGTCCCTAAAAGAAAAGCATGATGAAAACAGAATAAGCTCTGAACAATTATAAGTTTATAACTGAGTATCAATTGCACTGCAAGTTTAGTCAACATATGAATGAGGTGAAATTATTTGGGATTGCAGTGCCTAAATGCAAACAATTTAGATATTTAGACTCGTTCCAGGTGAATGGAATGATAAATCAAGGTGTTACACAGACAAATCGGATGGTTAAAATTGAGAAGTGTTACAGGGGTCTTACGTGACAGAAGGATGCCTACTAAAGTGAAAGGTAAGTTCTATAGAACATTTAGAAGACCAGCAATGCAATGTGGCAATGAATGTTGGGCACTAAAGTTTTAACACATTCACAAGATGAATGTCCCAGAGAGATGCGGATGCTAAGATGGATATGTGGTCATACAAGATTAGAAATTATCAGCTTCGCGAGAAGGTGCAAGTAGCACACATCAAGGATTAAATGAGGGAATGTTGGTCGAGATGATTCGGTTATGTCCCCTGTCGACCCCCAGATGCACCGGTATATAGTTGTGAAACCATGATAAGTGAAGGTACTTTAAAAGAGGACGAGGTAGACCTAAAATCACATGGAAGAAAGTTGTCTCGACGGACCTACAATATCTGGGACCCATGCAGACTTAGCGAAAAATATGGCACAATGGCAGGAAAAGATTTATCTAGGCAATACATATTAGTTAAGAAAATGTTCTAGACATTGTTAGAAATTTTACAAGGTACTATGCTTTCTTAGAGTAGTTTAGCCTTTCAGAAATTTATACGTTTAGAAAATATAGAAAACTTATAATACCTAGTATTTGTATTTGCATAATATTGGTGTGAGATGAGTTTAAATGGAATAACAGGAGCAGTGAAAATTCATATAGCCGACCTTAACTTGTTTAGGACTGACGCAGAGTTGTTATAACTGAGGATCTTGTCTTTTCAGGAAAAGAAATTGAAAATGTCTTCTCATCAAACAAAACAAAGTTATAAACATACTCTTTCTGCAACTAACAGATACTGTATCAGTAGCAACATTAGTTCAGCTTGCTTGAAGCCAAACAAGAGAGTTAATTTTCTCCCATATCCATTTTTCTTTCCGAACAACAAAGAGTACCTAAGGGAATTCAGAAAACTGAGATTTAGAGACGCAAGAGAAGATTGGGATCGTTCAATTCCCTGCCCTGTAGTTCAATGCATTTGATACAGTAGACTGACCACAGAAACGATAATGGAAAAGTTGGAAGTTGATATGGGAATCATCCCTCTCTGATGTAACAAGAATGATGCCGAAGCAGATTATGACCAGAAATATTGGCCAATGTTGACCGTGTTGTCCTCATTTTTTGCTTCTATGCAACTTCCTTTCTTAAAAGGTGTTCTATGCAAGTTATGTCCAAGAAATGTCTACTTTATGCACAATAAAATTTGTTGAAAAGTTTTATCAGTTATCACAAAGATTGTTTTTTGCTACTCCCTTCGTCCCAATTTATGTGGCCCTCTTTCCGTTTTAGTTTGTCCCAAAAAAGGTCACCTTTCTATAATTAGAAACAACTTAAACATTAAAATTGGGGATAGAAATGAAGTAGGAGTATCGTTTTTAAACTTCGCGGAAGCTTTTGAGTTGGTCACAGCTAACTCAAGCTTCCGAAAGAGGGAGTAACACTTGGTGACCTACCGTAGTACGGTGGCTAAGACCCGATAGATTACTTGCTCCTCAATACAACCAAGCATAAGCTCGTGGTTATGGACTTAGAGGTTAAGAGAGAGAAGAAGAGGAAGGATGCGCATGGCCGGCCAAGGATTAGATGGAGAGACCTGACTGAGGTCAAAGCTCAGGAGATGCAGGCGAAGTTGGTGGCTTGGGAAAGTAGTGGGGACGTAGATAGTATGTGGACTAGGACAGCCAAATACATCAGGGAAGCGGCTAGAGAGGAGCTAGGGGTCTCGAGGGGGAACTCATGTGGACGTAAAAGGGATTGGTGGTGGAATGGAGAGGTCCAAGGAAAAGTAAAAGCTAAGAAGGTTGCTATGCGGCGCTAGTGGAAAGCGTGGATGAGGACAAGAGGAGGAATAAAGAGAGGTATAGGGCAACGAAGAAGGAAGTGAAGCTAGCGATCACGACGGCTAAAACAACAGCTTTTGAGCACTTGTATGAAGAGCTCGAGTGCAAAAGTGGGGATAGGAAGTTGTATAGGCTCACTAAGACGAGAGAGAGGAAGTCTCAAGACTTGGATCAAATGAAATGCATCAAGGACGAGAATGACGAAGTACTGACAGAAGAGGCACACATTAGACGAAGATGGCAGACGTACTTCCATAAGCTTTTGAATGAAGAAGGGGACAGGGCTATTGTGTTGGGGAATTAGAGCAGTCTAAGAGTCGTAGAGACTTTGGGTATTGTAGGTGCATAAAGGTTGAGGAGGTTAGGGGGCTCATCGTAAAATGAGGTAGGGAAGAGCGACCAGACCAGACGAGATCCGTGTAGACTTTTGGAAGAACGCAGGGGAGGCAGGTACAGAGTGGCTGAATAGATTGTTTAACATCATATTTAAAACGGCTAAGATGCCAGAGGAATGGAAGTAGAGTATAATGGTCCCGTTGTATAAGAACACGGGCGATATTCAAAATTGCAATAATTATAGGGGTATCAAAATGTTAGGCTACACTATGAAAGTCTGGGAGACGGTGGTCGAGATGAGGATGAGGAGGGATGTTTCGATATCAGAGAACCAGTTTGGATTCATGCGAGGGCGATCGACCACGGGGCTATTTATCTTGTTAAGAGATTGTTGGAGTAATATAAGGACAAAAAGAGAGACCTACACATGGTGTTCATTGATCTAGAAAATCCCTTTGGAGGTCCTTTGGAATGTTTGGAGTCTAGAGGTGTGTCAGTGGCCTACGGCGATTAAGGACATGTACGAGGATGCCAAGACCCGGGTTATGACAGCGGGAAGTGACTCTGAACACTTTCTGGTCATGATGGAGTTGCATCAGGAATCAGCCCTTAGCCCATTTCTATTTGCCTTAATGATGAATGAATTGACTCAACATATTCAAAAGGAAGCGCCATGGTGTATGCTATTTGCAGACGACATAGTTTTGATTAACGAGATGTGTAGCGGGGTTAACGACAGATTAAAAGTTTAGAGAACGATCTTAGAATCTAAAGGTTTCAGGTTAAGCAAGACTAAGACGGAATATATGGAGTGCAAGTACAATGACGTGATGCATGAGACAGATGTGGAAGTGAAGATTGAGGATCAAGATGTACCTAAAAGAGGAAGCTTCAAGTATCTTGGATCCATAATACAAGGAGACGGGGAGATTGACGATGTATTTGAGCAAGGTGGATGAAATAGAGGCTCGCCTCCGTGGTGCTTTGTGATAAAAAGTTGTCGCGTAGGTTGAAAAGTAAGTTCTAATTGTATGAGGCAGAATGTTGGCCAGTTAAGAACGCACATTCAAAAGATGAAGGTAGCGGAGATGAGGATGCTCAGATGGATGTGTGGTCATACAAGAAGAGATATGATTAGAAACGAAGTTATACGGGACAAGGTCGGAGTGGCCTTCATGACGGACAAGATGAGAGAAGCGAGAGTGAGATTGTTCGGGCATGTGAAAAGGAGGTGTGAAGATGTGCCAATTAGAATGTGTGAGCAATTGGCAACAACGGGAGTTAAGAAAGGTAGAGGAAGCGAAAAAGAACTAGAGAGAGGTGATTAGACAAGACATGGCACAGCTTCAGCTGACTGAGGACATGACCCTAGGCAGGAAGATTTAGAGGTCGAGGATTAGGATAGAAGGTTAGTAGATAGTTGAGTTTTGTCGCACTGTGTGAGAGAGGGGTAGGGGGCTAGCCTCTTCATCTTTTCTTCTCCCTTTCTTTATAGTATTATTTAGATTTCGCTTAGATCCATACTCGTATGTGTGTATTCCGCTTTATTTATTTTGTATTGTGATATTTTATTGTCTTATTTTTCTTGAATTCCTGCATTGACTACGTTCTTTTGAGTTGAGGATCTATCGAAAATAGTCTCTATCCCACAAAGATAGAGGTAAGGTTTATGTACATCTTACCCTCCCCAGACCCATTGTGTGGGATTACACTGGGTATGTTGTTGTTGTTGAAATGATTTATAGCCACACAAATGTCTAAGGTTTATTTTAGACCACAAAATTCAAAAGTCTTTCTTAAATTGTGTCAAGTCAAACGGTGCCACATAAATTAGGACAGAGGGAGTACAATTTAAGCATTTTATTAAGATATTTCACACTACAAGTGTGTATCTAAATTTTAACCCTGACACTTTTCCAAACAGAATAAAACCAATATTGTGTAAGTTGAGCAACCATGAACTAAAGAAGTTTTTTATGTAATTTACATGTCAAAATTATCCCTATTCTATGCCCCCATAAATATGTTAAAAGAATCTTTCAGTTATCAAAACAATTGGCTCTTGCTCTTAATTTGATTAAGATATTTTACTTAAATGTATGTTTCTAAAGCTTGTTTGCTACTTTTCTTTTAATCTTCAACACTGTTATCTAACAAAGTAAAAGTCGTGTCTTATAAAACAGTTATGAAGACCAGTAATATTGTATTAGAGTGATTATCAGTCCTCTAAGTTCAATATATCAAAAAGCTGAATGTGAGAGAAATGTTGATGTAAAGATGGAGTAGCACACAGGAGGATAAAATAAAAGGTCACCTCATATGCCTTGGCGATACCCTATGTGACCTCCATATTCACCGGTGATGATGATTAAACGTGATGAAAGGAACCGAGACAAACCAAAAATCACATTGAGGGAAGTCTTAAAAGAACTATAACCCCTTAAAAATAATGTGAACTTAGCAAAGAATACAACAATTGGAAGTAAAGAATCTATACACGATACACCAAATAGTTCAAGTTAAGGTCTAGTTGTTGTTTTTTTTTTTAAGGGTAACTTGTAAGGCCTAGTTTTTGTTGTTACGTTTACTTAAATTCAATGTTTCCCGTGAGTGGTTTATTCTGGCTAGAAAATTCCATGTTTATGTAGTAGGTGTAAGTTTGAGATTTTAAAGTTTCTAGTTTTGGAGAATACCTAATTTTCCTTAAAAACAAATTATTAGTACAGAATGGCATAGGCCTAAATAGAGCAATATGGATATAGAAGATTCATTTTTTTATGATGGTGGTGCCTGAGCCAACTTGCGTGCACCTCAACTATCTCACCAGGTACCTATTATGGATATAGATGATTCATATAGTTGACTCCAACTAGTTTTGGATTTGCGGTGCCATTTAATAATTGAAATATTGTTACACTTCGATTCTTAAAATAGAATGAAACAAAATATTGTATGCTGGGCAACAATGACTGAAGTGATTGTTAGAGAAGATTATAAACATCCGACAATCGAGAAAGGAGGACTACCTTCATTGATCCAAGGAACACAGCCATCCCTTCAGGAAAGTTGTGCAAGCTTATACCTGGATAGAAAAGCCAATAAAAACCATGTAGTGCATCTTATACTGAATGAAAAATATGGATCAAATGCATATATTATTCTCTTCTATTTCCATATTGCTACTCCTTTCATCTAATTCTATGAAGCGTAGTTTAAGAAGAAACAGAGATTGAGAAGTCAATTTGACTTGTATAGTATGTGGGTACAAGTAGCTCAAAATGTTTAACTTGACAACTGACTTTTGATTGCTATAAATATGTGCAAGTACTATAGAATTCTTATTAAAGTCTCGAAAATTTAGGGACATGTCATACTAGAGAATGTGGTCCCTTGAATTGGATGGGAGACAATTGATAGGTAAATGAGCATTCATTCTGTAACAGAATGTGGGGTGTCTACTAGTAAACCTTAGCTTAATTGAAGGGTAAACTTAATTATAATGACAAACTAGATAGGAGAACGAACTTGAGTAAGCTTGTAATATTCTTCTCATACCAGAAATGGGTACTATGAAAGAGCATGTAACCTTGCACTGCGGCAACTGAAAAAGACTCCAGATAAGAATTTTGAGAAACACTCCAGGAAAAACTATGCAGACCACACTATATCACTCTTAATGAATTTGCTCAAGATTATGCTTTTCTTAAGGGCAATCAACTTATTATCAATCTTAAGTTAACTTCCTAATAAAACTTCTTATGAAGGTGGAGTGCTACTACTTCAGAGACATAAAAATGAAGATTAAGCAAGATTATTCAAGCATATATGTAGTTCTGCATAAAATATTTGTAATGAGACTCTGAAACAACGAAAAACCTCAAAAATAGGCTTCCAAACACACAGCACTTAATCAGACCTAGTTCACAAAAAGTTCGGAGTTCTTGAAATGAGAACTCAAAGGAAGGTTTACAGCAAAACAGGACCAAGAAATGCTGTAAATTTTATGGGAATTATCAACAAACTAATACAGCAGACTGACCTACTGCTGTGATGATTCCACTAAATAAAACTTGGCGGCGATGCTTCTTCATAATATCCTTACCCCTATCATCTCCGTCTTTCTGTTCTCATGCAGAAAACCATTTTTATTCTTTAATACCTTTTTGCATGAACGAGATTCTCCTATAGAAAACAAATCACATCATACCTTTTTGCCTTTGGCACCTGAAATGGGTGCAAGTGTAGGTTCTGGGATGAAATTTGAAACAAGACCAAAGAAGATAACACCTGCAAAAAACTGACAGCCCAAAGATTCACAGTTAAGATCCAAGAACTGTATGTTTCTTCTTTAAGTGGAAACAGATTGATAAAGTTCAGAATAAAATTAGGAGATAGCTCACCCAGAGGTTTCCCTTCAAGAAGCCAATGGAGTTTATAGCATTATGAGCCAAGTCAAAGAATGATATGCTGAGCATAAGACCAGCAGCAAACCCCTGCACAGGCGAAGAAACTATTCAGGTCTCTACTCTGCTATGTACCTCTCGGATTTACACTGTTGAACATATTGAGTTCTTTAAAGCTTGGGAAGCTTAAAGCATGAGTACTTAAATATCAAATGATCCTTTTCTTCTGTTCCGATTTTAAAATACTCGAGTCCGAAAATATATAAAATCACCGACAGTAAACATCTATCAGACAGCATTCTTAAACAAGTGACAAATAAACTATGAATCACTGGATTGACAAGTTTATTTCTGACTTTCTTACAAATACAATTAACCATACCTGTAAAAGTCCTAGCATCTTCAAGTTAGGAGTCTGGCTAATAACCACTAAAAGTGCTCCTGCTCAAACGATAACAAAAAAATAGATGAGATTACTAAACTTTCTTTAAGAATGGAGATGGAAACAACCACCATAAAGTAACAGCAGCATCAGTCCCCAATGTATTTTATACAGTTTTTTTCTTGAGCCAAGGGTCTATCGGAAACAACCTCTCTATCCCACAAAATGTAGGGGTAAGGTCTGTGTACACCTCACCCTCCCTAGACCCCACTTGTGGGAAACACACTGGGTATGTTGTTGTGTGTGATACAGTTTTTATGAGCTAAGCGGGAACTGTGTATAAAAATTGAAGTAAGCAATATGGTTTTCACTTATAGAAAAAGACACCAAGTATTGCCAATGGATTGAGCACAAAAATGACAGACCACACTTTTGATTTCCATAACTCAAAAGTATACTTCGTATATGTGGTACACTCCCCTTTTTAGTGTATCCTAAAATGTACGGCACATTTCTATATTTAAAAATAACTTATCTTTTAAAATTCTCAATTTACCCTAAATAAGATTATTCATTGCCACATAAATCTTTATGGCTTAATTAGACCACAAAGTTTCAAAAGAAAATATTTTATTACTTAAACTTCGTGCCTCAATCAAACAAGGTCACATAAAATGGGACGGAGGGAGAATAAGGTTCCTCTAGCAATGTGATAATTGGGGAAGAAAATCATAACATTAGGGGTGTGTTTGGTATGAAAGAATTTTTTCGTGTTTGGTTGGTCAAAATGTCTTGCAAGATATTTTCTCTAGAAAAACAAGTTTTTAAAATGAAGAAAATGATTTTCCTAATAAAAATGCAAAAAACAAATCTACGAGTGACATTCCAAGTTTATTATCTCTTACTCAATTACATATAAATGCTCTTAAGATAATATATTTTTATTTACGTACCAAACACTAGAAAATAAGTAATAAACTACTTGTTTTCCAAGAAATTATTTTCTAGAAAAACATTTTCCTTATTGTCTCCTCCTCAAATTACGTATAAATGATCTTAACATAATATATTTTTATTTATGTACCAAACACTAGCAAATAAGTAATAAGTACTTGTTTTACAATAAATTATTTTCTAGAAAAACATTTTACTTCCTAACAAACACACCCTAGAGCACTTGATTAGAAAATAGAAGCTATTCCAAACTAAGGGGGAAAAAGAAACTTTTGTACTGACCTAGAGAGGTACTCAAGCCACCCAACATTGAAAGACCAAGAGCAACAAGAATTTGGGAATCCATACAAAACCCGTTGCTTCAATACCCCTTTATTTTCCAAGAAAAAAACTGGGCAATTATTCCTTAGTTGAAGCAAATGGGTGATGGAGATTGATATCAAGAATAAACAATCTAAACTCCCCAAAAAATCAAATCTTGGAGAGCCCCCAGATATCAAATTAAGTGAGTAGTAGCCTTGATGAATGGGGCAGATGAGAGAATGTGTACAGTTGAAGAAAGAGACAATGGGAAATGGAAGGGTTCAAGAAATTAGAAACTTGTTGCTTTAAGGCTATGGAAACTTGTATATTGTCACCACCTATTGAAATATGTAACTTGTCTTTTAACACCATAAAATTTAAAAGGCATTACACATATTTAATTTAAGATTATAAAATTTAAAATTTTCTATTTATCTTTTAAAACTTGTATCAAATCAAAATAAGATATTTAAAATGAGATGGAGGGAGTAATTATTTTATTTCATAGTCTTGATTATTGGTGCCTTTAGAATAATTGTATAGTTTGGGAATCATGATTTGTTTCTAAATTTGCAAATATACAATCTCAAGTAGTATTTTAAAAGAAGATGGCGTAAAATAGGCCGTTTTTACATATTTTTTGGTGAGACGTAAGTCTGAAGCACGAGACGTAAGTCCCATTGATATTTAACTTTTAGTATTTTATAAAATAATATAATTATAATAAATATTTTTAAATAAATAAAATTACATAATATATATATGTGTGTACTCGCTTGATCCTCACAAAAAAAAAACTAATCATGCAATCCGTTATATGTCAACTAGTAATTATATATAACATAATTTTACAAGTATAAACAATACAATGAAATAAAAGCTATTATGAAATACAAATCAACTCTAACATATTAACTTTCAAACAATGACAAAAAATCACAATTTCTTAAAACAATATTACTATCATACTATTCATTTTATCTCCCTATAAGCAAATAATCTATAAACTTTGTCAGTATTATATTATTAAAACGTAACTCCTTCATGAATAAAAAATAAAATTACTTTCAAATAGCGAATAATAAAATATGATAATTTTGATACGTAGTACAAAAGACCACTGACAAGTGAAAATGTATAATTCGGCTATGTATTTTTAAAAGAAATATTAAGTGATTTGCATTCTCACGATGTTCTCAAATAGTAAATATGCAATACTACGCCTTGTTATTTGAGTTACACTCAATCTTCTTATTTCTATAGATGAAAAATTATTAAGTATCATTCATTTGTTAAAGAATTATGAGGGTCAACGATTTTAATTAAGAAATTTAATGTATAATTTGTGTAAGAACAGTTAGGCAAGCCCCGAACTTTGGGTGTTAGGCGCGGTTAGGGCGTACAGTTGGACGCTTATGACGTAAGCCTCACATGAACTAAGCCCCGCACATGAGCCCATAGGCGTTTTTCCAGTGCCCCGCCCCCAGACTCTCCTTAAACTACATTTTAAAATTAAGTCAATTTCACATTTTATTTTGAGTAATTTGTAATTTAACTTTTAGGGGGTCGTTTGGTAACGGGATGGGATAAATAAGGATATTTCATGATTTGGAATATCCCATGATATTATTTTATCTCACCTTCTATATGAAAAGTTAATTTCTCATAAAGTCATTCAATTATTGTTATTGTAACACAAATTTTACTTAACTTTGTTTTGTAACTGGAAAGTCATTAATTTAATTTTAGTCAATTTTTCTGACGTGACGTTTTTTTTAAAGTTAAATTCTTAATTAATATAATTTCACCCATTTTTACTATTTAGTGACCTGACCCACTAACCTAACCCGCTATCTAATGAATTTAGTCTAGAACTTGAGGAGGATGTATGAAAACTTATCAATAGTGTAAATTTTGTAGAGCAGATGATTAATATAGTAGTTTTGAACAAAATCACTATTTCTTGGCTCATGTATTAACTAAGTGAGTTGACATGTTGATTATCGATGTGTCATTTACTTTCACTGCAATCAATATCAACTTCTTTTGGTATTCTTTTGTAAAATTCAAGTTGTTTGCTCAAGGAAATTGTATTTTGAATACATCATAGATGAAAAGAAGAACAACGATACAACTAGACTCAGTTGATTTGCGTAATATTTTATAAATAGAATGTATAATTTTGTTGAAGAACTGTTACTACTTGCAAATAGCTTAACAATAGTGTTAAATTAATTAGATGAACTTGAGAAAAAAATTTAAGGCCCGAATAGGGATGAGAATCCAGTCACATTACCAGTAATATATTACTAGTAAAATTTAAGTCCTTAGTATTTTGTTATAAAAATTTGGATAGCGGGTCGATTTAGTGGGGCAGATCACTAAATGATAAAAATGGGTGGATTTATATTAAATAAGAATTTACTTTTAAAAAGATGTCACGTCAAAAAAAGTTGATTAAAATGAGTTGAATGACTTTTGTATTATAAAAATGAAAGGTGAGTGACTTTCTAGTTACAAAATAAAGTTAAGTGATTTTTGTGTTACAATGACGATACATGAGTGACCTATGAGAAATCAACTCTCTATATGGATAATAATTCCACCATTTTGATATAAATGGTGAGATAAAATAATCTCCAATTTAGTTAATACCACATATTAAATATGGGATAAAGTTAATTTTAATTTTTATTTCAAAACTATTATTCTTATCCCACGCACCAAACGATCGTTTTCAAGAGACTTACCTCTCGCCCTTAGACCATAGGTGAAGGACCAAGTTTTCAAATATTCTAGACAAAAATATCTATAGATGGTTGATTATCTCAAATTGGAAAGGAAAAGACCTTGTAGTTATGTTAGAGTTTTTACTCCTCCGTTTTAATTTATGTAACATAATTTTTTTTTAGTTTGTCATAGAAAGAATGTCACATTTTCTTATTTGACAACTATTTAATGGCATCATCCCTGTTTTACCCTTTTTGGGTCCCGATTAATTTTGAAAATGTATTTATTGTGAAGAAAAGTCAACAAAATAAGCACTAAAGTAAAGACAATTTGCTAAACATAACAAAATCTTCTTTTATTTCTTAAATTTTGTGTCGGGTCAAATATACCACATAAATTAAAATGGAGGGAGTACATATCAATGTTCGATTGCATGCCGATAAACTAGGTTCAGCAACATCTCACAAAAAATTATTTCCTAGTGAATTTGAACAAAGTGGTATTAATATATAATAAAAAATAAACTTAGTGGCTAAATTTATGGGATTACCAAATATTTGGGAAGTAAATATATGGAATATCTATTAACTAATCATGGTTAAAGCCTCTAATTAGCTAATTAGATTTAAATCATGAGTTTTGATTAATGTTATGTGTCTCTCACCCGAATAAGAACTTGGGGAAAATAGGGAGGAACCGAATCCAAAAATATTCTTTATATTTCAACTTTTCGCTATCATATTTAATTGCAGGTTAATAGATGCATAAAAGGTACTTAGTAGATTATTATGTAAAGAAATGAAGGAAAGAATTTTAAAAAATAAGGAAAAAATAGAAATTTTAATCATAAAAAGGTGTCACATCACCTTATTTATATATTTGTTTCAGTTTTTTGAGTCTGTACTGGGGTATATGTACCATTTTTCTGAAAAATAATACCATCTCTAGTTATGGTACAGCTTTCATTATTGTCTAGCAAGAAATCTAGTCCTATTATAAAGTGTGTATCTATATTAAGATCTCTTACCAAAATTTTATTTACTTTATAACTTGGGTTGTAAAATTTTGAACAAGTATTAATAAAACTTACTGATGCTAGAAGACATAATAGACGAGCAAGATGAAATAGAAAAGAATTATTCACTAATAGATATAGAAACAGATTTTTATAATTTTAAAAATGGGATAGAAAAAATAGGAATAATTAAAGATAAGACAGATTTAGTGTCATCATAAAAATCCTAGACGAATTAGAAATAATAGGAGAAAAATCCCTGAAGCATTGGAATAATAACAAAATCCTTTGCGAATTAGAAATAATAAACCCAGAATATATTATAAAAACTGCCTCAATAGAAGCAACTAACCAAGATCTAGAAGACTTTAAATCACAGATTAAAGAATTACTAGATTTAGAAATAATAAGAAGATCCACTTCAAAACACAGATCAGCAGCATTCATAGTTAGAAACCATTCAGAAATAATTAGAGGAAAAGCTAGAATGGTGATAAACTATAAGAGACTGAATGATAACACTAGAAGTGACGGATACAAATTACCCGATAAAACAGAATTAATCAATAGAATACAGGGTAAAAACTTTTTTAGTAAATTCGATTGCAAGTCAGGCTATTGGCAAGTTAAGATGCACCCAAATAGTATAGAATGGACGGCATTCACTTGTCCAGAAGGACATTTCGAATGGCTAGTCATGTCATTTGGCCTAAAGACAGCCTCGCCAATTTTCCAAAGAAAAATGGATTCCATTTTCGGGGATTACAAAAGATTCGTTATAGTATACGTAGACGATATACTAGTTTTTAGCAGTAATATGACTGAACATCTAGGACATCTACAGACAATTTTTAGACTTTTCGTAAGTAACGAAATCATAATCAGTAAAAAGAAAATGGAGCTATGTAAAAAGTACATAAACTTCTTAGGAGTAACCTTAGGAGAAGGGAAGATAAAATTACAGCCGCATATAGCAAAAAAGGCATTAGACATGCCAGACAAGCTAGACAATACCAAGGATTTACAAAAAAATTTAGGAATTTTAAATTACGCCAGATCATTCATTAAAGATCTAGGAAAGGTAGCAGGACCCTTATACTCTAAGACTGGCTCAACTGGGCAAAAACATTTCAACGCTGAAGATATAAAAATAGTAAAGTCATGAAAGAACATATCAAGAATATCCCAGGACTTAAGTATGTCGTTAGAAAGCAGTTACCTAATCATTGAAACCGATGGCGCTTCAAGGATGAGGCGGTATTAAAAGCCAAAACAAATAAATATTGTAGCAAAGCCTCGAGAAAGATTTGCGCTTATCAAAGCGGTAAATACAAAGAAAAGGGAAATATGAGTAGCATAGACGCAGAAATCCTAGCGGTAGTATACGGTCTTAATGCGTTTAGACTATACATTCTAAACAAACCAGAAACCTTAATTAGAACAGATTGCGAGGCCATAGTGAAATTCCACCAAAAAATAAACGATAAGAATAGTAGAAGAAGACGGTGGCTTAATTTTTTAGATACTATATCTATTTACAACTTAGTATTCGAACATATTAAGGGGAAATACAATAGTTTAGCTGATCAGCTTAGTAGACTAAAAATTACTACAAACTAACAGACTTTGTTTATCTCTTAGCAGAATGAGTTCGTCAAAGACAAATCCAAAAGACAAAGGGAAAGGCCCAGCCAAACCCCAAGACGATTATAGACAAACAGTATTGGGGAACCTGAATTTCAGGCCCATGACTGCTCATGAGACTCCCACACTAGAAAGACTATACTATGGTAAGAATAATTTAGTTTCATTTCCAGCCTCAAACTTAACATTTAAAATACTCCCAGATTATATTTTAGACAAAGAACAAAAGTGTTTGGTAGACAATTTGTGGATAGCCCACAACAGAAAAGACACAAGCCATTTCGTAGCTACTCTAAATTGTACATGTCATTATTTTAGCGAAAAGAATTTAGACAAACGTTTCAAATTTTATATTGTAATTCATGGAAAGACAAAAGATATTTTTCAGACTTGGTTAGAAGTAGTAGACTCGATTAAAGGTTTTAAGACACCATTGTTCAAAGGTTTTAATGTGTTCACTGAAGCCTTAGACTATGCTCGAGGAATACTTGGGCCGAACTACTACATTACTCCAGCTCTCAGAAATAGCCTAAATCAGACACCTCAATATAATATCCAGAAAGATACAGACAAAATTAATTTTTGCGATCATTGTACTACAATGACCGATACCGTAAAAAGACTAAACCAGACCAAAGAAATACTCCATACCCAAAATACACATCTTTTGGAGAAGGTTGCAAAGCTAGAACTAAAACTCAGACAAAATTTGCTCAGGCAACAGACTCAGAGTTCTCCATCTCCTTCAAAAATGGATGAGACAGGTGTGCATTCCCTTCTGAATGCTAAGAAATCTATTGTACCAGATATGGGTACAACTAGTCCGGTGCAAACGGTTGCCGGTAAAGACTACTCAAATCCGTTAGTGGCTGTCACTTTGCCAAAAAGTGAACAAGAGGAGGCAACCTCCTCAAAACAAAGACGAAGACTCCCACAGACCTTTACATGATCTACATCCAAGACGAGGACTAGACAGATAAAAAAAGGACAGACTAAAAGTATAGAACAAATAATTAAAGAAACTCTTGGGAACATTTTTAAAGAACAAACGGAGGCCAAAAGCGAAGACAAACATGAAAACCCGGTGGCTACACCACCAGTGGCGTCCATAACACCAGAACAAAATCCAGAACGTAACCAAAATTTGGATAGTATAGACCATGTATCAGAAACCAGTTCAGACAATGAGTTCCTAGAATCAAACTATGCTCAAGATCCAAATGACAATGATGACTCGGGCATGAGTTTTGACTCAGTGGCTTTACATAATTTGAGCACCTAAAAGCCAAGGAACAGACAAGACAATAGAAGAAAATAATCAAAATAAAGAACGGTGTAAAATTCACCGCAGAAAGCAGACAGAGACAACAGACAAGAGAAAAAGCAGATGCTAAAGCAACTGCAAAAGCAGGACAGCGATAAAAGACGACAAAAGAAAAAGAATAAACTTTACGGAAAGTTAAAGTGATGATGGGGCCCACAGCGTACCCGCCCTAAACTTTTCTAAAGATTCTTTTACAAATTTGAAGTCCGAAGAGACCCTATAAATATCAGACCTCAAGAAAGAGAAGAGCAGAGTCAGAAGATCGAAGGGATCAACACTACACTCCACTCCTAAATGATAGCCCTCTCTTTCCCTCACTACCCCATTGTATAAATCCCTTCATGTAAGATAGCTTTATTTTGGAGCAAGCTTATTAGTGTGCAGTAGTTTTCCGGGACTCCCGAAAGGGAAACCTCCCCGTACTTTGAATTATGTAAGTTTTTAATTGCAGTAGTTGTCTCCACAATGTATATTATGTTTTTTTTATGAAATCCTGCAGAAATGCAGGAGCCAGTATGTTAATATGAAGTTTTTATTTTCATCATGAATCTTTATTTGTTGTTATAAATCTCGAAATTACTGTTGTAATCTTAAACTGCAATATGCTTAGATATGGTTAACTTCTGAACTTAGTATATGGTTAACTTTTAGACTCCGTCATGACCTCAATGGATTAGCCTGTAAATTCCTATGTCAACGGTGGTTGATTATTGGCCTTTTGATGTCCGCTGAAGGACTGTTGTGGCCTGAAAATTGGGTGTGGCTAAAGACGACTGTCACGATAGGGGTAAGGTCTAAAAGAAGAGATGAACTGTTCAGAAGAAGAAGTAAAAAAGCATAGCGTAGTCAAAGAGCGTAACAGTAACCAAGAGATGATGAATAGTAACTAAAGACTAGTGACTGGACAGAGTCCGGGATATAAAAAAAAATTAATTCCGGAGATAGCTATTTGATCTAAAAGACTAATATAAGGAGATCAAATCTATACTATTTGGGTGCATCTTAACTTGCCGTCCATTCTAGTTAGAAACCATTCAGAAATAATTATAGGAAAAGCTAGAATGGTGATAAACTAGTTAGAAACCATTCTAGTTAGAAACCATTCAGAAATAATTAGAGAAAAAGCTAGAATGGTGATAAACTATAAGAGACTGAATGATAACACTAGAAGTGACGGATACAAATTACCCGATAAAACAGAATTAATCAATAGAATACAGGGTAAAAACTTTTTTAGTAAATTCGATTGCAAGTCAGGCTATTGTCAAGTTAAGAATGCACCCAAATAGTATAGAATGGACGGCAAGTTAAGATGCACCCAAATAGTATAGATTTGATCTCCTTATGTTAGTCTTTTAGATCAAATAGCTATCTCCGGAATTAAAATATTTTTTTTTATTATATATTTTTATATATATTCTGGACTCTGTCCAGCCACTAGTCTTTAGTTACTATTCATCATCTCTTGGTTACTGTTACGCTCTTTGACTACGCTATGTTTTTTTACTTCTTCTTCTGAACAGTTCATCTCTTCTTTTAGACCTTACCCCTATTGTGACAATCGTCTTTAGCCACACCCAATTTTCAGGCCATAACAGTCCTTTAGCGGACATCAAAAGACCAATAATCAACCACCGTTGACATAGGAATTTACAGGCTAATCCATTGAGGTCATGACGGAGTCTAAAAGTTAACCATATACTAAGTTCAGAAGTTAACCATATCTAAGCATATTGCAGTTTAAGATTACAACAGTAATTTCGAGATTTATAACAGCAAATAAGGATTCATGATGAAAATAAAAACTTCATATTAACATACTGGCTCCTGCATTTCTGCAGGATTTCATAAAAAAACATAATATACATTGTGGAGATAACTACTGAAATTAAAAACTTACATAATTCAAAGTACGGGGAGGTTTCCTTTTCCGGAGTCCCGGAAAACTACTGCACACTAATAAGCTTGCTCCAAAATAAAGCTATCTTACATGAAGGGATTTATACAATGGGGTAGTGAGGGAAAGAGAGGGCTATCATTTGGGAGTGGAGTGTAGTGTTGATCTCTTCGATCTTCTGACTCTACTCTTCTCTTTCTTGAGGTCTGATATTTATAGGGTCTCTTCGGACTTCAAATTTGTAAAAGAATCTTTAGAAAAGTTTAGGGCGGGTGCGCTGTGGGCCCCATCATCACTTTAACTTTCCGTAAAGTTTATTCTTTTTCTTTTGTCGTCTTTTATCGCTGTCCTGCTTTTGCAGTTGCTTTAGCATCTGCTTTTTCTCTTGTCTGTTGTCTCTGTCTGCTTTCTGCGGTGAATTTTACACCGTTCTTTATTTTGATTAATGTCTTCTATTGTCTTGTCTGTTCCTTGGCTTTTAGGTGCTCAAATTATGTAAAGCCACGGAGTCAAAACTCATGCCTGAGTCATCATTGTCATTTGGATCTTGAGCATAGTTTGATTCTAGGAACTCATTGTCTGAACTGGTTTCTGATACATGGTCTATACTATCCAAATTTTGGTTACGTTCTGGATTTTATTCTGGTGTTATGGACGCCACTGGTGGTGTAGCTACCGGGTTTTCATGTTTGTCTTCGCTTTTGGCCTCCGTTTGTTCTTTAAAAATGTTCCCAAGAGTTTCTTTAATTATTTGTTCTATACTTTTAGTCTGTCCTTTTTTTATCTGTCTAGTCCTCGTCTTGGATGTAGATCCTGTAAAGGTCTGTGGGAGTCTTCGTCTTTGTTTTGAGGAGGTTGCCTCCTCTTGTTCACTTTTTGGCAAAGTGACAGCCACTAACGGATTTGAGTAGTCTTTACCGGCAACCGTTTGCACCGGACTAGTTGTACCCATATCTGGTACAATAGATTTCTTAGCATTCAGAAGGGAATGCACACCTGTCTCATCCATTTTTGAAGGAGATGGAGAACTCTGAGTCTGTTGCCTGAGCAAATTTTGTCTGAGTTTTAGTTCTAGCTCTGCAACCTTCTCCAAAAGATGTGTATTTTGGGTTTGGAGTATTTCTTTGGTCTGGTTTAGTCTTTTTACGGTATCGGTCATTGTAGTACAATGATCGCAAAAATTAATTTTGTCTGTATCTTTCTAGATATTATATTGAGGTGTCTGGTTTAGGCTATTTCTGAGAGCTGGAGTAATGTAGTAGTTCGGCCCAAGTATTCCTCGAGCATAGTCTAAGGCTTCAGTGAACACATTAAAACCTTTGAACAATGGTGTCTTAAAACCTTTAATCGAGTCTACTACTTCTAACCAAGTCTGAAAAATATCTTTTGTCTTTCCATGAATTACAATATAAAATTTGAAACGTTTGTCTAAATTCTTTTCGTTAAAATAATGACATGTACAATTTAGAGTAGCTACGAAATGGCTTGTGTCTTTTCTGTTGTGGGCTATCCACAAATTGTCTACCAAACACTTTTGTTCTTTGTCTAAAATATAATCTGGGAGTATTTTAAATGTTAAGTTTGAGGCTGGAAATGAAACTAAATTATTCTTACCATAGTATAGTCTTTCTAGTGTGGGAGTCTCATGAGCAGTCATGGGCCTGAAATTCAGGTTCCCCAATACTGTTTGTCTATAATCGTCTTGGGGTTTGGCTGGGCCTTTCCCTTTGTCTTTTGGATTTGTCTTTGACGAACTCATTCTGCTAAGAGATAAACAAAGTCTGTTAGTTTGTAGTAATTTTTAGTCTACTAAGCTGATCAGCTAAACTATTGTCTTTCCCCTTAATATGTTCGAATACTAAGTTGTAAATAGATATAGTATCTAAAAAATTAAGCCACCGTCTTCTTCTACTATTCTTATCGTTTATTTTTTGGTGGAATTTCACTATGGCCTCGCAATCTGTTCTAATTAAGGTTTCTGGTTTGTTTAGAATGTATAGTCTAAACGCATTAAGACCGTATACTACCGCTAGGATTTCTGCGTCTATGCTACTCATATTTCCCTTTTCTTTGTATTTACCGCTTTGATAAGCGCAAATCTTTTCTGAGGCTTTGCTACAATATTTATTTGTTTTGGCTTTTAATACCGCTCCCCATCCTTCGAAACTGCCATCAGTTTCAATGATTAGGTAATCTGTTTCTAACGACATACTTAAGTCTGGGATATTCTTGATATGTTCTTTCAACAGCTTTACTATTTTTATATCTTCAGCGTTGAAATGTTTTTGCCCAGTTGAGCCAGTCTTAGAGTATAAGGGTCCTGCTACCTTTCCTAGATCTTTAGTGAATGATCTGGCGTAATTTAAAATTCTTAAATTTTTTTGTAAATCCTTGGTATTGTCTAGCTTGTCTGGCATGTCTAATGCCTTTTTTGTTATATGCGACTGTAATTTTATCTTCCCTTCTCCTAAGGTTACTCCTAAGAAGTTTATGTACTTTTTACATAGCTCCATTTTCTTTTTTACTGATTATGATTTCGTTACTTACGAAAAGTCTAAAAATTGTCTGTAGATGTCCTAGATGTTCAGTCATATTACTGCTAAAAACTAGTATATCGTCTACGTATACTATAACGAATCTTTTGTAATCCCCGAAAATGGAATCCATTTTTCTTTGAAAAATTGGCGGGGCTGTCTTTAGGCCAAATGACATGACTAGCCATTCGAAATGTCATTCTGGACAAGTGAATGCCGTCCATTCTATACTATTTGGGTGCATCTTAACTTGCCAATAGCCTGACTTGCAATCGAATTTACTAAAAAAGTTTTTACCCTGTATTCTATTGATTAATTGCTTTATCTGTAATTTGTATCCGTCACTTCTAGTGTTATCATTCAGTCTCTTATAGTTTATCACCATTCTATCTTTTCCTCTAATTATTTCTGAATGGTTTCTAACTATGAATGCTGCTGATCTGTGTTTTGAAGTGGATCTTCTTATTATTTCTAAATCTAGTAATTCTTTAATCTGTGATTTAAAGTCTTCTAGATCTTGGTTAGTTGCTTCTATTGAGGCAGTTTTTATAATATATTCTGGGTTTATTATTTCTAATTCGCAAAGGATTTTGTTATTATTCCAATGCTTCAGGGATTTTTCTCCTATTATTTCTAATTCGTCTAGGATTTTTATGATGTTGTCTAAATCTGTCTTATCTTTAATTATTCCTATTTTTTCTATCCCATTTTTAAAATTATAAAAATCTGTTTCTATATCTATTAGTGAATAATTCTTTTCTATTTCATCTTGCTCGTCTATTATGTCTTCTAGCATTAGATTTTTATTATTCTGACAACAATATTTTTCTCCGTCTCTGCAGTCCTGACAACAACTTATGTCTGAACTGTTTTGCAGGTTTACTGGAGAGATCTGTATAATTTTTGTTTCAGTTTTATGAGTCTGTACTGGGGTATATGTACTATTTTTCTGAAAAATAATACCATCTCTAGTTATGGTACAACTTCCATTATTGTCTAGCAAGAAATCTAGTCCTATTATAAAGTCTGTATTTATATTAAGATCTCTTACCAAAATTTTATTTACTTTATAACTTGGGTTGTAAAATTTTGAACAAGTATTAATAAAACTTACTGATGCGTCTTGGAGGTAGTATTTGTATACATTGTGTGTTCCATCCATTTGCATCGCCGTTGAAGGTTTATCTAAAGTTTTAATTAAACTATTCGGAATTATCTTTTTATTGAGAATACTATTTGTACACCCGGTATCTACCAAGGCTAAAGTAGTAATCTCATAGTTTTTAACCCTTATTTTGGTTAATAATTTTAGAGAACTAAATTTTTTGTTTTCATTGCATATTAAAGTCTCATAGTTGTTTATTAGTTCTAGTGTTTGTTCTGTAGCTAACTCTTCTTCTAGTTGTTCTGTTTGACTAGCTAAAACACTTTCTCCTTCTTTCTGCTTACCTTTTTCTATTTGGGAAAGTCTAACTTCTAGAGAGTTTATACGGGTTTCTAAAGTCATTACCCTTACTGCTAGTGTAGTATCTTCTGGTACTTTTCTAATTGTTTCTTTAGGACTTATTATAATACCAAATTCTTTCTGTAAGCATTCTATGCAGCCTTCTAAATAACAATTTTTGCACTTAGCTCTTTTGTTCATGCTAGGAAACCATCTGCATATGCAGCAAGTTGTGCTATCTAGACCTTTATTTCTTTTGAATAAGTGGTCACATTCTATATTTGTGTTTACTAGGTTATTGAAATCTAAATCTAGTTGTTATATTCCTATTTCGTTTATGAATTTGTTTGCTTCTGAATCAGAAGAGTCTATTTTACTATTTTCTTCTGTTTCTATACTTACTACTGAATAGATACTTTCTGTATCTGACATATACTCGTCTACGTTAATTAGAGTCTCTTGAAAATCCTCTATTAGCTGTGAATTTCTAGTATTATTATTCATTCTTTTTGGGCATGTATTGGCTAAATGCTCTATACTGCCGCATGTAAAACATTCTAACTTATTCTTATAAGTTCTATCATTTCTATATTTTCTTATATGTCTATTTTTATCTAAGTATGGTTTCTTAGCTGATGATTTTCTCAGGAAATATTTCTTTTTCTTATACTTATCGTAGTCTTTATAACCATATCTATTATATTTCTTTTTATATTTATTTCTTTTCCTTTGAGGGTCTTTATCATAACTTTGCGTTGTGTATATTACACTTTTGCAGAAATTTAATTCGTTCTGTTTTAGTTGTTTCTGAATCTGCAAATGAGTGCATTTCTCTTGTAAGATCTCCATTACATGTTGGATTCTATGTCCTATTGACCATTTTGCAGCAGGGTTTTGTATTACCCCATCGCGTTTATTCCAACGTTCTTCTATTTCTCTTCCTAATGCTCCGGGTAGTTTATTAAAGAGTTTCTTACCTAATTCTTGGTCAAACGAGTTTCCACTAATTGTACAATAGTAGAAGAAATCGTTCAAGAATTTCTTAATATATACCCAGTTACTTATGCTTAACTGTTCTAGTTTAATTAGCGCATTTCTCTGTAGAATTACTAAACCGCTATTCGGGTCTTCTCCTGTAATTAGAGTATGTATTTTATTTGTAAAATTATACGGGTTTGCCCCCATGGCTACTAATTGGTAAAATTCGATTTGAAAGTCTGTTTTATAGGCTTCCCATAGAGCCTTAGTTGATTCTCCTAAGAAAGTCTCTAGGTATTTATACATAGTTTCAGCGTCGGTTTCGGAATAGTTTTGTATATAATCTGCTACTACTATACCTTTCCATAGATCTATTACAGAGTTCCATCTCTGTGGATCATGGGCTGCTATGTTTCGTATTTTTCCTCTATTACCACCCTCTTGTAGAGTGATAGGTTCTTCCAAAGGCATTCTCCTGCCTGAGGGTTTTACTTGTTCTACAGGTTCTCCTGTGGTTCTAAATACTCTTCTTTTTGGTATATTTCCGGTACTAGTATCTACTGTATACTGTTCTCCTGTAGTTCTTTGAAAAGGGCTAGAGCTTGAAGCACTAGTCTCCATTAGTTCTTTTTGGCTAATTTCTGAATTAGTCTCAAAATCTTCTTCATTAAAATTCATGTCTTTCCAGATTTCTTCAAACATGTTTGTTTTTTCTTTTGAAATCCGTTCTTCTTTATATCCTGTGTTATCTGTTCTTCTATCACATATTTTAAAATATTCTATTGCAGGGTTTAAATCTAGATTGTCTAATTTACAACCTTTACATTTAAAAAGTAACTCTGGTTTTTTCTTTTTCAGGTCTACTGCCTTTTCTATGACAGCGTCTACTTCATAACCTTCTTGGATTATTTCTATGTTCATGAAATTTATTGTTTCATCTTCTTCTATAGTGCTTTCTTCCTCACAATTCTTTTGAGGAGTGTAATTATAGTCTGTAAATCTTATGGATGTTTCTCCTTTAGGGTTTGTATATTCTAAATGAGAAGTGGGCTGTAACATTTTACTTTTAGTGTTGAACTGATCTAACTTCCATTCTAAACCAGCATATTCTTCTGGTTGAATCTTAGTCGGTTTTATTAGATTTATACATTTATTACTCATTAATTCTACTACATCATTGATTCTTATTTTGAATTTTGTATTACTACTAGTCGTCATTTTACCTAGAAATCCTAAGCATAGTAGAATATTGTTACCGCTATGCATTTCTTCATAGCCTTTAGTCTGAATTCCTATTTTAATGTGTTTACCAAATTCTGATAAGTTCATTAAGAAGTCTGGACTGATATAAAAAATTCCTCCATTATCAGTCATATCTATTTTTGTCATACCTATTATTGATTTCTTTATGTCTGTCCATCTGTCATCATATAGCATTATAAGGACTTTACTTCCTAAATTCTTTCTTGTTAAACCTTTTATCCCTATTACTATTAATCCCATATGCATGAGAGTCTTGGTGGTTCTTTTTATTTGTTTAACGGAGTCTATATTTATTAAATTTACGTTCTTTGCCGTATTTCCTAAAACTGATACTTGTTCTTCTCTATAGTGTCTATATAACTGAGCTGTTGACGAGAAACGTCCAACATTGTATAGCGTTTTAGGGTTTAATAAATTTAGGTGGTAATATAGAGGGGAGTATATTTCAATAGGTTATTTCAAAGGGGGGTGTGAGTATGGTTGTAAGTCCTACTCGGTACTCCCTTCCCGTTGTAAATCTCCTTATGTTAGTCTTTTAGATCAAATAGCTATCTCCGGAATTAAAATATTTTTTTTATATCCTGGACTCTGTCCAGTCACTAGTCTTTAGTTACTATTCATCATCTCTTGGTTACTGTTACGCTCTTTGACTACGCTATGCTTTTTTACTTCTTCTTCTGAACAGTTCATCTCTTCTTTTAGACCTTACCCCTATCGTGACAGTCGTCTTTAGCCACACCCAATTTTCAGGCCACAACAGTCCTTCAGCAGACATCAAAAGGCCAATAATCAACCACCGTTGACATAGGAATTTACAGGCTAATCCATTGAGGTCATGACGGAGTCTAAAAGTTAATCATATACTAAGTTCAGAAGTTAACCATATCTAAGCATATTGCAGTTTAAGATTACAACAGTAATTTCGAGATTTATAACAACAAATAAAGATTCATGATGAAAATAAAAATTTCATATTAACATATTGGCTCCTGCATATTCACACTACATATATTGAAAGGCGCAAGGAGGACCTAAATATCCTTAAATAATTTAGATTTGCTTTTGAATAACACCAATTTTAGTGGGTTTCTATTTATTTATTTCTTATTGAACAATGTTTCTTATGTAATACGGAACTTATGTTTCTTATTACTTTCTCGTTCTAATTTATGTGATGCGGTTAGACTGTGCACGAAGTTTAAAAAATAAAGAATTTTTTTTGAATCGTGTGATTTAAAATAATCCAAAGATATTTGTGTGGTTATAAATCATCCCGTTAATCATAAAAGGTAAAGTTCAAAGTTAAATTTATTAGCAAATAAAGAAATGTGTCTTTTTTGGACTGACTAAAAAAGAATATATGTCATATAAATTGGGACAGACGAGGAAATAAAATATAACTTTTTATGATGGTTAAATAAAGTCTCAATATGTCAGGGTTTATTGAAAACAGTTTCTTTACGTATCCAATAAAGGTAGAGATAAAGTATGTGTATACACACTCTCCCCAAATCATGTTTATGCAAATATTTAAAACTCTTGTATTGATAATATCATGGTTTGCTAGGTATTAGTTATACATATGATAATAACAAGTAGGATGTACACCTAATACAAGCATTAGTTATACATAGGTTAAAAAGATATACCAAACAAGAAATAACTAATGCACAAAACTAATGTATACATTATTTTTTCTAATACCTTCTACCAAACGACAGGTAAGTATATTTGTTGATGATGTATTGTATGAGACAATTTGTTTTTATCCCAAAAAAATGATATCTTGATTTTTTCCCCTTTTCATAGAACACCTAGTCACCTAGTTCCAAAGCTCTAGGTTAGTTACTGTGTTAATAACTAGATGAGTCAAGCCGCGCTAGCACGGGCCCAACAAACTCTTGAAAATTTTGTGGCGTGCATTACAACAATCATTTGGTCATATGAAATGTTAGTCACAAATTTGAGAATGAAGAGTTACGAGCATATAAATCACTACCATTTCCTGATGCTGAGTTCATACAAAAAATATAAGGAAGCTAGAAAATACGTTAAATGCCTCCGTAACGTATGATCGGATTCTCAACTATACACATTTACTATACATGAATTCTATTATCCCTTGAACATTTTAAAATCATAATATATATACCCCTTAAATGCTGATGTGGCACACATAGTGCATTTCACAGTGAGAAGCAAAAACGTGTAAAAATTATTTTATTATATTTTTGTTATAATTAAATAGTATCCTATTTATTTATTTATTTTCTCTTTTCATATTTTGACGAAGAAGATGAATTCGCCAGCTACTTTTTCCGGCATTTTTCTTTTTCTCCTTCTTCCATTTTCCTTCTTTGCTTAACTCACTTTTCCTCTTTCTCATACATACAAAATCACTCATTTCAAGATTTATTAATAGATCTATTGTATTTGGTTTTGGTTATTTCAATGTATAGTCCTGAATTTCATGGGTATTTAAAAAAATGGGTTCTCAACATTAGAGTATTTCATGGGTATGTTGTTATGTGATGGGGTTTGGATCCAAATCTGTAGAAATTCGGTGAATATGAGGGTAAAAATGAATTGGGTTTTAAAGGGATAAGAAGTGAAAATTTAGGAAAATCTTGGTCGGATTATGTGACATATGAGGAAATAATCGGTTCGATGTTGGACAAAATAGTCATGATTCAGTAAAAGAAAAGCAGGAAGGTGAAAAGAAGATTGAAGTAGAGCAAGAGGAGCATATTGTGGTGGAGAGCTAATAGAACTTGTCAAGTATTGTGCTTTTAGAGGAGTTAGCCCTGTGTGGACATTTTTTGTAGCTGTTGCTGTCATGGAGTTTGTTATTTTTGGGTCATAGGTTGAAAAGATGGGGAAAAAACAAAGCTATTAGAGCTGGAATTAACTGAGGATGACAAGGTTACTACTTCTATGCCAATTCATTCTCATTCTTCCCATTGAAGAAAGAAGCAATATCAGTAGATCAGTCCCACTCTCTATCTTCTCTGACTACATGGTGTATTTGAGCTCCTACCACCATCGCCGCCACCGCCTCCGGCCAGTAACCTCCTTGCACCCATTTTGGCTTAAAACGATAACACTAAGCTTGAAAGCAAAAATCATCATGTCGGGCTTTAGATATTTCTTGTAATGACTCCAAAAGTCGTTTAGCTTATTTTACCTAGAAATCCCTAATTTGCCCTTCCTACGTCTTTGTTTACTTGCTTGTGACTTATGGGAATGGGTGGCATGGATCCCAAGGTGATCTGGTAGGTTTTGGACCCATTTAGTTAAGTTTGGAAATTCCAAGTTAAGAGAATATAAGAGTTTGACTCATAGTTGACTTTTGGGTAAACGTGAGCCGCTTATAGTTTTGTCAGTTCCATTAGCTCCGAAATGACATTTATGACTTAGTCGAGCCTTTGGTTTGGGTCCTGAGGAAGTGTGTTTTGAAGGTTAGTTTGTAAAATTGTAGAATTAGAACTTAAGTGTCGACCATAGTCAAATCCAATCCTTAGAGACCTTTTTCGGAAAATACGAGTGCGTGAGCATGTCTAGAATGTGTTTTTAAATAGGAATACATGTTTGGTTTGTGTCGGGGAGGTCCCGGGAGTGTTTCGGATGGTTGACAGAGGATTTCATATTCTTGGGCTGCTGCTAGTTACTAGTGTCCGCGCTGGCGACCATGCGTCTACCTCAGCGGGTCCACCTCAGCAGAGGCCTGACTCGCCGAATAAAGATTCTTCCATCGGTCAAGGATTCACTGTAGCAGATGGATTTCTCATCGGGGTATGTGCGCCTCATCGAAGGTTGTTTCCGCCCCAGCGGATGTCGGGGATTTAAGTGACTTCCGCTCCAACAGATAGGGTTTCTGTTGGAGTGGGTCTGCTTCAGTGAAATCGACTCCGCCGCAGCAGAAACACTATTTAGGTTATAAATATTTTAAGACCTAGCATTCATTTCATTCCCCAAAATATTCTCCTTGGGATTGGAGCTCAACCTGTAGGGGATTCTTGAAGATTTCAAGTGATAGTTCATTATTAGAGGTATAATCCTACCCCTTCCCTTTAATTATAGTATGTGGGTTAAGTTTACCTCCTAAGTCTGTTCTTAAATAGGGGAAAATCGTAGAAATATCTTGTTGAGAATAACAGAGTTGTAATGGGGGATTGGGTATTAATTCTTTGATGCTTATATTGTAAACTAGTATTGTATTTAGCTAGTAGATGATGATTACTTGACTAATTTCATGTTATAAACCCTTTTGGAAATTGGGAAAAATTCTAGGGTTAGAATTGGGGCTTTACACTAATTCATGAAAATGAGGATCCTTTTGAGCTTTGTTGTTCAATTAACTTGGAATTATGACTATCTAGCATGTATTGACACTAATTGAGTAGAAAATTTAGTATTTTGATAATGTGGGCCTGAAGTTCCTTTATAACCTAGCTTGGGGGATTATGGGTAATGATAGACCGTAATCTCATGTACTCGGTGTAATTGATCAGAGTGGGCTCGTGAAGAGGCTCGATGAAAGGAAAAGCGGTTGCATAAGTCTTCGGTTATAATTATGCAAGTTGAGACTTTCTACTCTAGTATAACGTATTTGTGTTGGTATGTTTGTATTGAACTAAGGAGAGTAATGGGGACTTGGGGTCCTGTTTTAGTGAGGTGACGAGCACTAATACGGGTACCAAGTAAACTTAAATGGGTAATTAATGAACTAATATAGATCAAGTAAAGGAGTTTACGTGTTTAGCCTTTGGGCCACCGAACGTGGTGCAAAATTTCGCTTATCTTGGTATGATTGCTGTTTACTTGGGCTTATAGCAATTTGATGTGATAATCTGATTGACTGTGATGCATTCATCACACTACTTCTCGTCTGAACACTTGAACATAAACTAATAAGTACTTATAAACTGATTATGTTGATTGCATGGTGTATTCATATCCATCTCATTCATACATTATATAATTGACATTGGTTTACTGATAAATCAATGAGAATGACTTGGGAAGTCGGATTAAAGGATATGGTACATGGTTATGAGAGTGATGACTGATAATTTTGAGAAGTTGGCCAAGATTTACATCCGAGAGATAGTTCGATTGCACGGGGTGCCCATTTCGATTGTTTCTGACTAGGATACGCAATGAAATACAGCGACCAACAATGGGACGTCACTACAATGAAATGTAACAAGTATGTAAGGCAGAAAACAATCTATATATATATATACTCTGAAGCTGAAGAACATGAATAAATATAATGAACTCTTAACTAAAAGGTAAGAACGAGGGTGGACTTACCACGTACTCTAAGTCGGCTTACCAGATCACTGTCGCTTGTGTTGACACCCAATTTTGTCCCATCTTTTATGATTTTATTCGTAATTTTTAACATTTTTGACACTTTTAAAACAATTTTAAAATATATATATATATATGCATATTATTCTCTTATTATTATTATTATTCGCATTTCTTTACTGTCATTTGCATTTTTTTTATCACAATCATAAGTTTTATCCAAAAAAATTCTATGTTATTTTATTCTCGCAAAATTGCATCGCATTTCCCTTTTATTTAGCATTAAACATTTCGCAAATATTATATTTTATTATTATCACGTCGTTATGTTATTTTAAATAATTCACATCTTTTACAAAAAATATATATATATATATAATATCTTTTAATATTAAACCCCTTTTATATTTTTCAATTCCTAACCCATTTTTATTTCCTAACCCAATACAATTTCTACCCAACCTAAATTAAAACCCATTTTTTCGTCCAAGCCCAATCCCCAAATTAAATTCCCACAAGCCCAATCCCGCAATATTTTCCAAGCCCAATCGGCCAACCCTTCACCCTCACCCAACTCCCTTTTTTATTTCCCCATCGCCCCAGCCCACTAACCCGTCGCCCGGCCCAACACCCAAAACCGACCCATCCCTCTCCTCTTTAACCCAAACCCTTACCCCCCATTTCACAAAAACAAAAAACCAAAAAAAAACCTAAAGCTAAAAACCTCAAAGCCGTCGACCCCACACCCCCATACCGGCGACCCCACGTCGCCGGTCACCTCGCCCCTGCCACCACCAACCCCCCTCTGTTACGCCGACACCCACAAAATCCGCGACCCATACCCACAAAATCCGTAATTGTTAGCCCCTTTATTTTGAATTTCAAACTCGTTCTTGGGGGGGAAATCCACCTATAAATATCCCCCTTTGTTCTTCATTTTGGGGAGGTCCGAAAATCTGTCTTTGAAGGGGGATTTTTAGAGTTTTTGGGGTCGATTTTAAGTCCAAAAATTTATGTTTATGAGTCCGAAATTTTCTTAAAGGTTTTGCTTTATACTTTGTTTGTGTTCTTCACTATTTGGGAAGATTCCGGATTTCAAAAATCCGAAATCTACTTAAAAGTGTTTGTTCTTGCATATGTTCTTCAACTTAAATGTTCAAAATATAGGTCGAAATTATTTGGTTTGTGGTGTTAAAAAATCTTGAGTTTTTGCTCTTTCCAACTGCTTTTGGGCTCAGTCGTCATCACTTTGCCAGTCGGGCTTCTTAGGTCGGGCCATTCCGGGTCGGGTCGACCATTCCAAAATCGTAAATACTGACATCCTAAAATCAGAATTCCGAAATAACATTTCCGAGTGGATTCGACAACTCGAAACACGCCTCGGTTCGCTGCCCGGAGAAGGTCAGTAAATATATCTCCTCTCAATTTTGTTTTCTATATTTCTGTGCCTTTTTTGTGTGTGTTAATTAATAGGAGTTTGGCTGTTTATGGGCTGTTTGAGTACGAGGGATTTATGAACCTGTTTGGTTAACTGTTTGGTGCTTAGATAATGCTTTGTTAAGTTCACGTTAATATGATGGAATGTATATGCTGTTTTAAATATTTGTCTAGCAAGATTATTATTCAGGCTACTTGAATGATCAGTCCGTAAATTCTAATTCCTCTCAATTTTGTTTTGACGCATTGTCTGCTGTGTAATTTGTTAGTTTCTGTATAAATTTGAGTATGTTTAGCCTATGTTAGTTCAAATATGTATATTGTGTGATGCTAGTTTAAAGCTCGAATTAATAAGTGTTATTCAATTTATGCTATGATACTTGTCTAAAATCGGGTATTTAGGAAGTATGTGTTGGATTAAATATGTAAGGACTTAATGGTGACAGTTTTGGTAAGGTCTAATGAATTTTGGCCATCTCTCTATGTCTGTATCTATTGAATGGATGGCACACCTGCCTTGTCTGTTAAAACGCCTCTATATTAACATGTCAGTCTCCTAAGTTATCAAGTGTCACGCCTATTTGTTGAGATATTTAAATGACATTTGCATTAGTGCCTTATATTTAATGAATCAGTTTACATCATGCTAAGTTATAACCATTGGTGCATTTTACTCTTGGTTTGCAATCATGATCATGTAGTAGTATGCATAAAGTATAATTTGGTGCTGAAATTGTTCAAGTGTATAGAAGGTTTTGGAGTATGATTTGGATAAGTATCACTTGAGGATAAAAGGCCTTTGCTTCTTGTTGAGTTATGCACACATGTCCAAACTGCCTACGAGGAGTATGTGTTTATTTTGCCTTGGTCTCTAAATTGGTTCATGTGAGCATGCATATTTCCATGTTGTCAAGTTTTAGTGGTTTGTGTATGGTCAATATGTCATTGTTAAGATTCAGATTCAAACTTATATGATGTATGTATGTGTTTGTTTAAGTAGGTTTCATAGCATACATGTTAGTTTGGTAGTTTAGATTATTTGGAAGATCATGTCTAGCCTAGAAAAGCCTGAATATATGATTGTGCATGATTTTAAGCCATCTAAGCCTCATATTAAGCAATGGCAAGGCTATAGTGATTGTGTGAGTGTGCTTGGATGCTTCAGTGACCTGTTTATGTGATTCCTATGGTTTAAGACAAGCGATGAATCATGTATGTTCCTATTAAAGTTTCTTGAGTTCAGTCCAGCATGCTCCAGATATGATTCAGGTTGTGAGATGATTGGGTTTTGTTAACATAGGTCTTCTTTAGTGGTCATGTTAACTATGACATGCCTAGAATGATTAACTTATGATTGCATGTCCTTAATGCTTGTGGTTCTGCATACTTAAGATGTTGTTTCCACATGGCCATGTAAATCTCTGTTGTTTATCTTCCATGTCAATCTTGAGCTGATTATGCATCCATTTTTGCTCATCTTAGCGTAAGCTTGATCCTTGTGCTAGCATGAAAGTCCTTAGAGCATATTATTAATGTACGTTGCTTACCTTAATAATATATGCATTTTTTGGCCCAGATTAGACAATTCTGTGTCTAAAAAATATCATCTTTTGGATAGTTAATTCTGTTTCAGCCCGTCTGTCAACCTGTTGAAGTGCTAAGTGCCTACATATATCATATAAAGTCTTTTAAGTTATCTTATATCATGCTATGTTTACTAACTTGATGAATGATATATGTATTAGCATTTCGCGCGTATTTGAACCAGTTTGTGTCGTGTTATAAAACTGCCCATGTCTGCATTCTATGTTTATTGCCGAATGTTTTCTTTCATAGTTGCCTTGTCAGAATCATCCTATTATCTTAATATGTTGGTTGAAAGCCAAGACAAGCTTCGGGTTGGGTTTAGCCTTCTTCGATAGCCTGCCATGCCCAAGGTTCAAGAAGCCTTTTGAATCTTGTTGCGGCATCGGAAATGAATGGTGGTAGCCCCCATCTTTGTCTTCTTATCTTTCAAATTTGAAGTTTAGAGTGACTGGTCTTTAAGTTTACCTTCCCCTTTATGTCTTTGCTGTGCTACCAATAGTTGTGGTATCCAGCTGCACCTTGAGATTCGATATATGTCATCTTTAAATAATTCTAGTTATGGATTTTGTTGCATTTTGGCTGCTGATTCTGAGACTGCCAGTTGCTGCAATACTTGGGCTGATCACTGCACTTTTGAGCCATTATTCTGCTGCTGCGTTTTCCGCGCACAGCTGCTGCAATCTGGACCATTTACACTTCTTTTCGGAAACATTTTACTGCTGCATTTTGAGCCCATTTGATGTCTTATCACTGCTGTGTTTTTAACACAATTGTTGTTGTTTTCTTGGCTAAAAGCCTGCTACTTTAGGTCGCTTCTGACAGTATCGCTTCGTTTCTAACCCACTCATCAAGTATTTTTAAAACCCAATTGTCGCTGTTTTTCTACCGAAAACACCGGTTTAAAACCGCTTTGGACAACCGCAATATTTCGACTTTATCGCTTTTATCGCTTTGAATAAATACCGCGTCTGTTGGTATTTGTTTTTATTCGCTTTGCTCCCGTTTGAATTACCCATCGCTTCGCGTTTCCAGCCCATTATTGCGTTATTTTAAAACCCATTTCTTCTTTGTTTCTTGGCTAACGATCGCTTTAACATTGTTTTTCTGTTTGATTCCATCGCTCGATTTCAGACATCAAGCATCGTCTTTACCGCTTTTCTTGTTTTAAACTAAACACCGCACCTTTCGGACATTGCTTTCTGTTCCAGTCCATCGTTTGACATTCAAATTACCGTTTCTCTTGTTTATCGCTTTAAACTAGACACCGTCATTTTCGAAACTGCTTTTTTCCTCTGCCTCTCGCATCGCTATCAAGCTATCGCTGTTGCTTATCGCATCTTGTTCGATTTAATTTTGCTGATTTGAACACGATACTACACCGCCGATGAAAAATATCCGTCGATTTTGAGGCCTCCACAGTTGCAAAGACGGAAATATAACTTCTGGGCAATGATGAAGACTTAAACCTTTTTATCCGAGATCAACATGTTTAGTAGGCGAGGTGACTAAAATAACCAACAAGTTATATATTCGCAGCCACGACGTGATTATAGTGATCTTTTCTATTTCACCCGAGAGACCGACACGTTTAGTAGGCGAGGCAATCAAAATAAACTACATTAGTCATATGTTTGCAGCCACGACGTGATTGGAATGTTCTTTTCAAAATTTAAGTCTGAGCCCTCCGCGATCAAAACATTCACTGTTTTGAATACGGATATGAAGTTATTTGTATTTAACTGTTTCTAACCGTTTGTTCTTGACAGCTTGCAGGGACTAAAGTAAATAAAGGCGAATTATTCCTCGGAGTTTATTTATTTTATTTTCTTTAATTCAGCTTTATCCCGCTTTGTATTGTAATATTATTTATCGCACGTATGTAACTATTGAAATGCTTAGAATAGGCAAACTTAGGATTAATTCATAAGGTAGTTTAAGATTTGAAACCCGTCGCTAGCTTATTTATTTGTAGGCTCGGTTGAATTCAAACTTAGAAATCCCTCGCTAGTTTATTTATTTTTGGCTCGTCACGCGTATTCAAGATTTTCAAAAAAACAACTTTCGTCATCTTTATTCGCTTTATTAATCATTCCGAATAAGTTTATCTTTTGTCAGTTTACAATTCATTGATTTCCAAAATTTTAATTCTTTGGCATTATAAATAAATTGTTTTACTATCAATTGTCAAATACATATTTTTTCCAACTCTACATGTATTTCTCTTTAGATATCATATAAATGCATATTTTGAAAAATCTCTACATTTATCTATCTTTTAAAATGCATCTCTTTTCATTAATTATTTGCAAACATCTTTTAACTTCATGCTTCAAACATGCATTTTTCTAGCAATAATTAACCTGAGTTTGACCGGATAACCGCAAGTTAGCGGATCTTAAAGGATGCCTAACCCCTTCCCTTTAGGATAATAAAGAACCCTTACCTAGAATCTCGCTAGTTTCGCAGACCTTAAAATTGGAGTTTACATGGCAGCACTTAGGTTAATATTTAGGTGTCCTAATTCACTGTAAAAATAATTAGGTGGCGACTCCTCAACCTTTTACCCAGGAATCACGGACACGTCCGCGCTCCGCTTTGACCCGAGCAGGTCAAAATAGGGCGCTACAGCATGGCGACTCCGCTGGGGACTTCAGGTTCTTAACCATAGCAAAATCAGGTTAATTATTATTGCGCTTTACTTTTGTTCTTTATTTGATTTAATGCTTTGATTTGTTTCCTTTATGAAATTTTGCATGCATAACTGCTTTAATTTTTATATTTTTACTGCTTATCTTAAATTGGCATTTCGCTCATATTTCTTCCACTCTGGAAAATTGACACTATCACACACTACACGCGAGGTGTGTTTTGCGCACCCGCAAATTTCTTTCAATCTACCAAATTTTAGGAGAGTTGGCGTATGCGCGGAGTGACCGGACCATCTGGTGGCCGCGTAGCCTTCTCACTCGAGTAGTCCGCTCGGGAACCTTGTGTCTAGTCAGCCAAATCTTAAAAAATATAAGATAGAGCTATACCACCCTTTATTTTAAGGCATGCATGCATACACCTTAGGTGGGTCGATCCTTGGTATCGACTCCACAATTAAGAAATCCGCCAAAGATGTCTACGGGTCTCACAACCCAACGACCAATCATCATATTATGTGTAGCGTGATAAGGATAGACTAATTCAAGACTAATCATGACATACTAAAATTGGAAAATGTACATTCATTTTGTCTCATTTCCGACAAAGCATTGCAGTTTAGCAGCTTGGATCAAATCTGTCGTAATCCCGCATATCTGGCGTTTAGGCCCACCTCCGGCATAAGGGAGGCCCCATGCATATTAGGATGCGCATTTAATTGTCTTACAATCAGTTTGTTATTTTCTACTGTTTTCCACTATGTGTATATTATTTGAATCAATAATTACTCACCTTATACTAATTTGGTTTTCTTCATTTTTCAGGAGTTTCATTTTGCCTTATTTATTTCCCCAAAAGTTGATTCGTGTTGACTAAAACTGGCGGAGCACCCCATCTGTTATTTCCCAATCATGCCTATCCAAATTGTATTAGTACTTAATGAAAAATGCGATTTAAATTGAGGCCTGAACCACATTTTATGCAGTTTAATGTATTTTGCCTCCACCTTTTGAAAGCTTAAAATGACAAATCTGCATTACTTTTGCTACTATAAAATATGTTTTGTTCAATAATTCTCTTTTCTTTTTTTTCATCATGCAAACTAATTTGTCGGCAATATGTGACATATAATGAAACAAGCAAACAAGGTCTCAAACAAGCAAGGCTTCGAAGAATATAAGGAAGACTCACAAGCGGAAGAATTGAGGCATTTTTGGAATAAGTCAAAGCCAGATTTGGATGAAACGTCAAGATGGTTGATAGTTACAAGCATTGGCACGGACATTTGCCATTTGTACTCTTGGGCTACCACACTACGATCAGGACTTCTACTGGGCAATGCTATTTTTCTTTCGCAGCCAATTGGATACAGAATCATTTACTAAGAGACTGATTGATGAAAAGCAGATGGACACAGTTGTCCGGGGCAACCTTATCAGAATAGAATGGCCAAAAACCATCAATGCAGATGCAGTGAAGAGATACCATATCTAAGATTAGTTATTCTCTATGTAATACTTTTTTCTATGATTGCGCTCCCTCGGCGGGATACGCATAGAACCCACTTAGGGTTCCGTTTCTTACATCACAAATTTCCCCAAATCTCCTTTTTACTTGTAACCTGAACTACGTTATGACCTGATTCCCTCGGCGGGATACGTAGGCGGCCACATCGGCTTCGGTCCCATTTTTAGAAAATCCTTACAATCCCCTTTTGCTTGTAATGAACTACGTCACGACCTGATTCCCTCATGGGGATACGTAGGCGGCCTAAATCGGCTTCGGTCCCACCATTAGGAAATATTTTCTCCTTTATCTCACAAAAGACAAAATGCACCCATCTGATCACCCTGATAGGGCAGACAAGCAATCTAAACAAGACTCGGTTGTCCGTTCAAAAGATCATCATCCTCACATATCGGAAACTGGGGCATTTTTAAGAGATCACTGCCGGAGGACGCCGATAAACATGGAAAA
Source organism: Anisodus acutangulus (assembly GCA_029783415.1). NCBI lineage: Eukaryota > Viridiplantae > Streptophyta > Magnoliopsida > Solanales > Solanaceae > Anisodus > Anisodus acutangulus. The sequence continues at coordinate 31,267,072 of CM056493.1, forward strand.
GCATCGGCAAACTAAGTCTTCAGCCTAAGAGGATTTTGGATAAGACGTTTGTTTTGTTTCACCGCATGTCGCTGCTCGACAGACATTTACATATATGCATACTTTCTTATAAGCAATTTATTTTCAACAAATACTTTCATTAGAGTTTGACAAAATTTTTTACTAATATGCATACTTTCTTATAATCAAATCATTTTCAACAAATATTTTCATTAGCAGTTCGACAAGAACTTTTTAATGATAAGCATACTTTCTTATAAATAATTTATTTTCAACAAATGTTTTCATTAACGGTTAGCCAAGACTGGGAACTAGACAGGGGCTACAGGTCCGAATCAGCAGGACATGCAGCTATCAAGAGCCAAAGCTACAAAGTCAACGCGAATCAACCGCCCCTCCCCAAACTCACAAATTTTCTTTGAGTACAGGTTCTTCAGGTTGAAAAAGCAGGGAAGCCACATCAGTTATGATCAATTCCCCAAAGAATTTCGGCACCACAACTTACTACAAGGATTACGTTCTTGTTCTGCATTTATACGAAGACATCATCTTGACCTACAGGGTCCCGACTATTATGTCTGCACAAAGATGTTATTTCGAATCACAAAGAACGACAACAAGGCAAACCCGACGGCAAAGACGTCGCATCACATTTTCGCCCGTGCCAGGACGACATTTCAATTCACATGAGTTTGGATCGGCAGAAGATTCAGCACAACGTGGAACCCTATTACAGCAAACTGACGGCAAGGACGTCACTTACATCTCTTACAACAGGACAACATTTCAAAAACGTCATCGACGTTATGGCAGCACAACAAATATCTTTTACAGCTTTACAACGACGTCAACAGCATTACAATGACGTCTTCAGCGCAGCAGCTATCTTTTACAGCAACGCAACACGACAAATTATCTTTTACCGCATCTCAACGGCGTCAACAGCATTACAATGACGTCTTCAGCGCAGCAGCTATCTTTTACAACAACGCATCAACTATCTTTTACGGCAATGCAACAAATATCTTGTACCGCATCTCAACGACGTCAACAACATTACAATGACGTCTTCAACGCAGCAGCTATCTTTTACAGCAACGCAGCACGACAATTATCTTTTACCGCATCTCGACGACGTCAAATGACGTCTTCAAACGCAGCAACTATCTTTTACAGCAATGCAGCACGACAACTATCTTTTACCGCATCTCGACGACGTCAACAACATTACAATGACGTCTTCAAACACATCAACTATCTTTTACGGCAACGCAACAACTATCTTTTACCGCATCTCAACGACGTCAACAGCATTACAAAGCCGTCTTCAACGCAGCTGACTATCTTTACAAAGATTACAACAACGCTATTGGACGAATCGCAAAGACATCAACTATCTTCAACAAAGATTACAACGACGCTTCAAAGACAACAGGTATCTGCAATAGCAAACATCATTACAACAACGTCATCGACGTTACAGCAGCACAACAAATATCTTTTACAGCATTACAACAACGTCATTGACGTAACTGCAGCACATCAACTATCTTCAACAGCATTACAACGACGCCCTCAGCACAACAGCTATCTGCAATAGCAAACATCATTACAACAACGTCATCGACGTTACAGCAGCACAACAAATATCTTTTACAGCATTGCAACGACGTCAACAACATTACAATGACGTCTTCAACGCAGCAACTATCTTTTACAGCATTACAACAACGTCATTGACGTAATCGCAAAGACATCAACTATCTTCAATAGATTACAACAACGCCCACGGCGTTCACGGCAAAGACGACAACTATTTTTACAACAACAACGACATCATCAACGTCTATACAACGGCGACATCAAAGAAAGTCTATACAACAGCGACGTCAACAACATTACAACGACGTCTTCAACACAACACGTCGATCCAACGACGTCATTTCAGGCTCCCACCTTATAATAAGGGAATTTTAATTTCAGTCAGGCGCCCACCTTATAACAAGGGAATTTTAAGTTATTTTCTCTACAATTTTTTCTCAGCAGTTATACACTAATTATATCTTAAGCTTTAGTTTGCAGGAGTTTTTAATTTGCAGGAACTTCATCACAGCAGTCCCACGCATCTGCGACCAGTGTCATCCTAAGTCGACACTGGGGCATTGTTGCTTGAATGTGCACCATCTTTTTGCAACTTCACTTCCCCCCCGGAATTCTATGCAGTCCCGATGATCGGGACAAAATTGGCTACTCAGTCGACTTCTTTGGCCGAAAACTCTTTCATCGTCTCCGTCCAAAGAGGGGCATCTGTTGACACCCAATTTTGTCCCATCTTTTATGATTTTATTCGTAATTTTTAACATTTTTGACACTTTTAAAACAATTTTAAAATATATATATATATGCATATTATTCTCTTATTATTATTATTATTCGCATTTCTTTACTGTCATTTGCATTTTTTTATCACAATCATAAGTTTTATCCAAAAAAATTATATGTTATTTTATTCTCGCAAAATTGCATCGCATTTCCCTTTTATTTAGCATTAAACATTTCGCAAATATTATATTTTATTATTATCACGTCGTTATGTTATTTTAAATAATTCACATCTTTTACAAAATATATATATATATATATAGACCTGTCCATAGGGTCGGGGACCACGCGCCTCAAAAAAGCAGGGCTGTGGTCGACTTTAGTGACGAGAGCCACTTCGACCGAGAGCCACTCGACCCGGCAGGTCGTGGTCGGCCAGGTCAGAAAAAATTACCCGTTCGACCCGGCCCGGCCCGACCCGACCCCGACCCGACCTCGGCCCGACCCCGACCCGACCCCGGCCCGACCCCGACCCGACCCCGACCCGACCTCGGCCCGACCCCGACCCGCATATTTTTTTAATATAATTTATATTATTTTTCCTTCATTAATATTTATTTTGTACTTATATATATTTTTGTCATTAATAAGTGATATAATGCCTGTTTATATATATATATATATATATCTAATCTACATTTAGCTCGACATAAAATAAGATAAAAACGGTAGCTGATTATTAATTATATATTTATATTATTAGTCATTTTGTTAATATCATGGAAGCATAATGTAGGAAGATAAAGTAGTTGTAAATTGGTGAAACTTTAAATGGTCATAACTCTGCGCTCGGATGTCCGTTTTATACAAATTTTTTTTTGATTTTGCATATTTTTTCTAGACAGGGACGGTCAAACCGCCATAAGTCGGTTTGGCGCAGCCAATTTTTAGAAAAACGTCAGTTTTTCCAATCAATTTGTGTTTTTCCCCAAATCGATTTCCAATTCTCTTTTTCTTTAGTCAAGATTTCACGATATACAATACATTTCAATGTCGAAATTTCGTGGTAATGTAGGGGTGAATACCAATTTCAGTTTTGAAAATTCAATTTTTTAAAAAAAAAATCTCGACCCGACCGACCAGGCAGCCCGACCAGCGACAAAAAAAAATCGTCGGGTCAGGGCGACCCGTGACCGTAGGGTCCCAGAAAGTCGAGGGCAGTCGGAATTTTTAAAAAAATATAGGGTCAGGGTCGGGCCAGGGTCGGGCAAGGAGGAAAAAAAAAGCCACCCGACCCGGCCCTGACCCGGCCCGACCCGACCTTTGGACAGGTCTATATATATATAATATTTTTTAATATTAAACCCCTTTTATATTTTTCAATTCCTAACCCATTTTTATTTCCTAACCCAATACAATTTCTACCCAACCTAAATTAAAACCCATTTTTTCGTCCAAGCCCAATCCCCAAATTAAATTCCCACAAGCCCAATCCTGCAATATTTTCCAAGCCCAATCGGCCAACCCTTCACCCTCACCCAACTCCTTTTTATTTCCCCATCGCCTGACCCACTAACCCGTCGCCTGCCCAACACCCAAAACCGACCCATCCCTCTCCTCTTTAACCCAAACCCTTACCCCCCATTTCACAAAAACAAAAACCAAAAAAAAAAACCTAAAGCTAAAAACCTCAAAGCCGCCGACCCCACACCCCCATACCGGCGACCCCACGTCGCCGGTCACCTCGCCCCTGCCACCACCGACCCCTGACACCACCAACCCCCCTCTGTTACGCCGACACCCACAAAATCCGCGACCCATACCCACAAAATCCGTAATTGTTAGCCCCTTTATTTTGAATTTCAAACTCGATTTTTGGGGGGGAATCCACCTATAAATATCCCCCTTTGTTCTTCATTTTGGAGAGGTCCGGAAAATCTGTCTTTGAAGGGGATTTTAGAGTTTTTGGGGTCGATTTTAAGTCCGAAAATTTATGTTTATGAGTCCGAAATTTTCTTAAAGGTTTTGCTTTATACTTTGTTTGTGTTCTTCACTATTTGGGAAGATTCCGGATTTCAAAAATCCGAAATCTACTTAAAAGTGTTTGTTCTTGCATATGTTCTTCAACTTAAATGTTCAAAATATAGGTCGAAATTATTTGGTTTGTGGTGTTAAAAAATCTTGATTTTTTGCTCTTTCCAACTGTTTTTGGGCTCAAGTCAGATCCTTTGCCAGTCAGACCCTTCTTGAGTCGGGCCATTAGGGTCAGGTCGAACATTCCAAAATCAGTAAATTCAAACATCCTAAAATCAGATTTCGGAAATAACATTTCCGAGTGGATTCGCCACCTCGAAACAGGCCTCGGTTCGCTGCCCGGAGAAAGTCAGTAAATATATCTCCTTTCAATTTTGTTTTCTATATTTCTGTGCCTTTTTTGTGTGTGTTAATTAATAGGAGTTTGGCTGTTTATGGGGTGTTTGGGTACGAGGATTTATGAACCTGTTTGGTTAACTGTTTGGTGCTTAGATAATGCTTTGTTAAGTTCACGTTAATATGATGGAATGTATATGCTGTTTTAAATATTTGTCTAGCAAGATTATTATTCAGGCTACTTGAATGATCAGTCCGTAAATTCTAATTCCTCTCAATTTTGTTTTGACGCATTGTCTCTTTGTGTAATTTGTTAGTTTCTGTATAAATTTGAGTATGTTTAGCCTATGTTAGTTCAAATATGTATATTGTGTGATGCTAGTTTAAAGCTCGAATTAATAAGTGTTATTCAATTTATGCTATGATACTTGTCTAAAATTGGGTATTTAGGAAGTATGTGTTGGATTAAATATGTAAGGACTTAATGGTGACAGTTTTGGTAAGGTCTAATGAATTTTGGCCATCTCTCTATGTCTACATATCTATTGAATGGATGGCACACCTGCCTTGTCTGTTAAAACGCCTCTATATTAACATGTCAGTCTCCTAAGTTATCAAGTGTCACGCCTATTTGTTGAGATATTTAAATGACATTTGCATTAGTGCCTTATATTTAATGAATCAGTTTACATCATGCTAAGTTATAACCATTGGTGCATTTTACTTTTGGTTTGCAATCATGATCATGTAGTAGTATGCATAAAGTATAATTTGGTGCTGAAATTGTTCAAGTGTATAGAAGGTTTTGGAGTATGATTTGGATAAGTATCACTTGAGGATAAAAGGCCTTTGCTTCTTGTTGAGTTATGCACACATGTCCAAACTGCCTACGAGGAGTATGTGTTTATTTTGCCTTGGTCTCTAAATTGGTTCATGTGAGCATGCATATTTCCATGTTGTCAAGTTTTAGTGGTTTGTGTATGGTCAATATGTCATTGTTAAGAGTGAGATTCAAACTTATATGATGTATGTATGTGTTTGTTTAAGTAGGTTTCATAGCATAAATGTTAGTTTGGTAGTTTAGATTATTTGGAAGATCATGTCTAGCCTAGAAAAGCCTGAATATATGATTGTGCATGATTTTAAGCCATCTAAGCCTCATATTAAGCAATGGCAAGGCTATAGTGATTGTGTGAGTGTGCTTGGATGCTTCAGTGACCTGTTTATGTGATTCCTATGGTTTAAGACAAGCGATGAATCATGTATGTTCCTATTAAAGTTTCTTGAGTTCAGTCCAGCATGCTCCAGATATGATTCAGGTTGTGAGATGATTGGGTTTTGTTAACATAGGTCTTCTTTAGTGGTCATGTTAACTATGACATGCCTAGAATGATTAACTTATGATTGCATGTCCTTAATGCTTGTGGTTCTGCATACTTAAGATGTTGTTTCCACATGGCCATGTAAATCTCTGTTGTTTATCTTCCATGTCAATCTTGAGCTGATTATGCATCCATTTTTGCTCATCTTAGCGTAAGCTTGATCCTTGTGCTAGCATGAAAGTCCTTAGAGCATATTATTAATGTACGTTGCTTACCTTAATAATATATGCATTTTTTGGCCCAGATTAGACAATTCTGTGTCTAAAAATTATCATCTTTTGGATAGTTAATTTTGTTTCAGCCCGTCTGTCAACCTGTTGAAGTGCTAAGTGCCTACATAGATCATATAAAGTCTTTTAAGTTATCTTATATCATGCTATGTTTACTAACTTGATGAATGATATATGTATTAGCATTTCGCGCGTATTTGAACCAGTTTGTGTCGTGTTATAAAACTGCCCATGTCTGCATTCTATGTTTATTGCCGAATGTTTTCTTTCATAGTTGCCTTGTCAGAACTGTCCTATTATCTTAATATGTTGGTTGAAAGCCAAGACAAGCTTCGGGTTGGGTTTAGCCTTCTTCGATAGCCTGCCATGCCCAAGGTTCAAGAAGCCTTTTGAATCTTGTTGCGGCATCGGAAATGAATGGTGGTAGCCCCCCTCTTTGTCTTCTTATCTTTCAAATTTGAAGTTTAGAGTGACTGGTCTTTAAGTTTACCTTCCCCTTTATGTCTTTGCTGTGCTACCAATAGTTGTGGTATCCAGCTGCACCTTGAGATTCGGGATATATGTCATCTTTAAATAATTCTAGTTATGGATTTTGTTGCATTTTGGTCATTGATTCTCGAGATCGCCGATTCCGCAATACTTGGGCCGATCATCGCACTTTTGAGCCATTATTCTCAGCGTTTGTCGCGCACAACCGCCGCAATCTGGACCATTTACACTTCTTTTCTAAACATTTTATCACGTGCATTTTGAGCCCATTTGATGTCTTATCAACTGCTGTGTTTTTAACACAATTGTTGATGTTTTCTTGGCTAAAAGCACGCTACTTTAGGTCAAGCTTTCGGACAGCCCATCGCTTCGCGTTTCTAACCCACTCATCAATTATTTTTAAAACCCAATTGTCTTTGTTTTCTCTGAAAACAAATGGTTTAAAATCGCTTTGGACAACCGCAATATTTCGACTTTCTTGTTTTACTATTTTGAATAAATACCGCGTCTGTTGGGCGCCGCTTTCGCTTTGCTTTGCTCCCGCTTCAGATTACCCATCGCTTCGTTTCCAGCCCATTATTGCGTTATTTTAAAACCCATTTCTTCTTGTTTCTTGGTAAAACAGTCGCTTTAACACTTGTTTTCTGTTTGATTCAACCGCTCGATTTCAGACATCATTTCGTCTTTACTGCTTTTATCGCTTTAAACTAAACACCGCACCTTTCGGACATTGCTTTCTGTTCCAGTCCATCGCTTTGACATTCAAATTACCGTTCTCTTTGTTTTATCGTTTTAAACTAGACAGCGTCATTTTGAAACCGCTTTTTCCTCTGCCTCGTTTTTACATCGCTCTTTGCTCACTATCTGCTGTTGCTTCCTTCTTGTTCGATTTAATTTTGCTGATTTGAACACGATACTACACTGGCCGATGAAAAATATCCGTCGATTTTGAGGCCTCCACAGTTGCAAAGACGAAAATATAACTTCTGGGCAATGATGAAGACTTAAACCTTTTTATCCGAGATCAACATGTTTAGTAGGCGAGGTGACTAAAATAACCAACAAGTTATATATTCGTAGCCACGACGTGATTATAGTGATCTTTTCTATTTCACCCGAGAGACCGACACGTTTAGTAGGCGAGGCAATCAAAATAAACTACATTAGTCATATGTTTGCAGCCACGACGTGATTGGAATGTTCTTTTCAAAATTTAAGTCTGAGCCCTCCGCGATCAAAACATTCACTGTTTTGAATACGGATATGAAGTTATTTGTATTTAACTGTTTCTAACCGTTTGTTCTTGACAGCTTGCAGGGACTAAAGTAAATAAAGGCGAATTATTCCTCGGAGTTTATTTATTTTATTTTCTTTAATTCAGCTTTATCCCGCTTTGTATTGTAATATTATTTATCGCACGTATGTAACTATTGAAATGCTTAGAATAGGCAAACTTAGGATTAATTCATAAGGTAGTTTAAGATTTGAAACCCGTCGCTAGCTTATTTATTTGTAGGCTCGGTTGAATTCAAACTTAGAAATCCTCGCTAGTTTATTTATTTTTGGCTCGTCCACGCGTATTCAAGATTTTCAAAACATCTTTCGTCACCTTTATTCGCTTTATTAATCATTCCGAATAAGTTTATCTTTTGTCAGTTTACAATTCATTGATTTCCAAAATTTTAATTCTTTGGCATTATAAATAAATTGTTTTACTATCAATTGTCAAATACATATTTTTTCCAACTCTACATGTATTTCTCTTTAGATATCATATAAATGCATATTTTGAAAAATCTCTACATTTATCTATCTTTTAAAATGCATCTCTTTTCATTAATTATTTGCAAACATCTTTTAACTTCATGCTTCAAACATGCATTTTTCTAGCAATAATTAACCTGAGTTTGACCGGATAACCGCAAGTTAGCGGATCTTAAAGGATGCCTAACCCCTTCCCTTTAGGATAATAAAGAACCCTTACCTAGAATCTCGCTAGTTTCGCAGACCTTAAAATTGGAGTTTACATGGCAGCACTTAGTTTAATATTTAGGTGTCCTAATTCACCGTAAAAATAATTAGGTGGCGACTCCTCAACCTTTTACCCAGGAATCACGGACACGTCCGCGCTCCGCTTTGACCCGAGCAGGTCAAAATAGGGCGCTACAGCTTGGACCGCTTAGCCCCTCTATTTAACTATACAGTTTATACTTGTCACAACTTTCTCTGTACTAACTCTATTAACTTCGATTACCGATCTTTACTACATTGTTATCTATCATAGAAACTGAACATAAATCGACTCTTATCATACCTGAAATACTTAACACAACATTCCCGCCTCACAAGGGATTCAGTGTGTAAGTGCATAGCCTCGAAGGCAAGTGAATGCATATCCCCGAAGGCAAGTGTATTTGAATATCCCCGAAGGCAAGTGAATGCATAGCCCTGAAGGCATGTGAATGCATAGCCCCGAAGGCAAGTGAATGCATAGACCCAAAAACAAGTGAATGTATATCCCCCGAATGCAAGTGTATCTGAATAGTTCCGAAGGCAAGGGCATGCATAGCCCCGAAGGCAAGTGAATGCATAACCGCGAAGGTAAGTGTATTTGAATAGCTCCGAAGGCAAGTGCAACATTCAACAATAAGCAAACAATATGTAAACTAGGTACTTACGTCTACAAATCATAACTCATCCAGTACTTCATGTAATTCATGGTTCATACTTATTATCTCGTGATCTACTCTTTTTAGCTTTAGGGAGACTTATATTATCTTTGATCTCGTTCGACTATCTTGTTATACTACTCGAACTATCTTTATAATTTGCATATCTCTACTTTGCTTGAGTTTGAGGAGTACCTTATATAACTCAAATTCTATATTCTTTTAAGTGACTTATCACGTCGTAGTTCACACTATACTTATCTTAGCTTTATGGAGTTTCCTAATAACTCTCAGATATACGTACACGATTATCTCGCTAGCCTATTATGATCTGATCTTATAATTAGTACAACCTCACCTTCCTTTACTTATTTTCCACTACTAGTTCATTAGCTCGTTCGTTCGTGTTTCTCAATCTATTAGGAACTCTAACTTACACATAACTTATGAATATCTTGGAGACGTTCTGATTCAAAGGACTTACACGAGAGATTTGCTCAAGATCAACTCATAAACCCTTAGACGGTCTTTATCCATCACTAAGGAAACTAGATGTGAATTAGCCCCCTTCGCCTTCTAATAAGGGAACATACTTACGAATTCATGCCGGAAAGAAAGAAAGGTAGACCTTACATACCTTAAACTAATTCTCTGATGACGATGCTGAAATTGCCTCTTCACAATCCGTCTACAACAATAAACAATACTAATATCAATAAAGAGACATATACAAAATAGCTACGAGCAACATGCTCGTTTCTACGGTAATTCGGACAACATCTTCCCCTATTCTTACCTCCTCCAAATGTAGAACAATAACAACAATAACAACAACAACAACAACATCAACATTAACATCAACTCATAATCCATCTTCTTCACAAAATTTCAAGCCAAAACATTATAACAAAAACTACCAAAACGGTCCATTAACCAATAACCACAACACCACAACTTATGAGCTTCCTTCTTTTTCAGATTTTCCAACTCTACAAGTTAGCTACAACTTCTACAAGCTTAAACACATGAGAAGGAAGTAAAATCTTACCATAAACGACAACAACAACCCATATCTTGAGCTTAATTCAACTTGTGGAAACCTCCAAATCAACTACAACAAAAAGACACCCAATTCTACTAGCACCACGAACTTCTCGGTGTTAGATTTATGTAACTCCCATTGAGTTTGGGTCTTAGATGAAGGGGTATCCTCTTAGGAGGGTTCATAGGTATTTTGGGTGTGAAAGGGGGAGGAAATAAGGCTCAAGGTCGAAGGATAGACTTAAATAGCAAATTGGGACGGTAGCACCGCCTCACTTGGGCACACTAGCTCAAAAGCTACCGCCTCACTTAGGCACACTGGCTCAAATTTCAAATTTCTACATTATTGGCTGGATAATACTTCTTTCGTGGATACTGTCAGATAGTGTTGGAGTAGAGATATTCAGGAGCATCCTATGTGGAATTTTCATCAAAAATTGAAGAGGCTAAGTTCTACACTTAGTCAGTGGTCTAAGAATGAGTTTGGTGACATATTTGCCAGAGTTAAAGAGTTTGAAGAAGCAGTCATAATTGCAGAGGAGAGATACATACAGACAAACAATGATCACGATAGAGCTACACTTCATGCAACTAATGTTGAATACATCAAATTTCTGAAGTAGGAAGAATCTATTTTGAAGCAAAAGACTCAGTTACAGTGGTTCAAATAAGGATATGATAACACTAATTATTTTCATGCTCTTATGAGGGGTCGAATGAGGAGACTTTTCATTCACAAAGTTACAGATGATAATGGTAATTGTATTCAAGGGGATGAAAACATTGCGAAGGCAGCTTGTGATCATTTTCAACATATTTTTACCGAGCAGTCTCAGAAGAGGGATCTCATTTCCCAAATTCTAAGATTGGTTACTGATGAGCAGAATGAAATCATGATTACTATGCCAAACCTGGATGAGTTGAAGATAGTGGGTTTCTCTATGAATCCGAATTCTGCAGCACAGACGAATGGTATGAATGGAAAGTTCTTTCAAGCATGTTGGGATATTATGGTATGAATGGAAAGTTCTTTCAAGCATGTTGGGATATTATAGTATGAATGGAAAGTTCTTTCAAGCATGTTGGAAAGTTCTTTCAAGCATGTTGGGACCTTCTTGCAGTGGTTCAGTCTTTCTTCTGTGGTTCTTCTCTACCAAAGTATTTCTCCCGTGCTTGCTAATTTTAATACCAAAAGTGGAGTTCCCAAATCACTTTTCAAAATTCAGGCCGATCAGTTTGAGTATCTTTGTCAATAAAATTATTTTGAAGCTTATTTCTCAAACTTGCTCAAATCCTTCCTAGCCTTATTTCTCTAAATCAGTCGGGGCTTGTTAAAGGGAGAAAAACCTCAGAAAATATTATGTTGGCTCAAAATGTGATACAGGACATCAAAAAACCAAATGTTTGAGAAAATGTGGTTATCAAGCTAGATTTGGCAAAGGCTTATGACATGGTATCATCGGTTTATACTTGCCTTGTTCTCAGGAGGATGGGCTTATGTGAGATCATTATTGACATGATATGGAGGATCATGGTGTATAACTGGTATTTTGTTGTAATCAACGACACTAGACATAGTTTTTTCCACTCCACCAAAGGTTTGAAGCAAGGTGATCCACTTGCCCCTGCCTTATTTATTTTAGGTGCAGAGGTACTTTCTAGGCTGATGAACAAGCTGAATGAAGACCATTTTTTCCATGGTTTCTATATGGAGAGGAAGGGTCCTCATGTTACCCATCTTAGTTTTACAGACGGCGTCACCATCTTCACTTCAGGCAGAAGGAGATCACTTGATCGGGTTATAGAAACTCTTGATTATTATGAAGAAGGCACATGTCAACTCATCAACAAAAACAAGTCACTTTATAGTCACTAAAGGTGTGTTTCCATCTACCATTGATACTATCAAAGTGGTTACATGCTTTTCTAAAAAAGATTCACCGATTACATACCTTGGTTGTCCTCTCATCATCGACAGATACAAAATTGTTCATTTCTCAAATATGATCTCTAAAGTGGTAGGGAGGATTAGAGGTTGGCAAACAAAGATGCTTAGTTTTAAAGGCAAGACTACTCTTATCAAATATATTTTCTAATCTCTTCCGATTCATCTCCTCAGTGCTGTCTCACCTCTCAAAACCCCTCTTGACGAAATTGAGAAGCCGACAACTGATTTTTTCTGGGGCATGGCTAAAGACATAAAGAAGTATCATTGGTTATCCTGGGAGAATTTTGTTATCCTTGTGACGAAGGCGATGTTGGGTTTAGAAGGATACATGATGTTTGCAAATCCATTCAATTCAAGCAATGGTGGAACTTCAGAATGAAAGATTCTCTTTTGGAGAGATTTTCTGTTAGCTAAGTATTATTAAAGATCCCACTCAGTCTCCAAGCAATAGGCTTCAGGTCAATCTCAAATCTATAAGAGTCTCTTGATTAATAGGAAGAAAGCGGAACAACATATCCTTTGGAAGATCTACTCGGGAACTTCTAGTTTCTGGTGGGATAACTGGTTGGGTATTGACCCTCTTGCTCCCTACAGGATGGTGATTGGTAGACCTGGCAGAAGAATAATTTCTAATTTCTTAGATATCCATGGTCATTGGAGGTTTGTATTATTCAGCAGTAGCTCCCGCATCAGTTGGTGCTTAAGATTCTTACCTTCCAGTTCCAATATCAGTTGGGTAGGTCGGATCAGCCTTATTGGGATGCCAATACTTCGGGTTTATTCATAAGTCTTCAGCATGGGGTGTTGTCAGGAATTCCAGATAAGTTTCTCTAGTCAACAAGCACACTTGGCAAACCCATGTTCCTTTTAAATGTTCTTTCCTGGGTTTGGAGGGCTTTGAGAAATAAGCTTCCTACCGCTGACATAGTTCTTACTTTTAACCCCGATGGAGGTACTGCCTGTGTGTGTTTCTGAGTTTTTAGGTATGAGGACGTTCATCATCTGTTCATCTCGGGTTTCTTTGCAAATGTAGTTTGGAAGTTTTTCTCTCCGGCTATGGATATCAGGCACGATCCGAAACCACTCTGACCCTTTTTTTTACATTGATGGACCCAAAAGTCCAAAACTGAGCCTCATAAGATTCTCATTCGCGCTCTCCCTATACTTATTTGATGGCATCTGTGAAAGAATCATTGTGCAGTTAAGCATGGTTCTAAACAGTCTAATTTGGCGAGGGTTAAATTCAACACAACAAGTGGTGTTTACAAGCTGATGAAGATTGATTTCCCCTATGTTTATTGGCCTTCAGTTTGGGTAGACATATGTTCTAGAGTCAAGGTATGTTCTCATGAGATCAAGATCACTAGAGTTTGCTGGACTAGGCCTGATTTTGGGATTGCTAAACTCAATATTGACGGGAGCGCTCTTGGTAACCCAGGTAGGACAAGTGTGGGTGGTATTCTCAGAGATAGTTTTTGGGAACTCATCTATGCTTTTGCTGCTCCCTTGGGTGATGGTACTAATAACCAAGCTGAGTTAGAAGCTGCATGTATTATATTAGCTTGGTGTATAGCCAATGGGTATTCAAGAGTTACTCTCGAGGTTGATTCTAAGTTGTTAGTTCGTTGGATTGAGGGCTCGGTTGCTCTACCTTGGCATCTTCACCATGCTTTCACCAGACTTCAGGACACCATACGACAACTCCACACATTTTCTTGCACCCACATATTTAGAGAGGGAAATGAGTGGTAGATACATTGTCCAAACATAGTCACACTCTTGACGTTCAGGGTACTTACTGTGTTATTCAGGACTTGCATATTCACATTAGAGGACTTGTTCGAATAGACACACTTGGGTTGACTAACTTCAGACAGATGAAGAATAAGAGGATTAAAAGACCACCTTGATCATATCTGGTGCCTGGGTTATGTGATGGGGAGCAAACTATACTAGCCCAGGGTCACACTCATGTACTTTTGACACATTTGTATTTCTCTTCATTGGGGCTATTTCTTGCTTGCGAGTCAGAGCTGTTTTAAAGACGGATCTTATATAGGGCATATGGCTTTTCTTTTCTTTGTTTCTTTACTTTGTAAAGGGAGAGTCTCCCTTGTTTATTTTACTAGTTTTCTATTGTATTGAGATGAGTCATCTCTTCTAGGTGCATAGATGACTAGGTCTCCTTTTCGAATCTGGGGATGAGTTGGCTGACCTTAGTAGGATGGCCGATTTATGAACCACCATAGGATCAGAGGTAAGGTTTATGTCCCCCTCTTTGTACTTTTCTTGCTTTATTTATTTATGTTAAGGCCTGGGGGTGTTGCTTAGCCCCTAACGGACACTAGCCCTGTCGGTTTTTTTTTAAAAGAGACATTTGACCCAAATTTCAGCGAACCTCTTAGCGTAAGTTGCGACGACCTTTGTCGAATTTTGTTTTACAATTCACTTGACCTCAAAACTTAACATATGACTCTTATACGATTCAAAATATCATAACATGACCTTCTTAGCATATCAGGTACTCCTAGTCTCACCCCAAAAGTATGGGCTATTATAATCCACTTTCCTTCAGCGAACTTTGTCGAAAAGTATTTTCTTCGATTTGGTTAACCCCATATACTTACAAAACTTACTTATCACTTCAATAAACCTCTCTTAACTTTTTATAGGGATCTTAACCTCTCCGGGCTTATGTTAGTTAACTCACGATACAATCGACGTTAAAAGTATGGGGTGTAACAAATACGAGCTCGATCTATTCAAAATAATAGTCTACGAGGTTAGACGAATCCAAGTATACTTATATTTGAATTTTAGACTAAGTCAAAGTCAAAGTCAACCCAAAATTCATACTCCAACACAGAGTCAAAACTCAAAATTGATTACATTTTTTGGTTACCCATAACCCTACAAATCTATCCTTATATTTCGAATCTGACCTTAAATTGATACTCAAATCACCAATTTTTACTCTCTTAAAAACAAGAATAAGCGGGATCACACTCAAAGGGCGCAATCGCGCTTGAGGTTGGACATTTACTTCCGCACAATAGCGTTGTTAGTACGTGATAGAATTGCACGCGTGTCTTTCCCTTTAGCATGATAGCGCAGGATGACGAGATTCCTTTAGTGCGATAGCACTGCCTAGCACTTGGGTCTCCTGTGCGATTGAATTGCACGTTTGTTCTGGCCTTCGGTGTGAAGGCTTTACTAGGGCGCAATAGCATTGATTTCCTTCAGCACGATTGCAATTGCACCAGAAAATAAAATACTTCTTTAGTTTAAATTTAATTTTTATAGCACAAAACTTACGAGGGAGTGAATCGACAGAAATTTGAATTAGAGCTCCAACTACAAGAAAATACCTCATGATAGTCAAAAAGGGCCTCAACACCCATCAATGCACGATGTTTTTCACCTCATTGTTACTATAGATGGTGGAGATGTTGTAAACTGCAAACCAATCTAGCCCCTCGGATCTCAGCCCAAACATCTTTGAATGTGAAAAAGAACACAAAGATACGAGCTTGCTTTTTGTTGAGAAAATATTAGAACAATTTAATTTAAAGAAATTTTATTTCAAAACAATTTTTTTTTACTTTTAAGAACTATTGTTATTGTTTGTTGTACTTTAGGCTTGAATAGACTCGTAAATGGACTCGGCCACGACCAGTGTGTCCACTCGCTACCTTCTGGTTTATTTGATCAGTTTCGTTTGCCTGTTGATTGAGGTGGCCATGAGGTAACCTAACAGCCTCCATTTCTGAGGTGAATGCATACTTAACACTTAAGAGGCATTTTTAGTTAAACTTCCAACATTATATAAACCAATAGTTGAAGCATGAGATAGAAAGTGGAAAAATTAATTGATTGACTATCTAGTATAACCCAGTAAATAGACGGATATGAATAGCTCAAGTGGACTTAATGTCAAACTACAAGCCATTTAACTGTAAACGCTTAGGTTTATTGCTGAAAAGTAGCAAATTATCAAACTTTACCATTAATCTATTTGCATTCTCTGAATGGCATGAGAGAGAGAGAGAGAGAGAGAGAGAGAGAGAGAGAGGAGCTTCTGACTATAACGGAAATAATATTGACACAGCTGCCAGAAATTCTGGACAAGGTTATAGTGCATACACCCCGGGTAAAGAGGGAGGGGGAGAGCGCGAGCCAACAACTACATTATAATTTACAGCAAATTAGGTGTCCCAAACAGTTTCCTTACTATATAAGTCTAAGAGTTTCGCCTGAACCATCTGCTTCGAAGATGCAGATTTCCAAAATGCTAAGGCCGTGCTAATCCTGCTCATCCATTACCGATATGGTCAAAAGGCACTTAGCTTCTTGTTGACAACAAAGATTAATGCACAACTTATGCTGGGAGATCCGAATGAAGAACTTCAGATCCTTGAGGAACTACTGCTAGTTTAAACCAGTCCCTACCCTCCCAAGATTGTCAAATTATAACCTCTTCACAGGTGCATTTTAAATATGATGCTAGATTCCACCTTTTACTGCCTGCCTGCACATGCACAAAAAAAAAATGAACAAATAAATAAATTAGAAATAAAAGAGAAACAACTAAGAGCTCGGCTAGTGTTCGAAATGGTAAAACAATTTAAGGGACACGGGAGTGGTAGCCTAGTACTAAGAACCTCCACTTCCATTCCTATGGTTACAATCCGAGTTGCAAAATTGAAATGGGTCACTGCTGCACCCCAGGGTAAAGGTCTGGGGGTTGAAGTTTACTGCTGTATCATAAAAAAGGAGGTAAATTTTTTCTTATCGGATGTCCAAAGGGGGCGAAGAGCCAAGGACCATCTTTAAAAAGAGAAGATCAGCTGCAGGAAGCCTACGGAGCTCAGAGAATTCCACTCTGCCTAGAGTTAGCAAACATAAGATCCCAACAATGTCAAGAAAACATTTTAAAGCATTATTTGTTGCTGTTACTGCACTTAGTAAAAACCACTTGCCATAACTATTTTCACTGCAGATGCACAAATTATAAAACAGCCCAAGCATCAAGAAACAGACAAGCAAGTAGGTAGAACCCTGGAGGCAATATAAAATCCTACATACCAAAGGCAAATGAGCCAAGAAAGGAATGACAATTGGCAAACAGATGGCATGATTCTGCATGAGCTAATTCAGCCTATCAACTGTTTCCTTACAATAGACCATACAAAAGAAAGTTAAGGAATTGTAACATGTGGGAATGGATATTAAAGTAAGAACCTTCTAGTAAATGGGGAATAAGATACCTAAATGATTCAGCATTTAATAAACCTTTTCATACATAATAAGTAATCCAAGTAGATAGTAATCAATAACAGCAATAAAAGGAATATTTAACTGCTCTAAATTGAATAACAGTTCACATGATAAGACAAAAGCCGGAACACATGGTCAAAGTATCCAAGTTCTGAGACAACGTTATAAAAGGCAAGAGCAGCACATTACCTGAAATACAGGAGAAACGCCAGATCAAGCATCAGTAATTGCAGTGGCCACAGTTTTATCATCACCAGCCCCTGCAGCAGACGACAATTCTTGATCACCAAACTCTGTTGCAGTTGGCACATCTTCATCTCCAGCTTGCTTGATACTGGAGTTCTCTTCTTTACCTGAACCAGGAAAAGAATCTATTAATCTGGACAAGAAACAATTTGAAGGTGCTACTACCAGAATTCAGTGATGCACAATTAGAAACTTCAGATTGAACTCCCTATACCTGAAAATACCTCCTTGGTCAGAACTGTCTCGGAGTTCCTCTCAGCAACCAATTGTGATTCTGCCCCATTATCAGCAGCTCTAGAACCTGTACTACATTTAGGCTCTTCATTCTCGTGGTTAGAAACATTTTTACTTGCAGCAGACGTCTCTTTTTCTTGTCCTTCAACTGCCAAGTCTCTGCCAGAACAACCAGGCAAATCTCTGAATGGAGTTTCAACTACTTCAACTTCAAGTGGAGCTACCTCCTTGTCAGTCATTCCCGACTCCTCACATATTAAATGTGTTTCCACTTCAATTACGGATTGACTGGTTTTAGGTTCAGGGAGTTCAGAGATGGAAATTTCATCTGTTACATCAGATTCTTTCTTCCCTTCTACTTCAACAGCAACACCTATCGACGGAAAATTTTCCGACTTCGCAACTGCAGCGTTCTCGGCTGTAACATCCCCTGTACCAACCTCCACATGAATTTCCATGTTTTGTTTGGAAACCAAATGAGACTCCGCTGCTGGTTCAGAAGTTCCATCTGCTGCTTTCGGTTGAGATTCATTAAGTTCAACATCTAAAGTTGAAAAATCTCCAGTTGCATCAGATCGTTGGTTCTTTGGTCCTTGATGTGCAGGATCATGAATACTCAAATTCTCAGAGATCCCTGGTTGGGGCTTAACAGCTGTAGCATCAGGTAAAGAATCCTCCTTATTCATTGTCTCTGAGTCTTCTTCCGCAACCAACTGTAACTCTGTCCCAATTTGAGATGTTCCACCAGGTTGAGCTTCATTTAGTTCAGAATTTGATTTTGAGACGTATCTAGTGGCATCAAATCCTTTTTTCCCTTGTACTTCAATTGCAAGGTCTAGGGCATGAAAATGCTCAGACCTTTCTATCAGAGGTACAGCAGTTACTTCACCTGATTCTACAGACTTGTTATACATCTTTTCTGTATTTTCGACAACAGAAGATTGTGATTCCACATCATTGTTTGATGTTGAAGTATCTCCGGCGGCATCAGTTCCCTTGCTCTCTTGTCCTTCAACAGTAAGATCTCGGATTACCATATCCTCGGACTTTTCTGCAACCTGACCTGAATCTACTGAGCCATCATCTATCCTCCCTGTGTTTTCCTCAGCAACTAACTCCAGATCTGCCACCTTTATAGATGTTCCAGCAATTGTGCTGGATAGAGGTTTATTTAATTCACCATTTAAAACATCAACATTATCTTCAGATCTTTTGCTCTCATGTGTCTCAACAGACAAATCATCGCGACACTGACCGTCAGCCTTCTCTGTTTGAGGCTGTACAAAATCATCAACTTCATCTGAAGTAGACTTCTCACAAATCTTAGTTCCCATGTCTTTCACCACAACCTGTTTTAATTCTGGGTGATTCTCAGATGACCCAGCAGCTGGACACAGTTGAGACACATTAGCTTCAGAATTAGAAAGATCATCCTTTATATCCAAACTCAAGTTACCCTGCACTTCAGCTTCAAGATCCGTTCCATGACGGCTCTTCAACGTTTCTGTTAGAGCCTCAACAGCTTCAGCATTTGAAGCAAACCTAGGTGAAAGGGATACCTTCTGAGCACCAGATTCTGTGCTGGGAAAAGTGTCTACAAAATTAACAGGTGTCATGTCAGATTCACAAACCTCAGGTGTGCCAGAATAGATTTGCTTCTGTTTTTCAAGCTCTTTATCAGATTCATCTGAACTAGATAAAGAATAGTCCTTGCTGGAAATACCTGGGTCCAAGTTGACTTCAGCAATTGCTTGTCGTTCAGGTTCACTTTGAGATGTTCCAACAGTGAAACTGGACTGGGACTCATTTGTAGGGCTTGGTGCAACCTCACATACATCAGAATCTTTCATATCTGGACCTTGTGCTGCAAGATCACTTCCACATATTTCTTTTAGGGAGTCAGCAACATTAATTTTCTTCTCAGAAGTTTCTTGAATCCTATATTTTTCTTTCTCCACCCAAATTAAATCTTTAGTTATCTCCAATGACGCGTTAACTGATAACTTATCTTGTTCACAAACCTCGGCCATTGCAACTTTAGCGGAATGTGTTCCTTCTGCTGTTACTTCAAGTTTGTCCTTAGCTGGTTTATAAGATCCGCATAGTGGAGGTTCATCCACTAAAGCTTCTGCCTCAATATATGGAGAAGCAAAGGATGTGATTCCCTTCATATTCTGATTGTCAGTACCCACAGCAGGTGAAACAACAGTCTCCTCCGCCACGGTGTTTCCTGTTTCCTGTTCTTTTCTGAGTCTGCCACCAGCAAGATGCTCAATGCTGGCTGCCTCAGTTTTAGAAACAAATGATTTATCAAGAGAAAGATCCTCAGTCTGTAACTGTTCAACATCAGTTTTTGTGGCCACACTCTCAGACAGGCTTTGAGTTGATCCCATATTAAAACCAACTTTTCCGGAGCCTTCAGAACCCAGATATACATCTTCCTTTATGCTTGGACCGGGAACTAGCTCGGAACTTGTGGAAAGGACCCCGTTTAAAGTGCTGCTAGCTTGCCCTTCGGCATCTCCACTCTTGTTCAAATTGCCAGATGATGTAAGCTCCAAAGCTCCAATAGGAACTTCCATGTTTGACCCATCTTTAGAATTAGTTTCAGTCTTTTCAACACCTTTACCCTTAGAATCACCTTCACTCTTTTCAACCAGACAATCACTAACCAGAGCCATTGATCCTGAAGAGGCAAGAGCAACATGGGATTGAGATGCATCTGTTCGGGTAGTGTCACATTGTGTCTGAACTTCATTACTCACTATATCTTCAGGCATTTTCCCAACAGAGTGAACTGAAGGCGTCTGAGATGCAGCTGACTGAACCTTCATTGTTTGTTGATCCTCACTGAGAACTTCCTTTGTTGTAGCAGCTTCACAGCTAGCAACATTGCCACTGGCTTGTGATGTGTCGGATTTGATAGCATTGCTATGTAGCTCAACTTCACAACACACCATAGCTTGAGGAATTTGTCCTGCGCCAGGATCTGGAATCTTTTGAGATGCATCTGACTGGACAATAGCTGTTTGTTCCTGCACTTCCTAGAGAACCTCGTTAGTCATAGCAGTTTAAGGGCCTGTTTGGAAAATCACTCATGTAATTGAAATTGAGTGTAATTACACAGTTTGACCGACCAAGTAATTACATGGTCAACATGTAATTGGGTGTAATTGGGAGGGGGTAATTACACTCCAATTCTCAAGGGGGGTTGAGAATTAGGTGTAATTACACTCTGTAATTACAAGGTTATTTTTAATTTCTTTTCTTTTTAATTTTTTTTAAATTTTATTATTTTAATTTCTTTTTTATTTTAACATTTTAAATTATTTTTATTTCTAAAAATATTTCTATTTTTTTATTTTTTATTTTTACATTTTAAATTATTTTTATTTTTAAAATATTTTTTATATTATCTTTCATTTTCTTTCTTCTAATTTTCCTGCTTGTATTTCTTTTAATTTTTTCTTATTTTCTTCATTTAGCATAACTACGTTATTATTCTAGTTTATGAAATTACACTTTCTAACGTAGATGATGTTATATGTATTAATATTAATCTTTTTGTCAAACATATGATGTTCTTACAAAATGCGTGTTTTTAATTTTTATAATTAATTAAATTAAAAAATTATTAATTTGAAAATATACTATTACTTTTACAATGTTATTTACAAATATGTGATTACTAATTAATATATTTTCAAGAAATAATATGTATCTTAAATACCTAATTAATATATCATTTGTCAAGTATTAATTTTTAAGTTTACACAAATCTAATTGTGTAATTACACATGTGCAACCAAACAGTATGTTTGTAATTGCATTGTAATTACGTTATGACAAACAAACAGGTCCTCGTAATTACTAGGCTGTGTAATTACACCAATTCCAATTACCAGGTGGCTTTCCAAACAGACCCTAATAGTTTATATTAGAAATATCAACCTATCAGCAAATACACCAACCTGGGCAGGAGAATCGTCAGAGTTGACCGTGTTAATCTGCGGCTCAACATGAGGACCAGAGCAACTTTGAGATGCAACAGATTGGACCACAGTCACCTTTTGCTGAGCATCATCGAGAACCTCTTCAGCGGTAGCAATGTCACGGTTTACATTATCACCCCCCTGACGGGGAACCAGAATAGCATGGGATTGGGACGCATCTCTGTTGATAGCATTGTTCTGTGGATTAACTTCACTAAGAACCTTATTTTTAAGGATTTGTCCACCAGCAAAATCTAGAGTACTTTGAGATGCAACCGACTGGTCTACTACTTGTTGAGTTTCATTCTCACGCTTGCTTCTTGTAGTGGGCTTCCTCCCAACGGATAACCTGGTTCTCTTTTGTGGGGGTTCAACTAAACCTGGATCCTGAGCACCTAATCCTTCAGTAACAGCTGCAGTAACCAAATCCTGTCTCTTCCCCCTGCGCCGTGGTGCCTCACTTCCAGTTTGAGGCTTTCGTCCTCGCCCTCTACCTGGCTTAGGTGCAGTGGGAGGAGTGATATACTGTGAAACTGATGAAATCGCAGGCAATGGTGGCAGTGGATCAGAAGTATGAGCAATTACTACACCAGATTCTCGTTGACCAATGTTCTTCAAGCTAGAAGAATCACATACAGAATCATGACCTGAAATAGCAGAAGAACAAGAAAGTGTCCCCCTATCTGATCCAGAATCCAATGTGCCTGTTGTATTAGATGCTAAAAGAGGAGCTAGTGCAGACAAATTTGGACCTATGCCAGAAGAGGAGGATGCAACAGCAGGAACAGGAACTGAATTGGAGTCCTTGTTAGTTGACGAATGAAGAGGAACAGGTGACACGGAACTCGGTTCCTTGCCAGCTGAAGGTGAACTATGAGGCACTACTGTAATTGTAGCTTCGGTCTGGTCAGCAGAGAGGGAAAGATGGTCTTCAGAATGGTTTCTTGAGGATGACTGAAGGACAGGTACAGGTGAAATTGAACTAGGGCCCTGGCTGGCAGAAGATGATGGAATAACAGAAACAGTCGAAACAGAGATTAATTCTTTGCTAGTGGAAGATGATGCAAGGGGCAGAACAGAATTCAGTTCCTCACTAGCATGTATTGCGGAAGCAGGACCATGAACAAGGTTTTTTGAACCCAAACCTACCACCACCTGTGGCACCAGATCAGGCTTACCAACTGCAGAAGGTATTGGGGGCATATGGTGACTAGAAGAACTCATAACATTCACACCTTGCGCTGCCGAGACAGACTCACTTATTTCTTGAGTTGGAGGGGTGGGAAAAGCCTCTACTGTAACATTCTGTCGTTTTCCTCTACGTCCTGGAGCTTCTCCTCCAGTTTGAGGCTTTCGACCTCGACCTCGCCCTCTACCTCGTCCCCTACCCTGCCCACTTGTAGGAGGGCAAGGAGGACCAGACTGAGAAGCAACAGCAGCAGAAGGAACAATTGACTGATAGCTAGGAGCAACACCAGTAACATTCTGTAGGATGGTTGCGCTGGTACTTTCTACAGAAGAAGCACAAGGAATCGACACAGAAACAGGCCCAGAAGTTTCCTGACTGGTACAAGTATTTTCTGCAATGGTATGGCTATCCACCTTTATACTAGCTGCAATAGCTGAAACAACGACAGGGGACGGTGAGATTTCAGTCACTACGACTGTCCTCCTTGGTCTTCCCCGGCCCCGTTTAGATGGCGGAGTTACAGTCACAGGACTTTGTTGAACTGTGGGCCAAACAAGTCGTTGGGGAAGTTCTTGGACAGGCTGTTGAGGAAGTTCTTGCACAGGCTGCTGGGGAGGAGGTTGATACGGTGCTGGTGTTTGTATTTCACTAATGGCAACAACAGGGGCAGGACAAGTGCCAGAGACTGGAACGAAATTCTTTTCCTGAATTTCTTCCCTTAAACTAGGTGATTGAGGAGACTCAGCAAGGCACAGTTTCTCAAATTCCTCTTCCGTCCATTGCTCTTCATATGAGCGAACCTAAGGAAGGACAAGAATTAAAATGAACAAATTAGTGGATAACAAATTATTTTACAGATATTATAAGCATTGAAAAAAGATATGGTTGCAAGTGCCTGCAGAGTCCAAAAGTATAACCAACCTCTCTTGCTCTTTTTCCACGTCCATAATGTTGGATATCAAGACCCCCAAGACTCTCACCCTTCCGTTTTAACCCAGGGTTAGGAGCCACAACCGGCTTATCAGATATGTTCATTGCTTCATAGAATGGTTTCAAGTCTTCATCCGTAAGAAGCCGAGAAGGCAAAGGAGGAATAAGCTCTGAACTTTGAGTTCCACTTTCTGAACATAACTTCTTCCAGATTTCCTGCATTACTATGCTTGAATTAGTAAAATAATGATAAACTAATTGGGTGATAACTGGTCAGCCGGATGATTAGCATGATTCCATTCAGAAAATGAGAGAATTAAATAGCCTGGGAGGCTGGGATGAAGTATTGACATGATTACCATCTCTTCTTCACGCCTTCTCCTATCAATTGATTCAAATATTTCAATCTCTGGCTCACTGCACATAGGGAGTAGAGATATGAGAGTTATGCACCTGATGGCGAATCACCAAAAAGGCCCAATAGTTCTTGTAAATTCATTAGAAAACAGCATCCGATGTTATAGAATAAAAATGAATTGATGACTAGCCAGTGACCTCCAGCTCTCAACAACGAAGATGGAAAAAAATAAAGGGGGGCAGGGGGAGACAAAATAATAGTCAGCACTGAGCTTCAAATGCTGCTTCTGATAAATGAAATATTGGTCCGAAGAGTGATGTGGCTTTGACATGCAGTTTCAGTGCCATATTGCTTGGAGTGAACTAGACAAAACCTAACACAGTGTGCTTTGTTATTCTGATGTAAAAAATGTCATACTGCACAAGTCATTGGAAATAATTTTAAGATATCAAGTAATAGCAAAAAAAAGAGCGCTTTGCTGCTTCTATTTTACCTTCGTGCTATAAGATCATTCAAAGAATCATCATCAAGAACAGGTGCAGCTTCCTCTTTTTTGCTTTCGCGCAAGAGGGACTCCAAGTACTCTCTTCGGTCTTCCGCACTACATCCAAGTTAAAATACGTTTATAAGCACAATATATTCACCAAAGTAGTCAAAAGGTTGAGTAGATTTTCAATTCCAAAACTTCCTTCAAAAGACCTTGTGTTATTATCAAAGAATCCAGCAGTAATGCTTTGGTTAGCAACTCCAAGTTTGTGCTCAGCAGCAGCTCTAACTTGTTCCTCAACGGTTTGGACCTAATTTCACAAGGTTGTAGAAATGAACAGAGTTAGAGATACCAAAGCTGTAATCTGAAACGAATATTTGGATCAAGAAATTAGTCAGTATTTGACAGATAAATTGTGGCAACCATTTTTATTATTATTATTATAAATTGTGGCAACAATTAATGCGACAAGAAGCACCATTGCGAAACTCTCGATGATCATTCAATGTTCAAGATGATCAGAACATATAGTTCTGAAGAAACCAAAACCCCATCAACAACTCTGCTCTATCAGGAATTCACAAAGAATGCTTCAATTGATGAAACAAGGCCCAACAGAATTTTCAATTGCTTTCATAAGAAAAATATTCACTTATCTAAATAATGATTGTTTAAGGAGTGCACACTTAATTGTTTTACCCAATCGCAGAAAGAAGGCAAAAAAAAAAAAACGAAGTAACTCTAGATTTGGCAACCTAGATAACATTGGGCAGCCCGGTGCACAAAGCATCCCCCGGACCCCAAAGGGTGTGAAGATGTAGACATGCTACCCTAATACAAGCATGCTTTTCCATATTTTGTTGCCTTTTCCTTCTCTGCAGCAGGCTAATGCCATCCCCATGGATAAAGGGCAAGCATTTGTTCCAAATGAAGCATTTGTTCAAAATGCTGGCAAAGCTTCTCAAGCTTCACATTTGGAGTTTTAAAAGCTAAGACTGGGCTCTCCTCGTTGCCTCATCCTTTTTTTGTTTGAACAGGTAAGTATTATTGATACAAAAGAACCAGCACTAAGAGAATGCCTGTCATTACATCCAAAAAGGAATAAAGAAAAAAGTAAAGCAAAGCCCTGAGCTGTCTATACAAAAGCTTCTATAAGCTGCAAAAGGTATTCAGCATCGCTAACCAACTCCAATTTACATCAAAAAGACAACATCCATGATGCAATCAGACTCAACTTCGGAACAGAACTTTTTGTCCCCCAAAACATCTATTTCTCTCTTTCCAGACACACCACCATATGCAGGCAGGTTTGGTATCCCCAAAAAAGAAGGCTGTTGCCTCTCAACCCCCCAGAGTAGAAGTGAAAGGAAGTACTATAAGGGGGATTATAATACAATAACGGATGAATGGCACTAATAGAAGAACTGGCTCAGCTAAAAAACATGCAAGAAATAAATAAAAAAAGATACTTCATTAAAGTCATGCCAAGTTTCTATACCTGTCGCCCTGTCCTAGAACCTTAATAATCACTAGATTCACTACAAAGTCTTATCCCGCTAGGCACAAAAGGAAGCATAGTTTCAGCCACTAAACTGGAGAACGAATCATAGGGCATGAATGGTGCTAGTATCTAGAAATGATAGGAATAACGAGCTAAAGATACATCTGAAAGAAATAGTGGGATAACAATGTACTACACTAAATAAATCATTACGACCCATGTTCGACATAACTACAGACCAGTCTTAACAAAGGAGATTCAATAATAATTTTACAGCATGAACCATCAGTATGCACAACTAAAAGCATGAATCAGAAAATGCATGAACAGACAATTTGACAAAAGTCAAAAAGCATTTACCGTTTCTAATCGAAGAACAAGAACATCCTTCTTTTGACCTATCCTATGAGCCCTTGCCTGTGCTTGGAGATCAACCTGAATGCAGCAAACCAAGAGAGCAGTAAGAGAAAGCCACATAATAAAAATATAAAAGATCCTCCAAAAGAGTAAGTTTGAGTTTTTGCCTGGGGATTCCAATCCGTGTCAAAAATAATAACTGTATCTGCAGCTTGAAGATTTACTCCAACACCTCCAGCACGAATACTGGCACCATTTTAGAGTAGATCAGTCAAGAGAAAATGCTCCGTGAATGACGAATGCAGAGAAAAAAGAACAAGCTGATACCTAGAAGGAACATCAAAACATGACCTACAAACAACCTACTAGTTCTTTTTTTCCTTGGAAGCAATTAAACTCTACTCCCATTATCCCAGTATATGCAATGGTCCAGTTTGGAACATTGTCCATGACACTGCATTCCATACAATTTCTTTCGCATCTATCAGATCCAAAAATAATTAATATTTACTACCTCCCTCCCAATTTATGTGATGTAGTTTGACCGGGCACAAAGTTAAAGAAATAAAGGAAGACTTTTGAATCTTGTGGTCTAAAACAAGCCAAAGATATTTATGTGGTTATAAATTATCTCGTTAAGCATAAAAGGACTGACTAAAAAGGAAAGTGTGTCATATAAATTGGGGCAGAGGGAGTAAATGATAATGTGATGCCCTAACTCATCGCACTAACTTCTCACTCGCTATAACATGTTCTTTGATTCTACCGAAACGATATGCTAACCAAATTAAAAGTCAAAACCGCTAATCAAACTAAATCGCATGTAAAGGACAAGATAGTAGTATTCAGTTAGATTTAGAAATTGAGTTCTGCGCTAGAAATTACACATTTTGGATGCTTAGTTAATCTTCATTCTGATGTTATATGACTTTAACCTACTGTCTGCAAATGTTGGAATCCACGACAATGAAGTAAACTTTATTAGTCTATTTTGGTAGTTAATAAAGATTTATTTCTTCCGGTATGAACACTCACAGAAAACTAAAATTAAGTTATCGCGAAATTTCCAACTTTGCCTTCACCGTGATCATGGTAAGGGCAAAATGAATGACTATTGAGAAGACTACATCTTTTCAATTTAACAACTTTGAATCTAAGGCAATTCTAAGTTAGCCAATTACCTCAACAGAAATATAAAGAAGGGAGAGTCAGGCTGATTGAATTTATCAATAAGGGGGCCTCTGTCGCCCCCAGACGTATGTCCATCCAGGCGAAGGTACTTATATTGCTTCCAGCAGAGATAATCCTCCATGACATCAAGCAGCCTGGTCATTGTTGAAAAAAGCAAGACCTGCAAGATGACCAAAAAAGAACATGATCAAGAAGGAATGTATTTCAAGTCTTTATTTTCTTGCCGCCTCATCTCTCAAAAGGATTGTGATCAACAAAATAGCAAGCATCAGAATCCTTTCAAATAGCAATTGAAGTCGAGGCCCCAGGTAAATAATTTATAAATGGCTAAACAAGGAGAAAGTAGGGATTATAAGACCAAATATAACCAGATATTAAGAAGGCTTAACAGAACATGAATATGCACAACCTCAAAGAGTGATCTAGAAACTAAGATTTCTTTTGAAAACAATTTTTGAAATGCAAACACACAATTTTGTACCCGGTGATCTGTTGCCTTAAGTTTGGGCAGTAGTCTGTCCAACATCTCAAGCTTCCCACAAAGTCTCACAATGGTCGGCAGATAATGCTTAGGAATTAACTCATGAACCTGACATATAAAAAAGTGATTAGACAACCAAAAGGCAACAACTCGCCACCTTCAGCAACTTCTGAAGATTAAAAAACTAGCTCAAAATATATGTTCTCTAAAGCAGAAGCACGTGAATGAAATTGTCCAGTTATATCTGCTCTTCACATCAATTTTAAAATCATAAAGATATACGAATAGAAGAGGGAGAAACAAACCTCCTCCACATGAAGCTGGCTAAGATACGGATGATTGCAAATGTTGCGTAGCTCCATAACAGAATTGTGGACCGAGCGAGCCTAGAAAAGGAAGAGTGGTCAAGGGTAAGCACACAATACCTGAATAAGCATATTTTTTTTCTTTTCTTTTCTTTTCTTTTCATGAAAAATGAAAAGAATCTGTTCATAATATGCACCAATGACTCTGAATAAGCATATATATTCATTTCTAATCGTAGGATTACTACCAGACGTTCAACCTCATATAGCCGAAGAAATTAATAACGTAAAAGAAAACCAAGTACCAAATAAATGGTCAGAGTCCTTTTGGACACTGACACAAACATATACAAGCACAATTTTTAGTTATATACACAATACATGAGCTGCATAGAAATTATGCTTAAAGGGCAGCCCGGTGCACTAAGCTCCCGCTATGTGCGGGGTCCGGGGAAGGGCCGGACCACAAGGGTCTATTGTACGCAGCCTTACCTAACATTTCTGCAAGAGGCTGTTTTCACGGCTTGAACCCATGACCTCCGTGTCACATGACAGCAACTTTACCAGTTACTCCAAGGCTCCCCTTCAATGCTTAACTTATCTCAAAAAGAATTAAATGATATTCTCGAGCATGAATCATTGAACTCAAACAACAACAGAGAGGCTAAACCTTTGAAGCTCCGAATGCACCAAGGTTGTCTTCCACTCGCTTCATCAAAAGCTTCTGATATGAAGAAGCTTCACATCTAACAAGCCTTTCAATCTTTTCGGGCAATTCATTCTCAACCTAAGACAAGCATTTGAAAAGAAAGAGGCATAAGGCTCTCAACACTGTCAAAAATGACTTATTGATTGTTTTACTGCACTATCAAGAACCTGAAAGAATGGAATTGACCGACAGACTATCAAGAACCAGAATGAATGAAATAACCAACAGACTATCCGTTCTCTTAGCGACATAAGTAACAACAGTGTGCAAAATATCTAAGTTTTCACCATGTGTGCTATATGACTTATCGCCAGTTATGGTTTTGGAGAAGAAAATGATTCATATCAAATATACACGTGCAATAAATGATAGTCCCTCCGTCCCAATTTAATTGTCTTACTTTCCTTTTGGTTTGTCCCAAAAAGAGTGCATCTTTCTATATTTAGTAAGTTTTCTAATTTCAACATTCTACATAGCAAGTTTAAGACCACAAGATTTAAAGGACTGCACACTTCTTTAATTTAAGACCACAAGATTCAAAAGTCTCCCCTTGTTTCTTAAACTCCGTTCCCACTCAACCTAAGACACTTAAATTGGGACAGAGGGAGTATATAAGAAGTCGTCACAAGTGTGAAAATAGTGGGATGAGGAACGGGGTTCCCCATGAATGTGGGTTCACAAAGGATCGGCCATGAGCTCGGAATTTTCACCTAGTTATGGATGAGTTTAACTAATAGTATGCAAAATGAGGTTCTATAGAGCATGTTATTTGGAGATGAAATTATATTAGTCAATGAATTAGCGAGAGGGCCATCAAAAGCTTGAGCTACTGAAAATATTGTGGGGAGTAAGTATTTTAGACAAGTAAAATCAAACAGAATATATCCACTATAAGTTAAGCCGTTACATAAGGGGCAAAACTTTGGTATTTTTTTGCTTCTGTAAATAATGTTCAGCTGTTACAGCACATCCTTTGTGCTTGTTTCTGTATAACAAAGTCTTACCTTCTCAAAGAAAAAGTTTAGCCATAACAAGAAGAATAAATTTAAAAGAAAGACTATACTGCTGTTTCTAAATGCAGAAATTTGAGTTTCTAGCTTTAGTGTCACCAAGAGAATGTTATGATAGATGAGTATGTAACACATCAAAATCCAAAATAGAAAAAACTGAAACCGAGTGCTACGACGTGCTATGGAATAAGATACCTACAAAAAAGAAAAGCATGTTACGTAAAATATTACTATTATCTTTTGGCTAAAGACAATAAATCATAAATTTGGATTGTATCTCTGAGGGTCAATCACAAGAAGTAACGGCAGAGACTCTGCTCCACAAGGCAATAGGATATGAGATAGCGCTCTTAGCATACAGAAGGACAATTTGTTTCCTATAGGAGAATAACGCCTCAATGGTGTAGCATCACCTAAGCGAGCTAGGTCTTGTTAAAAGAAAACGAGAAAGTGAGCTTGGTCTACAACATTTATTCTATAAAGAAGTTGTAAGACAAAAAATGTTAAAATGGGATAGGTATCGGGCAACTATCAACCAGAGTATATACAAGATGGATGTACAATGTAGGGATAGGTGTGAAACTATATTTAGAGAAATGTCAAAATTATCTGAGTAATGGATAAACAAGCCCATATCCAGTGAAAAAGATGTACAAGATTCACATAGTTGTGGGCAATCCTTAACTCATGAGCTAGCTTTTGAATTGAGTTAGGTCCAATGGCCATTTCTTATCATGGTTACAAAGTCAGACCATTCTTATTCTTTGCAGTGTTGTCAAAGGCGCGCTTAAGCCCTGAAGCGAGGCTCAAAACATGTTGAACGCTTCGCCTCGCTTTACGTGCGCTTCAATGTCTTCACAAAGACTCTAAGACATACTTTTCCTGGCCAATGAGCCTCTCTTGAAGAGGTGACACTAGATAATTGATATTTCACTTTATCGTAATGTTTTACAATTCGTTGTCCATGTATTTGTTATTCACGCTTATTATTATTAGTCTTGGACTAAACATATATATATTAATATTTTTGCACCATTGCGCCTTTTTTCATTGAAGCCTACGCTTTATTTGCGCTTTGCATTTAAAGCCTCAGCTCACCTTAGAGCTTTTTTGCGCTTTACGCTTTTGATAACACTGATTCTTGTTTTATTCAATGTTGTTCATGCTCCAAAAGTGCCGTCCTGGGCATGCGGGGGTGCTAAGTGTAATAGATTGTTATCTCCTCATATCATTATGCAAACCTTACCTCATGAGCTACCTTTTAGAGTCAAGTTAGGCTCAATGTCCATTTCTGATCGACCAACATGTTTAGAATGCCAAGCGCTGAACATTTTGTTCTTTTGGAATGATAACAGTTATGATATATTTAACACAAAAGTTGTTCAAAGACCCATCTTTAAAAATTACAAAAACCAAAACATAAGATATCCTTGTTCTTATTACAAGGTTCCTATGATGCCAAACTGTGCATCTACGTCACCTACAAAATCTTCTTTACACTAAAAATAAAACAAAGGAAGGAAATTCATCTTGATTTTCTAAATGGAGCTACAAATCCTTCAAAACATTTTTTGTTTCTTTACCTCCATATAGTCTACCATATGCAACCAGAAACGGCCTTTCACCATTTCACTGCCTAACCAATCCACCATAGTAGTTCCAGCATGAAAACAGATCCCAGCAGTCTTAGGAATGATCCATTTCAATATTTCATTCCTTCCATATTTAAGTATAGTCGCCAAACTAGCTTCATAATCCCACAAAATGTGCTGCCTCAAACGTTTAAGGTATCTTCACTTGCCAAACAGCTTTCCCGAGCCATTTTATAAGTTTGCTGACCAGTTTGGTTCATACTTATGAATGTTGACTTCACTATATAGTAACCATTAATGTGCCTTTTCCAAATCAAACCATCATCCTTTCTAGAGGTTCCCTTGCACTATGCTAGAGTTTTAAGAAATTCAGCAAACCTAGAAACCTCCGGTCATTTAGTACAACAACAACAACATATGTCTGGGGAGGGTAGAGTGTACACAGACCTTACCTCTACCTTTGGTAGGTAGAGAGGCTGTTTCCGGAAGACCCTCGGCTCAACCTCCGATCATTTAGTAGCCTTCTAAAATTGGAAGTCCACCCCTGTTGTCTCCAATTATTCCCTAGTATAGCCTCAAGATGTAATGTCAGGCATTTAATATCAAGAAACGGGTTTTTAGAGGACCATGGCCTATCCACTTGTCATTCCAAAAAGATGTACTCCTATCCTTCCAAACTTTGATGTGCACATTGGTTGCAAAAAAGACCACAACCCCCTAAACGCCGACTCCATATGTTGTAGACACTGCATTTGAACGCCACAACCCCTTAGGCCATATTTTTTACTAATAACTTCTATCAATAAAGGTTGGTCCTCCATACTAAATCTCCATACGTGATGCCTCTGCAAAAATTGAGAGAAGGATAGATAAGAAGGAATTTCATTTGGTAAGGCAACAAAGAGAACAAAAGTTAGGAACCTCACCATAGCAAGAATCAGGAGATCTTGTTTGGTATAAGAAGCCCGATACAACCCAACAAAAGCCTTATGATGAAGTGGTTATTTTTTATTTAAAAACTAACCACTTCATCACAAGGCTTTTGTTGGGTTGTATCCGGCTTCTTATACCAAGACCTCCTGATTCTTGCTATGATCAGGTTCCTAACTTTTGTTCTCTTTGTTGCCTTACCAAATGAAATTCCTACTTATAGGATCCATCCTTCTCTCAATTTTTGCAGGTACAAGGAAGAGAGACATCATGTATGTATCTCATCTAGTACATCGCTACCCCGTACTCCCTCTGTCCCAATTTATGTGACACACTTTCCTTCTTATTTTATCCCAAGAAGAAAGTCATGTTTCTATTATTAGAAATAACTTTAAAATTTATATTTACCCTTAATGAGATGATTTATAGCCATACAAATATTTAAGGCTTGTTTTACACCATAAGTTTCAAAGGTCTTCTTTTCTTTCTTAAACTTCATGCTCAGTCTAACAAAAAAAAAAGGACAGCCCGGTGCATTAAGCTCCCGCTATGCGCAGGGTCCAGGTAAGGACCGGACCACAAGGGTCTATTATACGCAGCCTTACCTCACATTTCTGCAAGAGGCTGTTTCCACGGTTTGAACCCATGACCTCCTGGTCACATGAGGTCAACTTTACCAGTTATTCCAAGGCTCCCCTTATTGCTCAGTCTAACAATGTCACATAAATTGGGACGAAGAGAGTATTACTCTACCTCATAGAGATAGGTATTGTCACTTGCATCTAGCTAATCTTTTCTCACATCTTTCTGGAACTCCATATCTTATGAGATTTATCCTTGGATCACATGGCATGCCGAAATAATTAGTGGGAAGAACACCAACTGCCCATCCAAGGACATTGGCCAACGTTTCAGCTTATATCATCTCATTAATGGGAAATACACACCTTCTAACATTTGAATTTATGCAATCTCATTAACGGGAAAAAACATGTTTTCCTCTCTTTGTAAGCTGGAAATGCTTTAAAAACAATTGAAATTAGTCTCAGATGTTTTAGTTGTACAACATTGGCATCGCAGAATACCAAGGTATCATCTGCATACAATAGATTAGTAATTTCAAAACCAATGCCTCCACCATTTTCCACCTTAAAACATGTGATTGTTCCACTGCGCTTTGAAATCTTCACCAGTTTGTTTAGACCTCCATCGTTATAGTAAAGAGAATCTATCTAATCTAGTTCCGCGCAAATCCCATGGCTCTCAACAGTTAAAGGAACTTCCAATTAACATGGTCGCGAGTTTTCTCAATATCTAGCTTACCTAAAATCACTGGTCCCTCAAGTCTAGAATCAACACATTCATCTTCTACCAAAGGTACATTTAACCGGGATCCGACGCCATTTGTTGTTTATCCACCAACTTATGTATCACTGTTTTGAGTCTCTCGGTCAGCACCTTGGATATGATATTCTAAACACTACCAATTTAAGCTTATAGACATGAATCCTAACAACTCTTGGCCCATTCTTCTTTGGAACTAAAGCTACATAGATTGCATTATAACTTTTCTTAAAGTATATCTGTGAGTGGAAAATCTTCATTTTCTGCATTACATTCGCCTTGACGTCCCCCTTCAAAATATCCCACAAGAGTGGAAGAATCTCAGTGTAACCGTCCCGACCAGGAGTCTTGTCAGGTACACATAATTTGATACATGACCATACTTCTACCTCGAAAGATTTTTGCAACCATTGTTGGCAATTACCTATTCAAAACAAACCTCCATTCCTATTTCCCCTTTTATGAACCCCGGGTCGTCCATTTTTTTCCCATTAATATCCAGGTTATTAATGGTGTTGTTCTCCTGGGTGCATTAGCGATCCTCCAAAAAGATTTGATGGTTTTGTCTCCTTGCTTAACCAAAAGGCTCTCGACCTTTGCCTAAATGATATCTTCTCATTCTTGGTCATCTCTTATATTTGCCTTCTGCAATAATTTATCTTCATTTAAGCATCTCAATTCTTGAGTAGCATCCATCTCAGTCATCAAACTAGTAGTTGTGTTTTCTTAGCATCCAAATTATCATATTTAGTAGCATTCCATTCGTTCGGTTTACCTTTCAACATTCTTAATTTACATACCAGGATGAAACTGAGCCTAAATTGCACCATAAAAAGTCAACCAAGCTTTCACATAGTCATTGGAATTTGCCACCCCCTACCACCAATTCTCAAACTTGAAATCAGATTTAGACTCCTACCATCACCACATTGTAACTAAATTGGTATATGATCAACGAAAACTCTAGGTCTAGCTAACCTAAATAAGCTTCATTATGCTACCCTTGGTCCATGTAAAGTACCTCATTAAGGGAGGATCAAACAATTCCATATCTTCAATGAATTCTAAATAATCTATCATAGATCTAGTGATTCTATCGCAATTTCTCCTTTAATTCACAAACCTGATCGTGTTGAAAATCACAAAATATCACTCACGGCCTAACACACCCCTCTTTAATGCTACAATTTCCCATCATCGTTGATGTTTATCTTGTCTAGTATTTGGCCAATATACCCCAGTTAGGTTCCATGAGAAATTGTTTGACACTGAGACAAACTTATATGTGATTGTGAAGACCCAGTGTTGATCACCTCCCTTTTCCGGACCCTATTGTCCCGAAGTATTTTATTTCCCCCACTTCTCCCATTTGACTCCAAGCAACTAAATTTTACTATTATATTGGCTCAGATTGTTTGATTAAAGGACCACTGTTGCCTTCCAGCTTTGTTTCTTGAAAGCAATAGAGATCTATCCATGTGTACAACACCAACACCAACATACCAGTGTATGTGTATAAACAAATTACTTAAACCTTCTAGCCCTACTATTCAGTCCTGAACATTCCATGAGATGATGTTTATCTTCCTTGTTCACTTCTAATCGATTTCCCCCTACTTTTTCCATCATCCTTGTACTTGACATTGAAAACAGATTACAAACTTCCTTTAACCCCGAGATTTCGAAGTCATGCAGATATTCAAAGTGATTTCTGCTCTATTCTTCTTTCTTCTATTGTCCAGCTTCATGAATGGACACAACGCCTCTCTCCCACAACCCTAGAAATCTACCACATATTGCTTGCTAGTTTCATAACATTCTGGTGCACCCATAATGATGTCTCCATTTCAGCAATTCTGAAATTGTGTTTCTAATGGCTCAACCTCATCCACCTGATAAACTTCTGATGATCTGAACCCTACAATTTGTTGTTCATCTTTCAACAGGTTGTGGACAGCGATGACCTTTTCTTCATGCACCAGAGTCATTGCATCTTCTTCCTCGTCGTGCATGGTAAACAATCTCCAGTCAGATCTTTACTCATCTAAAGTTGGGGCTGCCCGAAAGTTTCAGAGTTAGCGTTATGCTCATTCAGAAGATAATAACACTCCGACAGATTCGCCCCTTTGAAGCTGCCCCTCCACAAGTCTTACCCCCACTCCCCTATTTAATGTTATCCAATTCAAGTTACACTATTTAGATCCCTCTTTCCATTTCCTCCTTTTCTTGGTCACGGATGGGGCCAACAAGTATAACTTGCGGTACAACAAGAAATTAATAGGAGGCAAATTATTATTAAGAAGACGAAGATGTATTACTATTTGTTGTTGTGGTTTGTGCAAAAAAGCATGGGGATGATGAGAATCATTCTTTAATGCATATTTCGCCTGGCAGCTGTGGTGATTGATGTTTGCAATTTTAACATACAATAGGTCTTACCTAACACAGTCATGGGCACACTGGAGAGTTGGAGATAGAGCAAGCTGGAAGTTGGACGTAGGAAATTTTGGATAAGACGCACTTTTTGCATTTTTTTGAGTATCATGGACAGAGATGGCAAAACTTTCGAGGGAGTTGAAAGTACGTTATCAAGGGTCAAAAAGTTACGTTTGTTCCTTTTACATTTTGTGTACAGTTGACATTCCACTTGCAAGAATAGCTGGGTAGATTTTGGACGCCATGATGTACAGCAACAACACTTCTTGTAAATAATAAATATAACACCACATTGGTGTGGGATCAATAAAAGCTTTTGATTTAAGAAAAAAACATAATAAGCATCCTCCAATGATAGAATTTGATACACATAGCTTGCGGTCTGACAACCAATAAGGGGAAGTGCATAGTGCGGGTGAAGAGATATACCTTGTGTTTCAATCTCCTAAGTACAAATGGACGCAGAACTTGGTGAAGACGGTTTATGATCAAAAGGTTTTCCTCCTCTGAGAGCAAAGCCTAACAGCAGGAAAAGAAAAGTAATTGATCAACAAACTACAAGAAATAACTCAAGCAACAAGAAAGTCGTACTTCCGAGTGGAAACTGTAAGAGACATACTTCATCAGGTGAGCTGTCACCACTTTCAAATGGTTTGTTAAACCATTGTGAGAAGTCTTCTGATGAATTGAAGATATTTGGCAAAAGGAAGTTAAGTAGTGCCCAGAGTTCCTCAAGATTGTTCTACATGGACAGAATAGTAAGTACATTCAGATCACATTAGCACCAGAAGAAACAAGACAATAAGTAGTACATCTATATTATATTAAAAGCACGAAGGGCCTTATAAATGTTGATCGAACTTTTTGCCCTTCATTTAAAGACACTACAATAGACAAAATTGTCATTTACTACTTTCCTCAAATTAATATACATAAATATTAATAATATATTTCAAAATAAAAACTGCAATTAAAACCTGCCGTTATTTTTGGTAAAAAAATTTCCGATCTAGAGTTATAAGGTAAATATAATTTTATTTTAAGTAGAAGACATAAAAGAAGTTAGAGTTTCAATGGAATGTGGACTTATAAGGTAAATATAATTTATTTATTGGTATACTTACGGAAACTAGAACATTAAAAACTAAATTTAAGTAGGAGACAGATCCTAACACTTACATCAAAAAGCCCACTATTCAACATTCTTCATCATAAATATCTCTTACTAATTTTAGGGTATAGTGGTGCAACGCAGAGAAGGTGATAAAGTTTTATGAAACTGCAATCCACTTTATTTTGTGTTTATATATTTTTTTTTCTGAAGTAGAATGTTGTGATAGTAGGATTGATTATTTTTTAAAATAAAGTTTGTGTTTAAAGAGATCTTAATTTTCTTTGCATGAATCATATGCATATACTACTATTCACGGCTATTGTATTAAAAGTTGCATGTTAGATCCAGGGCAAAGCCAAATAGCTACACGTTCAACATGATCTTGAGAGCAAGATGACAAAGCTCTTTTCGATATTAGACGAGGTAAAGCTGGATTTCTCCGATTCATCTCAAGAGATACTTTTTTTTCTGGCTTGTAATGTCTTTAGGTACATTTTGTGTCACTGATATGTTAACCAGGTTTGGCCATTCTAAGTGTCGGCATGAGAATATAAGGAAACACACAAGCATTAGAAAGGTTCGGACACATAGGAGCCATGCACCGGTCACCACAGATCCTTATTTGACAAATATGATCGTGATTAAATAGTGTAAGTACATGTTTGTTGTATTTTGACAACGATCTATGAGTGTAAGCAACAATTTTATTTAATTAAAAATTTAGCCCTTGTGTTGATCTGTATATATCTAGCCATCTCTTAGGTCGAAAATCTTGATATGAATATCAAAACAGTGAGTGATAAAAAAAATTCCAAAATATTATTTGACATTTTTCCCTTAAAATTAAATGTTTCCCCCCTAAAACAATTTAATATAAGATATAGCTGTAATTTTGGATAGAAACTAAATAAATTGAGACTCAATTCCTTAAGTTATGAATGCACAAAATTTTATAAAATATTAAAGACAAGACCAAAACGAAAGCTATATTTAATTGTCTATTCCTACTTTCTCTCCTTAAATCCATCCACATTCTACTAGGAAGAATTCAACGCAAATTCAAATTTCTCAAGGAAATTTCCGTATAATTAATTTAAAATATCATTATTTACTGTTATTCACAAAGCATGAAGGCAGTGAAATATCTTGCGTTTTTTGTCCTTTGAAAATAGATTTTATACTAAACAAAATAGTCATTTAATAATTTTCCTAATAATTTGAAATTGAAAAACCATTAAAAGTTGGTTATTAAATCTTACCTTATTTGAATTATGTACCTAAATTTTAGGATTCCTTAATATTTAGAAATAAGCATTTAATTATTTTTCTAATATTTAAAACTTCTTTCCATTCCTTTTAATTTAGAAGTCCTTTTTTTCACTCATAATTTTTCTATTAAACTCAAATAATTCCTAAGAACTGTAACACACTATAATAAGTTTCAGATAATATTTTGTTTCATCAAAAACAAATTCACATTTAATTCCGAAGATTTCATATTACTTTTGAACTATGCTTATGAATTATAATAAATTATAAATTTCTATAATATTTTTAAACTCCTTTGTTACTCAGACAAAAACCATATAATAACATGTCACTTAATGATACGTAGGTTCCAACAAGCCCTTTGCTTTGAGCCTAGAGTCCTATTCCTTTCTCCGTGAATGAATGGATAAAAGGAGAGAAAAAAAAGACGAAGAAAAGGAACCATAATATTCGTTTATGCAATTTTCTTAACTTCATTATTCTATAATTGTTACCATCATTTATTATGATTGGTTACTAGATTTGATTTTGGTTTTAAGTTCAAAATGAACAGCAGGTTTTATGATTGACATTTAAATTATTTGTTATACTTAATTAAACTAGCATGTTTTTGTTAATTTTTATATTATAGCGCCAAACACATTTTTTGATACGTAATTTATGTTATTTTTAAAAATATGTTCTTATTAATACAAGAGACATGCGCAATGCGCGTACATTAAACTAGTTATTCCTATATGCCAGAGGAACATTTATCTTGTCAACCCACAAGATGTAAGACAATGTAAGAAATAAAAGATCCCATAGACAATATAAACCTGAAGAGGAGTTCCCGTCAACAGCAACCTATGATTACTGCGATAGTGCTTCAGATCAGCATTCAATTTGCAAGAAGCATTTTTTATGCGATGCCCTTCATCAATTATGATATAGTGCCAATGTACTTTACTTAGTTTTGGTCTATCATGTTTGTTCATCAAATACTCATATGTCGTCAAAAGAACATTGAACTTTTGATGAACAATTCTTTCCCTGCAATTACAAGTTACCCAATAATTACAGTATGAATGCAAAGGAAGTAACAAGATAATAGTAGAATTTATGGAGAACAGTATGAAATAATTGATATGGCGTACTTGAAAAGCTTCCTCCGCTCTTCTGGTGGTCCAGAATAAACTATTTTGAGCATATCTGGTGCCCAAAAATTTATCTCTGATTCCCATCCAGGTAGGACAGAGGATGGCACTACCACCAGAAAAGGTCCTCTATCATTTTTGGTTTCCATCAGGTAACACATTAGGGATATAACCTAAAAAGTTGTCTTTGTGAGATCCTCCAAAATTCATGAGAAAATAACTTTGAAATTAAAGTAAACTCTAATAGGAGAACTAGAGAAACTTTATAAACTAGGAATCAAGCAAAAGCAACCACTAAAGTAATTACACATTAATGTACCTGAACAGTTTTACCAAGTCCCATTTCATCAGCTAAAATTCCATTCAAATGGTTATTGTAGAGTGAAACCAACCATCGCAATCCATTCAT
Source organism: Anisodus acutangulus (assembly GCA_029783415.1). Taxonomy (NCBI): domain Eukaryota; kingdom Viridiplantae; phylum Streptophyta; class Magnoliopsida; order Solanales; family Solanaceae; genus Anisodus; species Anisodus acutangulus. The sequence continues at coordinate 31,308,020 of CM056493.1, forward strand.
TTGGTACCTGAAAGAAAAATCAAGATTAAACATACTCTAGATGAAGGAAATAGAAAATATCTCCGGAGTGGAAAATTAAATAATAAAGAATTCTGAAATGAAAAACTCACTCCCGTAGTTTTCCACCTATGAGAGAATTAGGTTGCTCTGCAATGGTCTCCTTTATACTGCAGAAAACGCATTTAGTTATTTAGTGTCTGCACCAGAGAGATTGAGTACTGACATTGAACATATAAAAAAGTTGAATCAGGCAATCAGCCAAATCAATAACAGCTATTTAATAGAACCCTAGAATGGGAAGGATGCTAAGCCTCAAAAGAATGTAGATTCAAATAAATTGAAGAATCTATAGCGTCAAGTCCTACAAGACCGTGTAAGAGATTATATGCAGGAATTACCTATGTGCCATAGTATAGTATTTTTCATTGCTTTCCAAGTAATGCTGCATACAAACGTAAAAGAAAATCAGGATATGACACATACGAGCATAGAACAGACAGCATGCCAGCTAGCAATATGTGCATTTAACAATATAAGACAATTTCTGAAAGAACCTTAGCCTGGTCTGTTTCATCCTCATCACCGAAGTCAACTTCATCCTCCTCAACCACACCTGAGCTTCTGTTGTCACCCGTGTCGGTCTCAAATTTTCTTGCAATAGACTTAGCCTCCTTTAATTTGGATCCAAGCTTTTGTAGGTACTTTTCCGTCTCTTTTAGTAGTTTGTTAACACGATCCGACTTTGCGTCCTACAAGCAATGTGCAAGTATTTATCAGGATAAGTGGAACAGAGTGCAGTCCTGAGAGAGAAATTAGACATGACATACCTGAACCATTCTAAGGTATCCCTCAACATCATTGATTTTCAGTAAATTAATCTTCTCACGCTGGATCCTGTCAATCTTCTCACGATGTATCCGTTCCTTCCTTTTATGGAACTCTTTCACATACTTATTGAAACCTTTCCAGCGTTCTCTCTTCATTTTGAATACATCTTCCAATCTTTCCCTGGAGTTCAGAATAATTCAAAGAAAACAATAATACGAAAACCAGAAAAGAAAAACAGAAAGGAAGTCATTAATCATTTACTGATAAAGGAGCAACGTCAATTGATTAGCCTTAAGGAGGAAAGTAACTGCACACCTATGAACTTCAATCTCACTGAAAAACTCCTTCTGTCTCTCACGAATTCTCTTTTGACGCTCTTCCTTCATTTTTTGTTCATATCTTTCAAGTTGCTTCGATTTCCTCCCAATTCTGTGCTTCTTGATGGATTTTAAGCGCTCCATGTCAGTTGCTATTGGCTTGAAAAAATCAGTGAGAATTTCACTGCCAAAAGATTATCACAAGGTCACAAGAATTGGACAGATAATGTGAAACAATGAAGGGTGACATGAAAGAACTTAAACAGTTCTAAGCAATAAAAATAAGCTTGGCTACCACAGGGGAGAGCAGGAGCACAACACCACCAGCTTTAAGAAGAGATATATGTTCCCCAGAGAACTACCAAAGTGCACGCGCACATACAAGAAAATGTTCACATACTGCAAAGATGACATGCATTTTGAACACCAGCTTAAGAAGAAATTCCAACCCTCAAAGAACCACCATAGACTGTATAATACAAGAACATGCTCAAGTACTATGGGTATGTATACACATTACATTTGAAATCACAGTGCAGTTCTTATTGTGAATATTCTTATAAGATCCAATAAAAACTAAAAGGCATAATACATAAACATGCCCTCAAACTTGGCCTCAGCTGGCAAGTATGCCCTCCAACTTTGGGTTTCCACAAGTAGGCACCTCAACTTGTATCCACTTTGTCAGTTGAACACTAACTTACAAAATGATCATCTAGACACCTCCAAAATTTATGTGTCACGTCAGCATTTGTGTTTCCGTGTTCAGCTATATACAAGTTGAGGTGCCTACTTGTGCACACCCAAAGTTGGAGGGCATACTTGCCAGGCCAAGTTTGAGGGCATGTTTATGTATTATGCCAAACCAAAATCATCTAGGACCCAACTACTCAGATGTCTTTTCATATTTATATGAATATTAATAAAAGGACCAAGTCATCCACAAGCCTAACTTCAGTGAAAGCAAAGTTATGGTCTTTATGTCATTCAACAACCTCAACTAATGTGACATAATTCTTTTGAATCCATATTTCAATAATACCTTTGAGTATCAATTTTTCTACTATATAGAAGCATAAAAAAAAATTCCTGTTCGACACGGCTGCTTAAAGCTATTAAGATTAGCAATGAGGGTATCTTAGTCATTGCACAGATATTCCTGCATTGTTTTTTGTGCCCCAGGCTCAAAGGCTTAGTTTTGAGCTCCCATTGACAAATAAACCAAACATCTTTTATTATAATACAATAGTATCCTATGTTGTGCAAACCGCCACGTGGATCTCAAGTAGAAACACATTGGTTACATCTTTCTGTGAAAACGAGAACGGTCAGATTGTCCCTTTTGCAGTTCTTTTTTCATAAATGTTTACAATATAAGTAAAAATTTAATTCTTTCAAGAAACAAATGGATAGCTCATACTGTATTTGATTTCAACGACTAATCTTCATGTACATATTTGATTTTTGTTTAGCTTTTTTTAAGCAATTTGATTTTCATTTAGCTTTTTTTAAGCAAATTTAGCTCACAAATTTTAAGAAATCAAAAAAATAACTTTGAACATCTGAGTTTGAGCTTATTGAATAAGGAGCTCAGTCCATGTAAAAGTAGTACTACATCCCATCTTTACTATTTGAAATCGAACAGTTTTTCTCAATTACAATTTTAGATATTCTTAAAGTAGTTTAAGCTATAGAAATTATCTTTGTGGGTAATTTTATATTATTTTATTATAAGAACTAACATCTGAACACACACATCAATTCTCTTATCTCTTTAAAATACATTATTTCATTTCCCTTATTTTTACTTATAGACTATATAAGGTAAGGAAGACTGTTCTTTTATTGAAAAAGAATTATAACACGTATAATTCATATAGGCTTTTAAACAGTATTTTATCATCTTAGTAAGGCTAGTCGTTAGTAACAAACTAAATAGTTACTCCAATATTCAAGTAATATACTTGTGATTTTGATTAATACAATATTTGGTTAAAAAGAGTACATGCTCATTTAAAGACCTCCAAGACCACATTAGTGTTGAGGTATTTACGTCTGTTCTATTCACTGAAGGATGGTAGAATAAAGTACACATGTTATAATATTCATATTACCTTATAATCACAATATATAATATTCTTCGCTATCCACCTTAGAAAGTATTTTATAGTGAAAGAGTGTGAATAGTATGAACATGAATCCAATACCAAAATGGAAAAGAATATTAGAAAATAAAATATTTGTATCTGAAAAAAAGTTGAAACACTTCTAGTATAAACTGAAAATGGTAAGTATTTTAAATTTTTTATTATGCTTGTTTGTATAGTAGCATTTTTCATTGATCTTAGTCTTTTTTAATCATATTTTACTGCTTTACCCATCTTGATTTGATCCAACATACTTATTTGGCCTCATACTTATATCGTGCTAACACTATTGTGCTTTAAAAAAATGTAAAAAAGGTCTTTCTTAGGGTCTTAGAACTTGGATATGATAAAAGCCTTGTGTAAAATATCTCAGATTTTGGCAAATACTACAAAGTGACAGAAAAACAACAAAATCTCAAAGAGAATTAAAAATAAATATGACAGGAATTATTCATAAAAAGTGCAATCTGCGAATTATTAATAAAATCAGAAAACAAATCAAGACACGAAAAAAATTAAAATGAAAAAATTAAGAAAAAAATACATTCGGCCCGTGATGTCATCTAGTTCATTCTGAAGTCTTGAATTTAATAAGAATCTAAAGATCAAATTTGCAACAAAAGTGAACTCTAGAAATTTGCAAATGTCATCTAGTTCATTCTGAAGTCTTGAATTTAATAAGAATCTAAAGATCAAATTTGCAACAAAAGTGAACTCTAGAAATTTGCAAATGACTTCCTTGAAAAGTAGGTGTCTATTAAGGCAGGCAAAATTAGAAAACAAGGCAGTACCAGCAATGTGGAACATACATACATACATAGACCGAACTTGCAAATAATTCAAAGCTAACCATAGAAATATCAATTTTTACTATGTGACAACCTTCCTAAAAAATATGATATCCATTAGTGGAGGCAAAGTTAGAAAATAAAACAGTAGGAACAATGTGGAATAAATCTAGATAAAAAAAATTAAGTTAACCAAGACCGATCACCTCCGTAGACGACGCTGCAGCTCCAGCAATTGAAGCTTTTTCAGCTCAATGACACTTTTTGTTTTTGTAGAGATATCCTCAGAGGAGCTCACAGATTCCTGCCACAGAAATGAAGACAAGTATTTATCACACGCGAGCAATGAAACTTAACCGGGATGCAAGAGTCATTGTCACATAAATCAGGTTGTAGTAATCTATGAACATTAAATATGCTTATAATAGTCACCTCACATGTGTATCACGAGCTGGAAGAGCAACTTAACCGGGATGTAAGAGTCAGAGTCATTGTCACATAAATCAGGTTGTAGTAATCTATGGACATTAAATATGCTTATACCAATAGTCACTCACATGTGTATCACACGCTGGAAGAGCATATCATCAAATGGTTCTCATTGATTGATTAGCTTAATCAGAGGATATTGTTGATTGATTAGCTTAATAATAGGAGAATAGAATATTTTATTCTTTGTATTTTTTGTATTGATTCTCTTTCCTTAATTACTCATAGGAGTCGATGTATAAGTACTACCCTTTCATGGGATGTAGAATCCAAAAATACAAGAAGTCTTCTAAAAATCTTCGGTTATGCAGCATCAAAAACAGCTTATGCAAGGTCTAGTGAAATCCTCTTTTTTTGGATAAAGTAATTCATAGACGCATTCAAGATCCATAAAAGAAAAAGACCTATGCCACGTTAAAGTCAAAGATGACAGAATCAATTTGCTTATTATCTTGGCATCAATGACATCATTTGCGCTCATTATGCAGTTTAATTTACCATTTTGCAGCTAAGGTAGAAGAATGACCAGCCCAACTATTTTTCATCATCTACACGGACTAAACGGTTGGTAATTGTTTTGACCATTTCAAAATGGAATTAAGAAACTATTGAGAATCACTGGAATAACACAGAAGGAGATAAACAACGTTGATGTTAAATGTGCAGTCTTTTATGTTTAAGTCCCCAGGAGGGCAATTTAATGGTTGGGAGAGCATCTGTTGTTCTAAGGAAGAATAGGTCTAGTTTTGAGTAATTTGGCACTTCAAACTTTTAGGGGGACAAGGTTGTGGCTCTTTCTCTTCTAGTACAGTCGCTCTGTGCAGTGCAATAAAAGACACGCGATGACCCCGGAATGGTTAGAATGAAGCCAAAGCACATATTACTGTTCTACATGGAGCTTACATCCAATGTGTATTCACTATTTACACCATTCTTGTATTTTACGTGGGCAATATAATCTTTTTGTTTTCGGAAAAGATCTCATAGAGGAATCCTTACCATGCACCTATCTGTGCTTGTATACATCTGCTATTTATTTCTCTTTCTTTGGGAAGCATAACCAATGCATAAAAGACCAATCAACATAGAAGTACAATATGCAATTCACCCAAACTTTAAAAGTAATAGCATCAAGAACTCCTGAGCAAAGGCATAACACGAGGAGATTCAGAAAGTTCTATTGTTTTACTCACAAAACGCCCCGGCTAAGCCACAAGTTCCATTGGCAAGGTAACAGCACCTCACCCCACCCACCCCCCAAAAAAAGTGTATGCACTGCTTATACATGTTGGTGGTTTTAGGTGAATGAAAGCTCTACTCAAGACAAAGAAGAAAGCCTGACATAGCATGAGGATTTTATGGTCCGCACCCGTGTCGGATACTCCAAAAATGCACTACTTTTTGAAGGATCCGACACGCACCCAGCGGCATTTTTGAAGAGTCTGAGCAACATAGGTCATGGACCATTGAGCAAACAGTAGATTTAATTACCCAAAACTCGCCCAGCCCAGCGGCATGACCATGATGGGAACAAAGCCAACTGAATTCTTTCCACCAGGAAGTTCAGACCACTTTTTGAATAGATAAGTAGATAGGATCTTTTTTTAAAATACTTGTGGTGTCCGGGCTAGCTTGCGCTCGACTAATTCCACCGGGCACCTTGCTACTTCCCACCAGCATAGGTACCGGGTAACTCTGTCCACGATGGCTTAGACAACTCACCTAGTCTTTTGCCTCTGCTGGGTTTGAACCTGAGACCTCATGGTTTTCAACCCAATTCATTGACCACTAAGTCAAACCCTAATGAGTACGTAGGATCTTATCTATAAAACTGGCATGAAGAAAAATCTAATACGGAATCAAGTTCCACCAGAAGTAAGCCTTAGACAGTCCCCAATCTAATGAGTGTCAACAAAGCTAACCCCAAAATCCAATCTACACAAAATAATACTGATAAGATCATTGCATCCCACAAGGAAGAAAGATTTTCAATAGCAAACCTTCAACTTCTTTGCACAAGCAGCAATTCTTTCTTCCGTTTTTTGCTGTTTTTCCGACCATTTCTGTTCACTAATAAGTTTCCTTTTCAGTCGATCCAAAATCCATTTCTCCATCATTGTATGCCTTGGAGATGGTAACCTATCAGTGGCTGCTGAAATACTTTCATCGTCTTCTTGCACTGTAAATGGACTTAGTGCACAGATGTTAGAACATTAATTAAGCATACAAATATACATGCAAATATAATTATGTATGTACACTCAACGCACTGGAAAATCGATCCCATGGACGGGGTTCAACCACCCCATAATGGCAAAAAAGAAAGAAAAGAAAGATGGAATCTGCATCTGTGCATGTAAGTTATAGCAGAAGAAGTTTGTCTTACTTAGCTCCCCAAGTCTAAAACCAAATCAAAAGAAAAGGGGGGAGAAGGTGATTTGTTAAAGAGGAAATATATAAGAGGTGACATTCTTATCGAGAGATATTATTCAGACCTTGTGACAGATTTTTCAGCATTATATTTGAATCCTTCACTTGCATTGTTGCAGGACTCTGACTAATTACTCCAGGAACAGATTTCCACTGGTGCCTCAAGGGTAAACTAGGCAAATTACTATCAGTATGTCGAGTTCCTTGAGCATTGCCATCAGCAAGATTTTGAGATTGACCAGCATAATTATCTTTCATTAGTGGACCAGATTCATGGGTATTGGCAGAGGCAGGTGGTGATACCTTTGAAGCCTCAGTTCCACTCCAACCACTCACATCAGGCTTCAATTGCTTGCGTGTGCCCATAACAGAGGAAGCTTGGGGAAACATTCCAAGTTGTTCAGTGTTTGCAGGAGCATGCTCATCATTATAGGGAGGTAAGGATTTCGAATCAGTCGGAACTCCTCTAAGAGCAGATGCCTGTGATTCTTTAGCATCCTGGATGGGCACTTCAGCATCCTGAATCATTCTCATCTTTCTTTGAGACCTCCTTTCGTCGGCATGCTCAGAAGGATCAAGCTGACCACTTTTATCTTCCATCAAGTTTGCATTCTCAGCCTCCATTAACTTATTTGTATCTGCAAGAATTCCAGAAGGTGTAGGGCCAGAAGAAAGCCTGTCAGTTTCGCCAGGTCCTCCAAATGTTCGTGTGCTTTCAGATGCACTGCCTTGGTCAGTAACCAGTTGCTCCCTTCCTTTATGGTCAACCAATTCTCTGCGATCTGTAGAACACAGCATATTAGCACATGACACAGATTATATGACTTTTTAATCAGAGAAAAGAGAGATATCAAGCAGCAGATACCTTCTTTGGGATAGAAGTTTCCAAGTGCAATTTCAAGATGAAGCTTCTTGGGCATTAAACCGTTCCTATAAGTAGGGAGATATTAAAAACCGCCTTAGCTGGAAGCAAACATTTCAATGCATAATGACTAATGATGAAATCAAATGCATCATCCTACATACCTAAAAGCCAAAAACACAAGACATTGGGCTCTAAGCTGTTTCAAATGATGTTCTTTGAAAGGCATGGCCGATACTGGAGCCTGAGCTGCAACAGGTAACTTCCCTGCATCTCTGATTGTTTCACTTCTTAGTATACTCTTCTCTGGGACACTGTTAGGCATGCCCCCCTGTTGACACAAACAAATTAAGGCAAAGATGAAGCACATAGAGCAAATGAATACTGCTTGAAAACGAAAACCAACTAAATACAACCAGAGTTGTTTTTCATTGAGTATGATAAGGAAAGCTATTTTCCAATTGTACCATCCTCGCATGCCACTCTGACGTCAGGAAACAGACTGTATGCATAAGAATAAGTTGAGCAGAGGAAATCTTTCTTGCTTTTATAGTACGAGGTTTTGACTTCATACAACGCCTTAACTCAAAATTAGATGAGGTCGGCTATTTGAATCCTCACTATCCAAGTCATTCCATGTAACGAGGTCTCCATCCAATATTTAAAAAGACGTTTTGATCTTATACCAAACAGTGATGGTTTTGACGTTATACTACACAGTGAATTACTTAAAAGTAGTGAATGCAAAATCAAAATGTTTCCCTTCATAAATTGAATAAACAAAAACAACAATTTAGAAGATAATCTATGCAAGGCATTGATTTAATACTGCAAATTTCCAAAAGGAAAAACATTAAATGAATCTGGAAAGTGAGAGGTGCAGTCATTTCCAAGATCAGTATTAGTTATTATCCCGATAACAAGGCAAAATAGTTGCAGGGACTTCTACTCATCTGTGTTTTCCATTACTTGGATAAACATCTTTTTTTAAAAAAAAAACTGATTACTTGGATAAGCATCTATTTGAACTAGATATCATGTTTAGAGAATCTTTACTGAAAACAGAAGACTTAATAGGTATCAAACATTACCGGGAGAGCACAACCCGTCATGAGGTTCAAAATTTGTACCCAGAAGAGATCCATGATAAATTGTTGTCACAAAACCAAAATTCTACCATCATCCCCAAACATCATAGAAACCAGACCAGAAAACTGATGACACCAAAAGACAAGGACCCTATTGATAATGTATATTATCGCGATTATAGATAATTTCCTCCCCAAAATAAGCTTCCATAATTCTTTATGCAAGATCCATAAAAAATTGAATTTTTCCTTGCATTGATTGTGGCAAAAGAGTCTATGTACATTGGAACACATCATTATTTAAGTTATAGAAAACTTTTTTTAATCAGTTTAAAAAACGATATAGAAAACTAAAGTAAAATTAAATTTGTCCATGTTAGATACAGGTACATATCTCAAAATTCATACTTACACGAAGTACAAAGAAAAAATGTGTTCCACATTTTTAAGTGGCAAGAGAAAGGAAAAAGTTGTCTATATTTCCTTTTTTCATTTCTTGATGAGAAAAGATTCAAACGTTAGCCTAGATTTCTGTATTAGCTAGTGCCAATTCATCCAAAATTACCTAGTTAAAGGGGCAATTTGGCAAACCATTCCAGTATCCTCAGTTAAAGACAAGGTATAACCAAATATCTATATGTAGAAAATGCCTTCAGAAGAAGTGCTCACCGTTTTCTATGATAGTGCTTTAATTGCACAAATAATGCGTCATGTGTTGCTCCCTAAGGAGTTGGAAAAAAAATGGATAGACAGTATTTTACACTTTAATTTAAAGGTAACGTATTGATATAGACTACAAATGTAGTAAAGATATGGTATAATTGGTTCCAGAAACTTCCTTTATATCCTTTGAGTAACATTTTTTTAAGTCAAAATTTTCATTACTAAACACCAATGTGGTATAAAAAGTATGTACAAGTAGTCGGTCTTTCTCAACAGGAGTCATGTACAAGCACCTGTCAAGTTTACAAACTATCTATGCAACACGGTATTATCCTTCGAGTACACACATGAAGGTGTGGCAATTACAAATTGAAAAGGTGATCAGTTTCTTACGTTTCATGCTTCGCAGCTGTCTTTGTAGTGTTCTCTTTTTCTCCTCGATGAGTGCATTTGTCTCTTCAGCAGTATGTATAATTCAAGCATCAAAATATTGTAGAACTAAAACTTATAAAGCTTATTCCCATTCTATTTCTTTTACATGTTGCTATTTATCCATTCTTCTGATGTATATAAAAAGTTGGGGGAAAAAGTTTGGTCAATGTAAGTTCAGGTACAAACTGATCCAGACACATGCAAGAATCGATTAAATGAATCAATTATCCAGCTTCCCTGTGCATTGAAGGACAGGTGGAAGTAAAAGAAACGTAATTCTATGAGAAAAGGAAAATAGGATGGTGGATCATGAATTTTGAAGTATCTAATTCTGCTACAAAGGAAAGAGTTCAGATAAGATGTTCCTTCCATTTTTTCTTTTTTGTGGATAAGTGAATACACAAGAAGAGCGGACTCAATCTCTCGTGTTACTTTTTGCATCTTATTGATGCCATTATGAGTCCTACTTCATAAAAAAAATGAAATTCACAAGAAGAGCTTAAAAGGAGCAGCATGGTCAAAGAGGATTGATATAGTTGACTCCAACTTGCTTGGAGTTGAGCATAGTTGTTGTATAAGTGAGTTCACATATATTTGTAATTAGGTATCTCGAATCTTCTTTTTTAGAATGCCACTAATGTTATTGTCGCGATTATCACAATGGATATTTACCTTTTTTTTAATATTGGGAGGGTTTCGGGATGTAGATATTGTGCAAATGATAGAATATAATTTGTACAAATGGGCAAACATACCCAGTGAAATACGCAGACCTTACCTCTACCTTGGTAGGTAGAAAGGTTGTTTCCGAAAGACCCTCGGCTCAAGACAGAGCATAAGCACAAGCAAAGCAAGAGAAATGGTCAGACACGGACAAAAAATTAAAGCAATATGAAAATGATGGTAACAAAAGCGAATAAGCCATGATAAAGCATTCTGGAAAAAAAAGCAATAACTAACGCAGGTAAATAAGATAAACAAAGTACACGAAAGAACATGCAACAGCAGCAGACGCTTTGTCAGCAGCCACGCAAGCAGCCAGTAGGCTGCCATGTCAGCCACGCGCTTGCAGAGCGGTGTAGTGCAACTTCAGAGAGCAAATTGCTCTGTTTTAAGGCCTGTTCAGCCCCTGTTTTGGGCGTTTTGATCCAATGTTCGCCCAAATTTCTTCCGATTTGATTTCTTATACTCTTCGTAATATTTTAACACTTCTAATTAATTAAAAACAAGTAATTAATTCTACTTGTTTGCTAATTAATTCATAAATTTCATCACTTTTCATCCTAAATTTTCAAACAATTTTCTGAGTGTTGAAATTCGATTTTTCTTCTTTCCTTCTCATTTCTTTAATTTTCTAAGCTAATTAACAATAAGTAATTGTTCTTACTTGATTGTTAACTAGTTCTTGAGTCTGAATTTTCATTTCGTGCCAATTCTTTCAAGCTTTTATCGTTTAAACTTCGTTGTAATTTCATTGGATCTTGTCCATTTGCTTTGATTGTCCGTTCTTGGTGTCACCTAACTTCCACTCCAAGTCGATGCTTGGATACTACTAGGAAACAATTTGAAATTGAAGGTACTTGACGAGCTTAAGGATAATATATTGAGGGGGAAAAAGGCAAGAGTGGTGAGAACAATAGAGTGGTGCTAGCCAAGCACAAACGAGTGCAATATAAGCATTGGTGAGGAACTTTTATTATTAACCTTGTTTGCTTGTTTTGTAAATACACGAAGAGGAGTCATAAGGAGAGGAGTTATAAGGAAACATGTCATTTATCGCTTCGGGATCTTGTGATGATGATATGGGAGGCTATGGCTCTAGTTGATGATGGAGCTTATGGAGACGATGGTGGTCACTATGATCATGAACCATATGATGGTGAAGAGCACTACTCTGGAGGCGAATATGAGGTAAATGGATCTCATGGATCTTATGAACAAGATGAGGGAGTAGAAGAGCCTAATGAAGAGTTCTATGGTGAAAACGATGGTTATGAAGATCATCATACTACACACCACGGATATGGAGGCGACTTGAGGTATAGTTCTTTCTCACACATGCCTCATGAATCAATTTATGGAGTCACATGAAATAGGGAGTTCTGATGAACATGAATCGAGTGGTTATGCACTTTGTGGTGAATATGAACGTGAGGGTAGTGGACTTGAGTGTGAACCTTGTGAAGAATTTTCTAAAGGATATTCACGTGCATCCCCTAGTGATACTTCCTATACTAAGCGAGATGGTATAAGTGTGTGGGTTGGAGGAGGTAAAAGTCGTCCTAGAAGGAAAAGAGAGTGTACATTTCCTACTTCAAGAAGTACAATGTCTTATGTTCCTTATCCTAATACAAATGTCTCAATATGGATGTGATGTTGAAGGTAGGTGGGAAACATCGATAGGCATTGGGAGTAGAGGGAACCCAATGTATCAAGAGGGGATTGATCCAAAGAGGCAAACTATCAAAACCAAGGTGAATGTTTGTGGATGTGTGGGATTCTCTCTTGTGCTTGATTATGATTGTTATACAAACTTCATCACCCCTCATGTGGTTGAATGGTTGAGGATACCTTGTGTGATGAGACGGTATCCTTATTATGATGAGGGAGGGTATTAGGTTGATAGGAAAGTGAAGGTATTCATTACACATGGTGAGTACCAATTGGAGATTTGTTGTGATGTGCTTCCCATGGATACTTGTCACATATGTTTAGGATATCCTTAGTTCCAAGAACATAGGATTCCATATGAGCAAGAATGGTACAAGTATGTAGTGGACAAGAAGGGGAGCTTTCTTTTTCCACCCATACCCCTTAAAGAATGGGCGGGCAAGTGCAAGTGAACCGCTTCCTAGAGTGAGTGATTCTGAACTTCCATATTTTGATAGGATAAGAAATGCTCTCCAACAAATAGTTGCTCAACGCTTTGCCAAAGGGCAACCAACACAAGATGAGAAGGCTATCCCAAATGAAGCCAAATGGAAGATTGAAGTGAAGGGTCATCCTAACCCTTCAAAAGGAATATTGGGAGCCCATCCCTCTTCTAATGAACATGAGAGATACAAAATTGAGTGGAGTAAGGGAGATCCATGTGATAACTCTAGAGTGGAAAAAGAAGAGGTTGTGTGGAATGACGTGAGGGAGTTGTCGAAACTTAATTCTAACCCTTCTAACCTTTCTACTTCTTCTAGTTGTCTTGGTTCTTTTGTAGGTACTCATGAGGATGAACACTCGAAAGAATCCCAAGTTTCTTTGGGAAGTGAAGTAACCCAAACCTCTTCAAAAGAGGAAATCCAATGCAAGGCACTTGATCAAGGTAACAAGTTCTATGTACATGAGCTACAAGGTAACAAAGCTAATCCTTATACGCTATTGAACTTGGAGAAACATGTTGAGATGTTGAGACTAATAGCCAATTGAGCAAGGATGAAGTTTTGTCTTATGTGGAGCATAGTGCCTCTTTGCTAAGTAATGATGATGTCCTTATGGGAAGTGTCCACACACTAGTTGATCTTTTTGATGACCGAATTGATTCTTTTTGCAAGATCGATTTGTGTGCACACTTGTGATTCTACACTAGATGACTTTACTTGTGGTAATCATCTGAGTAAATCTTGTGAGCTTTACATGCTGCAATCTAGTGTTGATATTTGTGTGATCGACTTGATTGTAATGTTAATCCACTATTCGAGGAACCTTGTGATGTTCTTAATGAACCTCCGATTAGTGATGATATTGATAAAGTTGATCATTTGAATGAGTATGACACACCGCCCATATTTGACACATATGACGATGAGTCCTTTGATCTTACCTTGTTGACTTTTGATGAAACTCAAGGTTATGATAGTGTTGTGTGCCATGTAGAGAGTCGTGACGTTGATCCTTTTTGGAGTGACATTACACGCCTTCACTCACCAACTTTAGATGATTACTCTTTCCTTAAGAATAATGTCTTATTTGATGATGACATGATTGTTGATGACGATGTACATGCCCACTTATTTTGTGGTGTCGTAGGTGTCACCATATTTGGGGGTTACAAAGTCTATAGGAATCCAATGTGGAATGATGACGCTCTTCCCTATGATGAAGATCTTCCTTTAGGAAATGATAATACACTTGCGAGGAAGGAGTGTTTGAAAAGGATAGGTGAAACTTGTTTACAAATTGCTAATTCTTCTTTATGTGACCAAAATTGCAGTAGCATGCTTGATCTTGTTCTTGAAACTAATAGTGAAGCTACATTTGAGGACACTATAGATGAAGAAGTTGTTTTGAGTGACACCTTTCTTTACTATCTATTTGCATATAATGACGCTAGTGTTTGTAATTTGGGTGCATCTTATGTTAAAGGGGGTTCTTATGGGGTAAATAGTTGTGATCTTGACCAAGATGTGTGGATATCTCTTCCTTTTGACCCCGGGGAGGCTTTATGTGACTTGGTCATTATACTACCTTGGGAATATTTTTGTTTGAGAGATGAGGATCAAATGTGTTTCATGTCGTCTAGAACCAATGTAGCATTGCATGCTTTGTATTTTGAATCCATTGGTTTCTTTGCTTTATCCTCATTTCATGATTGGAGGAATCAACTTCTTGAAACCTCATATGTGTGGAGTTTGTTCATGATAACCATTGATGTGTGGTTGTACCACAAGTTCATCCGTACTTGGAGTGAACGTATGATTATTTCCTTTTGTGCTAACCCTCATGATTTGAGGACCATATTTTCGTATATCTTTCCTTGGTTTTTGCAAGGTTCGGATTCGAGGACGAATCCTTTTCAAGAAATGGGAGGATGATACGATACGGGATGGCACAAGGGTGATTATGAGAGCTAGGTTTCGTGGTGGAACTCGGCTTCAAACCAATGATGATCCATGGAGCATATTCACCACATTTGAGGAGCTTCAAGGGGTCTCAAACGGGTATCTTCACACCTCACACCCTTGAAAATGAAGGATAAGCCTTTGAAGGCCATTGAAGACCTATGTGTGAAGATGATCAAGCTATGGGAAATAGCATGGAAGGAACAAGACAAAACTCACTCAAGCTCCTTCGCCCGAGACTATGCCGAGGAGCTCCAAGCCATATGAGTAATGTTCATGCAAGGAACGGCCTTGGAGATCCTTGAGGGACTCAACTTGGTTGAAGAAGAGAAGCATGGGATTGGATGAAGATGTCAAGCGGTGGTTATTTATGCAAAGAGGTCAATCTTTAAAGACAAAACCATCATTCCTTGAAAAGACCACCAAACAAGACCCTTACTTCATTAAGGGCATAATTGTAATAGTTTAGTAGTCTTCTTAGCCTAAGTAGTATAAATACTACATTTGTTATTTCATTACTTAGTTTTTGGACGAATATTGATTGAGAGTGATTCTCTAGTATCTAGGTTCTAGATTGTAGTGTAGTGTAGTGCTCCAAACGAGTGTAGGGTTAGTCTCAATCTCTTCAATTGAACCTCTCTTTGAATGTATCCAAGTTGGTAATCCAAGCATGAGTTCAAGTCTCCTTGGTTTGTGATCAATTACATGATTTCAATTCCTTTTTTCTTCTATTCTCACCTATATTTCTTCTATCAAACCTATCTTACTTTGTGTTGTTTAATTCCGCATATTTGATTATTATTTTCATACGTTCCCAAGTTGGATCGTATCACTCAACTACCTGGGATTGATATGAAATTGTAGAAGACTTGAAAGGAGGTCTAGTAACTCATTCCCTTCCCAATCATGCATGTTTCTCCTGAAAGACATGTCCTGAGTGTTTCCTTCTCTGTTAGCAACAATTACAGAGTTGGGATCTTGAGCTATTCTGTACAAATTCGGGAAGTCATCCTGAAGTAAGGTATTTCCAGCCCATTTGTCTTTCCAGAATCTTGAGAGTGAGCCATTGCCAACTTCAAAATGAGTCTGTTGAACGAAGGTGACCCAAGACAGAGTAGAGGCCTTAGTGCACCAATGATCCAACATTCCATGTTTAGCTATGACATCTTTCCAAAATCTTGTGTCCTCCATGTTGAATCTCCAAAGCCACTTCATCATCATGCTTTTGTTATGAGCTGCAAGGTCCTTGATTCCAAGACCTCCTTGAAATTTTGGTTGAGTCACCTTCTCCCACTTAATGAGATGAAATTTGTGTCCCTTATTGTTTCCTTTCCAAAGAAAGTCTCTCCTTAACTTGTCAATCTGCTCCAGAACCTGAGTTGGCATTTGGAACAGGGCCCATATAGTAAGTAGGTAAGTTGTCAAGAACATTGTTGATTATTGTTAGCCTGCCACCAAATGAGAGATACTGCATTTTCCATGTTGCCGATTTCTTTTCAAACTTTTCAATAATTCCTGTCCAGATTGTAGTAGCTTTGTATTTAGCACCCAAAGGGAGACCCAAGTAAGTGGAAGGAAAGGATCCAATTTTGCAACCCATGATATCTGCTAGCTCAACCATATTTGAAACCTTATTGACCAGATAGATAGTGCTCTTAAGCAAGTTCATATGCAGACCTGAAACCGCTTCAAAAATAAATAAGGTTAGGTTAAGCTTGATCACTTGTGATCTCTCAGCACCACAGAAGATCAGAGTATCATCTGCATACAATAGATGAGAGACATCTGTTTGGTGTAGGTTCCTTCCTATCTTAAATGGCACAATCCACTGCAAATGACTAGCTTTCTGCAACATTTTGTCGAGTCCTTCCATTGCCAAAATGAACAAGAAAGGTGAGATCGGATCACCCTGCCTGATGCCTCTATGCGGTGAGAAGAATCCCACAGGTCCCTATTAACTAAAATGGAATATTTGACAGTAGAGATGTTATACTTTATCCATCTTATCCACCTATCTCCAAAGCCCATCTGCCTCAAAATATTAAGCAAATATGACCAGCTCACTTTGTCGAAGGCCTTCTTAATGTCTAGCTTGAATAGCAGCCCTGGTTCCCTGCTCTTTAGTCTCCAATCTAGGGCCTCATTAGCGATGAGTGATGCATCTGTGATTTGTCTTCCCCTAACAAAAGCATTCTGGCTCCCTGACACCAATTTCCCAATCACTGTTTTGAGTCTTTCTGAGAAAGTTTTCATAGCACTTGTCCTTCTGTGACAATTAAATTTTTCATAATCAAATCTACACACATTATCTCTCCCCAACACCCAATAACCATCCCAAGTGCCCCTTATAAAAGCAAGTTCATACCAAAGATCCTCTCTTTCATTGTTGCAATAAGGACCATACACCCTAGTAAAACACCACCTAAATTGTTCTGGCAGACTCTCTAGGATTACTGAAACTGAGTATGTTCCAGGCTCAATGGTGATGCTTTTCCACAGCCTTTTGTCCCATAGTATTATAATTCCCCCTGGTTCCATTGGCTTGTAAATCTACCCAGCTAGCCCATCTATTACCCCAAATATAGTCTACAAGTTGTAGTGACCAATCCTCAATTTTCGTCTCATGTGCACACACTATATCAGCCTTTCATTTCATTAATAGAGACTTAATGGTACTCCTTTTCTTACTTTCATTCAGACCCCTAACATTCCAGCTTAAGATCTTGATTGTGCTCTGTGAAACCTACCATCAACCTTGACGACTCAACATCCTGAATTAAAACTGAAGATAACTTTTTTAACTCAGTTACCCTTTTTTTCTTTTTTGGCTTTGACCCATTCTCTTTGGAGATGCCTTCTGTTGTTGTTGAGCGTGTCTCCTTTGTTCCATTCTTAAGATCATGTCCGGCAATTCATGTTCGAATCCCGATGCATCAACACCAAAGGCTTTGCAAGCCTTAACCATGACCGATTTTGTCCATTTAGAAGTAGAAATAACTGATGGGGTTTGGACTATCTGTTGGTTATGAACAATGTCCTCGTACCAAGGAAGTGGGAGGAAGTCGTTACATGCAATAGAAGAATGATCAGAATCAGCAGAGTCAGCTGTAATTACAGGATTCATAATTTGCGAGTGGATTCCAAGTGAACTAATATGCTGAAATTCATGAATTCCGTAGGGTTCCAACTATTGAAACTTTTCTCCATCTTTTCCTTCATCATCACCTTCACAAATGCTTGGACAAGCATCGTCCTCTCTTTCTGAAACCATGCGCTTAAGTTCCAGAGCCTGAAGTTCGATAGAAAAAGGATCTAGAAAATCACGAGTGGGCATCATTCTAGTGTTAAAAGTACATGGGTCTTGGGCCCTTTGCTTCCAGATATTTCTCCTTTGATATGGGCCTTTATTGAAAGAGGCCTTGCTTGCTGATTTTAATTTCGCAGGCCCAACTTTAGAAGAAGACCTAACATCAAATGTATTAACATTGAGTTTAAGTGTTGGGCCCAATTTGATCTTACGTGGCCAATTTGAATTGAAGTCAGAGACCATGTGCTGAACCACTGGTCTGCCTGCAGTTCTGTCCTTTTCTTTTCTCGAATTCTCTACATCGTCTTCTATGACCAAATTCTTTTAGATGTGATCACGTTCATCTCCAGCGACCTAAATTTTTGTGTGCGCATCTGGAATCACCCAAATTTCATAACTCAGATCAACCACTTTTCTCTAGAGGTCTCTTTGATGCAAATTCTTGCCTATTGCAAATTGGATCTTTTCTTTGTGTCCTCGTCGCTGCCTACAAAACCTCTACATAAATCTCCGATTGTTTGGAACGAGTTGTTAGACCAGGCATGAAGTGGAATACCAAAGCTTTGATCCAAAACTCAGTAGGTGTTAGTCTTCAAAGTTAGATCGACGACCGGCGACAACCATTCCAGAACAGTCACCGGCCATTCCAGAACAGTCACCGGCCTTAACTCTAGTTGCTTCTTGTCGAGAAGGCATTTTGAAGAGAAAAAGATTATGCGAAATCGGAGAAACCTTCAACCCTGTTGTCATCTTCCACCTATTATAGAACCATTTTTGAATCGTATCATGATCTGGGGAGGTGTTGAAGGTGTCGTTAAATCTTCCGATAAGGCATTTGTCAAGGTAGTTGGGGTTGTTAGAGGGTGCTACTAGTATGGACTGATTAGCATTGTTTGTCTCCAGAGAAGGCCATTTCTCCATCTTTGAGACATCATAGTAAGACCTCGCTTGAGAGAATAGGGGGTCTCCATAGAAATCTCAGAATTTTGTTGGCGATTTCTTGACATCCACCGTTATCAATAATCTCTGGAATGATGAGAGGACTTCCTGTCACCCAACCAGGCTTCTATACGAACAAATTTGCCATAACTGTTAAAATTCTGATATACTCTGTAAATATAAGCTTCAATCTTCCTTCCCCACCGCCGGCAAAGGTTACATTTGCCCTTTGAAGCCTCTTTCATAGCACCACATACCCATCTTAAGTTGTTCTCATCAATCCGTATTTTCCCGATGAACCTCTTGCTGCGTTCGTAGAGCATGAACCATCTTACTCGATCTTCGCTAATGTCTATCAGTTCGAAAGACTTTTCCCAGCAACAAAAAGGATCCTCCCCTCCATCAAATAAGGAATAAGAAAGAGAAAGAGATGGGAGAGGGAAAAGCTTTGAGGGTAGAAAGAAAAGGGAGAGGAGATTATCTGAATGAGAGAAAAGGAAGGAAAAAAATGGCTGACCTTCAGGCATATAATACTAAACTTAGGACATTTTTGCATTAAGTTCAAGTGAACAATTTTTTGTCAAAAAAAACTTGTTCTTCGAATTTTAACAATTCAACACCCAAATCTCACACACAATTCAGCACCCAAATCTACTTCAAATGAGCTCAAATTTAAAAAATAATTTCCAAATATCATAAAGAAAAGACCTCAATCATCAATTTGGCAAAAAACAACAAATCTAACAAACTCATTTTGCAACGATGGTGATTACCAATGTTCTCAAACTTTTTCAACATCCACTTGAATTCACTTTTCATATTTGAAATTAAAGACTCACTTCTTCAAAGCATTATAAGACAATTGCTATAAGTTTAAAAAGTACTATTGTACAACTAAAGGAGGAGGAGAAGAAGAGAATGCGCAAAAACAACAATTTTGTATGAAGTTACCTATACTGGGTACCATCAATTTTTTTTTAAAAAAAGGGTACTAATGACCAAATAGGATGACCCGTGAAGTTTTACACGTTATGTGCTGCCTCTATACTCCTTGCCACTATTATACATGTCTCCTAATAATTTGACATTTAATTGTCGGTTCTCTAATTTATTTGACCTAGTTACTATTCAAAGTGAATCATTTTCTCCCTCACCTTCACTTTCCCAAATTAACATTTAGCAGTTTCCAACTCTAAATTTGCAACCACAATAATAAATTTGGCTTATCAACCCTCGAGTATTAAATAAGCTGTTAGAAAGGAAAACAAAGAGTTCCACCAAGTAACTTCTTTTAAAACTATTCCTCTCCCCTCCTCCCCCAACCCCATCCATCTGTCTCTTCCCTAATTAACGGTCTTGGCTTTCCTATTCTTCTTTCCGACTAGTGGGAATTAGATCACATAAATTTTCCTGCATCAAAAGTAAACACATACCTTTTTTATCTATATTATTTAATAAAAACACGAAGACCCTAAGCGAAATGTCGTTCGTCTTTTTTACCCTTCAAAAGAAATTTAACACTAGATAAATTTGTCATTCAATTATTTTTCTAATATTTAGGGATTTAAAGTAAACTAAAACTTTATTTATTAAATATTTGATTATTTGAACTATACAAGAAGTCCTACAATTTAGGACTTTAGATTCAAAAATGATTTACTTTCTATAAATCCTTTACCTTTTAAATTAATGAACTTTATTTTTTTGCACGTAATTCTGAAATTTTACATTGTAGTAAGGAACTCCTTTTTCCGTGAATTGGTTTCATGGTCAAAATCTTTCACAACAAATTTTAGAAATTTTGTTACCTCAAGCTTGCTTGTTCATTTTAATGTTCTTCTCCAACTCGATCACATAATAAACATCCATCCATTTTAGAAATTTACATTTTTTGTTTAATTTTTATTTTAACTTAAAATATTTTTTAATAATATTTCTGTAATTTCTAAAAATTGTTTAACTAAAATTTTATTTATTATATCTTTTCTTGTCTAAACTATAGAAAAAGTCCTAATATTTATCACAATAATGGTTAGTAGCTTTCTTTCCGTATATGTCGATAAAGTTAAGAGATGTAGATATCTTGCTATCCATTACGGTTTTTTGTGTAACCACCATCATACAAGGAATACGACAAAAAAAAATAAAAAAATTAATAATATTTTTAGTTTTTACAGAATTGGAATGAATGTACAATAGTTTTAATCTTTATTTGGTCTTAACATAGTAAAGAAGGGGGTTTAGACTTATAATCTATTTGGCAAAAAATTTAGGAAGTCAAAATTGCTTCTTTTGATTTTTTTTATTTTTAAAGAGTACTTATTTATCTTATAGAGTTGAGGAGGTGTTTTACAAATGGATTAGCCAAACACAAAATGCTACTTTCCAAAAGTACCATTGTAAAGAACACCAAATTTTAAAACCTTGGCCAAACAGACTATTAGACCAATTGAATGTCAGTCGATACAACATAACATATTGATATCTCAAGTAATTGAATATGTCTACTTACAAATACTGTACAACTAATTTCACTACTTTCATCATCTTTGCATGTTTACAAAATATTTAGTTCATCTATTGAGTCAATGTAATAAAATTTCAAATATTATCTTTTTTTAAGGTCAACTTATATTCTTCAATAATTTGTTCTTTCTTATAAATATATACGCGATACACACGTTGACGTGCAATGCACATACACTAAAACTAGTTGATAAAAATAAACGTAGACTTGTTTATGTCAAATCAAGATAGAATGTCATATGACACATTTACAAAACTTTTGTCCAACTACTAACAGCTCATTGTAAGGGGGGGAAATGCCATCAAGCATATATCTTATTTTTAGAGGATATAGTGGAAAGAAGGAAAATAAGTACCTGACTGATCTTGTTAGCATTTCCTAACATACTAGATCCTCCTTCATGCTCTAGTGTTCTCCCAGCTGTAGCTCTGCCGGCAACAAGATCAACCGAGGTAGAACCAGAGAAAGGTTCTGTGCTTCCATCTTTGTGTGATTTTGAAGCATAACCATGATTATCAATCGAAGGACTTCCAAACTGCATTGGACTTGAAATTCCTGGTTCTACTGGCTGAGATGAATTAGAAGCAGAAGGCGCCATTACAGGAATTTTGACACCTGTACCTGAATTAGGGATGCACTTTACGACATTAACAGCGCTGAATAGTAGAACTGCTTTCAAGTACATTCTCCTGATAGGGGATTTTTTTCACTCAGCTCAACAGGGGATTATCAACATTGATCTGACACATAGAATGGCTGGTACAAATGACGTAACAAGCATTCATTAACCCTCCACCCCCCACCCCCACAAAATAGAAAAAATTAACAATTATCTCAAGAACAAGTTGCCAACTAGAACAAAAAGTTACTTTTAGAATATAATCAGCATGAATATTAATTCAAAACCTCAACACTGTTGGAGTACATTTAGTGGCAAGGTGATGGAGACTATTGCAGACTTTCAAGAAACCGGTGACCGGTGAGTTTGAACGAAGTCCCAATGCAATCATCACAACTATCATTTCAAAGGGAGAAGGAGCACCGAAAATCAAAGACTAGAATCCTATTAGTCTAAGAAGAGGCATATATAAGGTAATTCCTAACATGGTCTCTTTCAGACTAAATAAGGTGTTGACCTAGACAGTTTCCTTAATACAATGTCAAATTTCTTATGTTACTCATATGGGTGATCAAAGCATCAAGTAAAATGATGGACAAAGCTGTGGCTGGAGGTTTGTTGAGGGGTTTCACTGTAGTGACAGGAGGACAAAGCACGGCCAAGTTTACGCATCTGTTATTTGCGAATGATACTTTGAGTTTTTGTGATGCAGACTTGTCTCCGCCAGCTTACTTGAAGTATATCTTGTATGGTTTATTGTTTAGCTAGGAGTCAAGATCAACTTCAAAATCTGAGACTACAATAGTTAGTGAACCGAACAATATTGAAGACCAAGCACCAAGCGCTCATCTATATTGTACCTTGGCTTGCCTTTGTCAGTTAAGTCCGGTGATTGAAAGAGTTGAAAAGACACTAACATGATCGCAAAAGAGGTACTCAATCAAAAGGAAAATCGAAGAAAAGAAAGGGCGAGATAAACAAATAAAGAGATGACTTACTTTATTATTATGTAAGATTATAAGGCTTTCATGGATTGGGGAAGATAAGTGGATTGTAGAGCTAGGCTAGGGGTAAATCGAGGGCCCATTGGGATTGGGCATGGATGAGTCTTGACAGGGCTAGCATTGATAAAAAAAGAAAACTTTCTCCCTTCACATCATTAACCGGTGTAGGATTCAAGATTAGGTCTGGGATGCAAGTCAAATCAAGTAAAAATCTAGAAACAATCCGGAGGAATTTCTTTTGGGAGTGCAATATATGGAACCAATATACTAAGTAAGATAACTTATTAGAGGCCATCACGTCCCTGAGAAAGTGCGGTGGACTTGAGTTACTTGGAGTTAAAAACCTCAAGGTGTTCAACAAAGCTTGGCTAGGAAAATGGATATGAAGATTTAGGATGGAAGAGCATGTTTTTTAAAGGGAGGTGATAGCAGAAAAGTATGGTACCGTTGATGGGGATAGAGGACCAAAAATATCGTGTTTCCATAGGCGCAGATTAAGGAGGACAATTCTGAAGGAACGCAAAGCGATCAACAGCCACATTATAGTCAAGGCTGGTATCGGAAACAAAATAAGCTTTTGGGTGACAGGTGGTCTAGAGAGAACGTGTTGAAAATTCCTTGCCTAATATTTATATAGTCTCGAGCTAGACAGTATTGGCAGTGCAAGTACATGAGAGGGGTGCTTTTATTTTATTTTACATTGGGATCTCACATTCAAAAGAAACCTACAACATTTGAAACGCATGACATGTGGAACTGGAGAGGGGAGAGATGGACAATTCTCACTTCTCAGTCAAAGCATACTACCAAAAACTATTGGTGAGATCCAGAGTGACCAGAAAAGTGTGATTCTTTGTGTGCTTTGGGATGTAAGAGAACGATACTGACACCCAAAAACCTAAGGAAAAGGAGGATCACATATGTCAGCTGGTTCTATATGTGTAGATGTTCAAGAGAAGATGTGGATCACCTTTTATTACATTGTCAAGTAGCTATCGCCTATGGTGAATGGTTTAGAATCCAGTGGGTCATGACAAGTACAATAAAATAGGCACTACATAGAAGGGAGAGAAGACTCAAAGCACGAGGCATAACACCACTAGCTCTTATGTGGGTATTATGGAGGAAGAGGAAGAGGAGAGATTTTGAGGGGTCGAGAATGTTTTTGTACATGTGAGAAACAGTCTCGATTCTCGTGTCTCTGGTGTCTTTTTAGTGTACCATGAGATTCTTGTTTGGATAAATGATTGGTTGACTTTTTTTTATAAATAGATAGGTGATGGATAATTCTGCCGTATTTTAGCCTAGGTTTCTCTACTTTTTGGTATGCTACTTATATTACTGGGAATTCCCCAATATTAAAATGAATTACCTTATCAAAGAAATCAAACCCACAAAATAATGGTTAACTTGCATTCACTCACTCCTTATGCAAAATAGGAACCCGTCCAACAACTTAATTACTTGTTGACTCTCAAGTTTCAAGTTATCTACAAAAGCAAGGCTTTGTAGCAAGCCACCTCAAATTTTTTAAGTAACAGAGGTGTTCGCACTTGCGTACACCACTACACTACAACTCTTTGTGCGCCAAGCCACCCTTTGGGAGTAGGACTATTACTTGATATTGTGTCATACATCAAAGTGGCGCTATAACATGATCAAGAAGAAGCATTAAATTGCTCGTGAGGCAAGCTACTACAAACCTTTGGCGATAATACATGGTTATCTGTTGTTTCATTTTCTTCTCCATTCTCTGTCCTAAAATTTAATGTAGAAAATGCACAATACCAAATGCCTATTGGCCATCTACATATGTTTTATCAAATTATAAACTTCTTTTTTTGTTCGGTGAATATATTAGTTTCCAACACTAGACAATATGAATGACCTGTCATGCTTGCAAGTTAGCAGACAAATTCTTTGTACTTACCACTTATGTGGGGTGCAGATGCTTGATAAATACCATGTCCGGTGCCGCTTGGACCACTAACTGCACTGCTTGAAGCATATGCATCTGGTTTAACCATCTCATTTCCCAGCAAATTTTCTTTAGTCTCTCTAGTGACCCCAGCCCTTTGTGAAGATCCTGCAAATAACACTCGAGACTCGTAAAATATAAAAATACAGCCAGCAAGACATGAGCTTGGACTGCTTGCATTGAGATATTAGTGAAGTACATTAAATTGCAACAAGTATCATTTTACCAGCTACTTGAGATGAAGCAGCTTCTCCTACTTGTGCTCCTCCGGACATAGGAAGACGTGAGGACATTAAAGCCTCGATGTCAAGACCATGTTGCTTGACAACAGTCTCCATGGCCCTTAAATCAACAAAACAGAAGTTAGGGCAGTTAAGAAAATTGTAACAGTACGGCAAGTCAGAGATGGGTATCAAGAACTCTGAACTATATGTCAATCAACTTTTAGTAGCTTTTAGCATCAGCCAGACAACCACTTCTTTAGGATGCATTTTGTTAAGCCAGGAGGCATAGTAAAATGGGCAACTACCATTATTCTGTAACAGTTATACTTCCCCATCGTAACTGGAAAGTACAATAAGACAATGATTGAAAAATAATTATTGAACAAAGAGATGATTGACAAAGGGGTTGGGACCAGAAAAGGCAGGCAGTATGCAAGAAATTCTATAATTCTCTAATAAATATATGGATGGAGTTTAAGACACTATACCTTGATATTACTTGATAGGGCATTGAGTTCTCCTTCCCGCTGGATCTCATATGTTGTAAAATCTGAGTCATGAGTAGTACAACTTAATACAGGTAAATAACACTAATGTTGGAAACCATACAACATAAGAAATGTAAACACACCACATAAAGCTTTGTAGCCAATTTTGTCGGCTCATCTTTAGACTCCTGAATAAGCTTATGCAGAAACTTTGCTGCCTCCAGCTCAACATTATTTGGATTGGCCATCTTGCTCAACTACACAAAATTGCAAAAAGTCAAATCTAGCAACTCATAACTCATATCAAAGCCCCCATGACTTAGAAGCAGCATCCAATCCAACACCATAAAGAAAGAGAAAACAAACGGAGAGCACGATGTATTCACTTCCAACTTCCACCCAATTGCAACATTTCAAAAGAATAACTCAAAACATCTGGACACCATTAATTCATAGTACACAATTACTGAAACAAGCAACTAATAAAGGTGCTCTTTCGAGAGCAAGCCCATTGTATAGATCGGGTACTTTAGTGGATCCTTCTCATATCCATCCAGGGCATTTGCTTGTCAAGAAAATTACTCATGAGTTCGAATCTCATTTCCTCCGCTACCAAAATGGACAGGCAGGCGAAATTACATGAGAAGAACCTCTTGGTGGAGTTCACTCCCCGGGAAGACTGAATAGCACTTCGTAGTGATTGCAACGCATTCACCAATAACACAAAAGTGCAAGCAACAAGTACATCATTGTGGCGGTCGAACCAAGGTGGAGTCCCAGGCAAGGGCGGCAACCACCACGAAGCCCCTCCCCCTAACTTTTCTTTTTTTAAATTTCAACCTTCAATTCAGAAATTTTCCAGGAAGAAGAGTCCCTTCTAAGGGTGTGTTTGGTATGGAGGAAAACATTTTCCTGTTGGTCAAAATGTTTTGAAAAATATTTGTTCTAGGAAAACAAGTTCCTTAAAAACAAGGAAAATGACTTCCCTAATGGAAGTAGGGAAAACAAGTTCCACAAGTGACATTCCAAATTCATTGTCCTCTACCCACTCACCCAACGCCCCCAACCCCCACCCCTTGACCATCCCACCTCCCACCACCCAGGAACCCCCACTCCCTACCCCATAGTGTTTTGCTAGATTACATATAAATGTTCTTGGAATAATATTTTTTACTTACCACACACTAGAAAATAAGCAAGAGACCCACTTGTTTTCCAAGAAAACATTTTCCATACAGAGCATTTTCCTCATACCAAACACACCCTAAACCAAACCAAACCAAAATTTTAGGTAAAAGTTTCCATTTATTCCTCTTGTACACAAGTCGCCGCTCCTCCAGTATTTAATTGAACAGTAAAGCCTGTAAACACAACTAATTTCCATTCTTAAACAAGAAACTAATCATTCTAGAACCACTTAACAGCCAAAAAGGGTAAGGAAAGACGAAACCTATTTATAACAAACCACAGTTAGGTTTTTCTAACCACAGTGGAAATTTTGCTTCTATGATTACGCTCTGGCTCCATTACACAATTCTCAACACTACAAACTTTTCGACAATCAAGTATGTCAAGAAAACACAATATTTTTCACTATTTCAAGACGACAAAGAATCCAATTTTTAATCTAGTTTCCAAATGTAGCTAAGTATAATGACGAATCTATCTTCAGTTAAATTTTACTCCAATCACTCAAATTACAACAACAACAACAACATAACCAGTGAAATCCCATAACGTGGGGTCTGGAGAGGGAAGAGTGGAGGCTGTTTTCGAAAGACCCTCGGCACTCCAATTACTCAAACTATTCAAATAAAAAGGGTTAAATATTCGAATTTTGGAGTGACTAAGTGAGAAATTAGGGTTTTTACCTGATCACAGTTCGAGTAATGAATGAACTAGAGAGAGCTACATGTATAGAACGAGAACAGTTTCGAAGAATCAATTTGCCTGTGTTGTTTTTCTGAGCTTTGTGATTCTTCGATCGATGAGTGAATGAAATTTCAAGTGAGATTTTTCTGAAGGGTTTGGGGGTTGTGAACATTGAAGATTTCGATTTTGTTTCTTTCCTTTTAGTCCCCTTAACTTTTGCCCTATTTAGTTTGGCCCCAGAAAGAATTAACAACGACGAATTTCAAGTATTTATACATATGTATGTATATACATATATGTATATAACGATCAGACAACATGACTATTCCTGAGCAGTGTTTTAACGGGGGGCGAGAGGCCAGACGTTTTACGCAGCACGGACGAGACGTAAGTTCCAAGATATGGGGTATAAGTCCCACGAATCTACGGGGCGTATGCCTCATGTATCTTCAATTTTATAATTTTCATACTAAAAAAATATGCAAAAGTAATTTTTTTATTAAAATTCTGCAAATAAATTTAAATAAATCACCAACAATATAAAGAAATTATTATAATTATTATATGAAAAAGGTAATCGCACAAAAAATGATACTCCGTAATAGTCTAGATAATTTTTAAAATAAAATTTTCATTCACTTAGTCATTAATCTCCACATCTATTAGTTCT
Organism: Anisodus acutangulus; assembly: GCA_029783415.1. Lineage (NCBI taxonomy): Eukaryota > Viridiplantae > Streptophyta > Magnoliopsida > Solanales > Solanaceae > Anisodus > Anisodus acutangulus. The sequence continues at coordinate 31,336,524 of CM056493.1, forward strand.
TTCCACCCTCAACTAATATTTGCACTGATTTTTATTTATATATCTCAAAGAAGGAGAAGGACGAAAAGTGTATAGCAAAGACAAAAAATGGAAAAAGTTGTTTCAGTAACATAGTGCTATGAAATTTCTATTCTACCAATTTCAGACATAAATATTTAAAAAAATTATTTATGACAGTGTTATTTATATATTTTAGGAAAAATCACTACAACATGAAAACATGATAACATAAAGTATAAATATCACTACACCAATAATAAAAATTATGATCTATAGCAAAAATATTTCTAATTTTAACAAAATTAAAGTTAACGCTCGGGCATACGCTTTTATGCCCGGGGCTTACGCCCCAAATTCTAGGACGTACGCCCTATGGATCTAGGCCTTTCATTTGCGCCCCGAAGCATTTTTGGTACTCCCCGCCCCGGGACTTGCTCCGAAAACGCGTCTGAAAAACATTATTCCTAAATAGGATCTTTACATGGATATTAACAACTAGATTAAGAATATGCGGATAGTAAAGTTTATTTACGAGGAATTTATTACACTAGAGATTTTATTCAATAAGACATCAAAGGTTAATATATGCAACTTAGCTATAATATTCCTAAATTAGTTGGTCAGTTTATATAAATGTTATGTGTCTTTTCCGCTTTATCTTTTGTATATAAGAAATTGTAACATCATTTGACTACTTTATACGTGATTGATAATTTATCATATACTTCTATATTATTCAAGTCTAAAATCAATTAGCTTTTCCATAATTCACATAAGCAAAATTACGACAGAGCTCTAATACTATTAGGGTAAAATATATACAAACTTGTTGAAATATTGGGAAAATGCACTCTAGTGCCTTAACTAATTGAGGAGAATCAAGATGGTTGAAGAGGTAGTTAGTTGGTATAGTTAGTTACAAAGTTGGTTATGGAGCTAATTAAGTTGTTAGAAGTAGTTAACATAATTAGATAGTTAGATGATTCTAGAATGGTAGAAGTGTATAAATACACATGCTTGTGGAGATATTTTCCACTTAACAAGAAAATAACAGAGAAGACATTTTCTCAAACACTTCTAGTACATTGAAGTCTACACTTTATCTCTTGCTCTATCTTCTCATTCAACCTTCGATAATGCAGCAGCAGTAGAGACAACCATAACACCTCTCCAATTCACCAATTCAATATGGTATCAAAGCGTTTGGTTATGTGATTGAACAACAATCTGCTTATGCGATTGAACAACAATCTACAGAAAATACTTTCTGCTTCATCTACTGTTTTTCGAAATTAAAGCTATGCATACAGAATTTAATGATTCATGCATGCAATAGTCTCTAGAAGTATTATTGTTGATGATCATGGAGATGGAGATACATGCAAGTTAAAATAAGAAGATAAATGCAGATCTGTGAAAACATATCAATAACAATTGATTGCTGAGAGTTTCTAGAATCGAAGATTGTGTATACAACTTGAAGATCCATTGAAGATACATGCATGCAATAGATTTCTGGGAAGGTTGTTGTTGATATTCACAGAAATACAGACACATGCAGATTGAAATCCGAAGATAAAACAGATCTGTGACAACATATAAATTGAGAATCGATTGAACCAGTTACTAAGGTTCAATCTCATAAAAAAATTTCTGCTTACTGATATTGATTGTTGTTATCACATCTTCACACGAGTTACATAGACAAACTTTGTGTATTGTGAATCATTATTGATATAGCACTTAACAATAATGGAGAACAATGAAGGAAGACCAGTGGATGAAATTCCGACAGTGATTAAAATAGATCACAATCATCCATTGTATTTGTTTCCTTCTGATGCACCTGGTTCACTGTCTGTGGGCATTATCCTTACTGGAATGGACAATTATACATTGTGGAGTAGAGCTATGAAGTTGGCACTCCTAGGGAAGAATAAGATAGGATTTATTGATGGAAGTGTAAAGAGAGAAACATTCTATGGAGATTTGGCCAATCTGTGGGACAGATGCAATGCAATTGTAGTGTCTTGGTTAATGGAGAATGTAAGTAAGAGCTTGCTTACTGGAATGCTTTATAACTCTAATTCATGCAACATATGGAAAGAACTACAAGAAAGATTTGACAAGATAAATAGTTCAATGGCCTTCCAACTGCACAAAGAAATATTCTCAATGAGGCAATGAGCTTTATCTGTGTCAGCATATTACTCCAGGCTCAAGGATATGTGGGATGAATATGATTCTATCATACCAATCCCATCTTGTTGCCCCAAGTCAAGGGACTTTGTGGATCATCTACAATATCAAAGACTCTTACAATTTCTCATGGGGTTGGATGATAGTTACAATCCAATAAGGAGTCAAATCCTTATGATACAACAAATGCTATAATAAATCAGGAAGAAAGTCAGAAAATGGTAGCAGGAACTGGCAGAGTCTTTGAGACTGTGGAGTCATCTGCTCTATTCACATCTAGAAATGGGAATTTCAGAAGTGGAAATGGAGCTCAAAAACAGAAGAAACAATACAATCCCAATGCATATTGTGACCACTGTCATCTTAAATGACACACAAGATTGAAATGTTACAAACTAATGAAGTGTGATTATTGTCACAAAACATGACATGTACAGGAAGGTTGTTATAAGCTCATTGGATATCCAGAAAATTTTACCAATAAAGGGAAGAAAGCTTATGCAGTCACAGGGGGGAATATTTTGTCTGAAGACATTGGACAAGAAGGATCACACCATCATTCATCAAAGCTTCTGCAACATGCACATCCTTTCACAAGCCAGAAAAATAATGTTGAAGGAGTGCTACTACACATCCAGTTTACTCCTAGCCAACATCAACAACTACTTGATCTACTGAACAGGAATACAAATGTAAATGCCAACATGGCAGGTAAGCACATTACTGATTCAGGGAAGTTGGTTCACTGGATAGTAGATACAGGTGCAACTAATCATATGATTGCTGACCAGAAGCATTTACATAATAATATGTTAACAGAAGGAACAGGAAAAATGCAATTGCCAACAGGAGATTCAGCTAGAATCTCACATGTTGGGGAGTACCACTTAGGAGGAGGTGATGTTCTTAGAAGTGTCTTATGTGTACCAACCTTCAAGTTCAATTTGTTGTATGTTTCAAAAATGACTAGAGAACTGAATTGTAGTGTTACCTTCTTCCCAACATATTGTGTATTTCAGGATCTCTCATCTGGGAAGGTGAGGGGGATTGGTAATAAGGAAGGAGGATTATACATACTGTCACTGGATCCTAAAAACAAAGATGGAGAGTTGAGTAAATACATGTCTGCAACTCAACACATTGATGCAGCTATTTGGCATCAGAGACTGTGCCATGTGCCAATGAATGTCCTGAAGAAAATTGCATATTTAAAAAATAACATTGATTTTGTCTTGAATAAATGTGAAGTATGCCTTTTGGCTAGGCAAACTAGACTGCCTTTCATTTCTAGCACAAGTAGAGCATCAAAGTCTTTTCAACTAATACATATGGATGTATGGGGACTTTAAAAAACTGAAACATATAACGGAATGAGATATTTTCTAACCATTGTGGATGATCACACTAGATGGACTTGGATTTTTTTGATGAGACTGAAATCTGATGTTTATACATTAATCATAAATTTTCTTGTTGAGGTCAACACTCAATTTGGGACTAAAATTCAGAGAGTAAGATCAGATAATGGAACTGAGTTTTTTAATCAAAACTGCAGTGAGCTGTTTCTGGAAAATGGCCTCATTCATGAAAGTTCTTGTCCATACACACCACAACAAAATGGTGTAGTGGAGAGAAAACATAGACACATCTTAGAAACTGCTAGAGCCATTAAGATTCAGGGAGGATTCCCAAATAAGTTCTGGGGACTGTGTGTAGAAAATGCAGTATTTATTATCAACAGAATCCCCTCTACTGTTATACATAACAGATCTCCATTTGAAATGTTATATAACAAGGTACCAAAACTTGATCACTTGAGAGTATTAAATTGTCTATGTTTTGCTACTATAAATAACAGGGATGACAAATTTGGTCCAAGGGCAGTAAGATCTATATTCTTGGGATATGGATCTGCTCAGAAAGGATACAAGCTCTATGATTTGGAAAATAATAAAATATTCATGAGCAGGGATGTGTTGTTCATGGAGACAACTTTTCCTTTCAAAAGAAGCATAAATGAAAACACTAACCATATTAAGATCCATGAATTTCCTTCCTATGAAGACATATTGTAACTACAGGATCCTGACAATTCAGAAACACATATCAGACAACATGGAGATGAGCCACACATACAAGACAACATTACTACACATAGTTCTTCTAGTTGCTTATACTCTATAGTTGACAATGTTGACTATGCTGGTCTTTCAACAGGGTATCAGGAGTTTGTAGCCAAGGTCTCTCTTGACACAGAACCACAGAACTACCTTACAGCAGCAAAGGATCCCAGATGGATTGAGGCAATAAAGGCAGAAATCAAAGCATTAGAGGACAATTGGATCTGAAAGCTCATTCCACCATAGGGAAAGAAAGCCATATGATGCAAATGGGTATACAAGATAAAGTACAAAGCAACAGGAGAAGTGGAGAGATTTAAAGCCAGATTGGTGGCAAAAGGATACAATCAAAAGGAGGGACTTGATTATCAAGAGACTTTTTCACCTGTTGTTAAAATGACAACAGTAAGGATTGTGATTTCCATTGCAGCAGCACAACACTGGAAAATGCACCAGATGGATGTATACAATGCATTCTTGCAAGGAGACTTGGATGAAGAAGTATACATGGAAGTTCCAGAAGGATTCAATGTCAAGAAAAGGAATGGACAGGTATGCAGATTGTTGAAATCTCTCTATGGGCTAAAACAGGCATCAAGACAATGGAATATCAAGTTGACTACAACACTTGTATCCTCTGGTTTTCAGCAGAGTCATAGGGACTATTCTCTCTTCACCAAGAAGGAAAACAGTAGTATTGTGATAGTGCTGATATATGTTGATGACTTATTGATAACTGGAAATGATCCAGTGATGATTCAAACCACAAAAGAGACATTACAATCTGCCTTTAAGATAAAGGATTTGGGGGAGCTCAGGTACTTCCTTGGAATTGAGTTTGCCATAAACTCACAGGGCATTCTCATGCACCAAAGGAAGTATTCTTTGGAGATGATATCAGACATGGGGCTTGCAGGGGCAAAACCTGCACCTTCTCCTATGGATGTGAATCAGAAGCTTACAACATGCGAGTTTGACAGACACATAGATGATGCCTCACATTCAAAGCCTATATTAGGAGTAAATTCTGATTCTGAGCTGTCAGATCCTAGTGGTTACAGAAGGCTGATTGGGAGGCTACTATATTTGACAACTACTAGACCAGACATTACATTTGTTGTGCACTGTCTGAGCCAATTCATGCATGCACCCAAGAAGTCACACATGGAAGCTGGTCTCAGAATTGTTATATATATCAAGCAGGCACCAGGACTGGGAATTCTAATGTCCAGTACAAGTACTCCTCAACTCAAAGTATTTTGTGATGCAGATTGGGGGGCTTGTGTTAATTCTAGAAGGTCTGTCACTGGTTATTTGGTAATGCATGGCTTATCACCAATCTCTTGGAAGTCAAAAAAAGCAGGACACTGTCTCTAGGAGTTCTGCAGAGGCAGAATATAGAGCAATGGCAGCCTCAGTAGCAGAGGTGGTATGGATCACAAGTTTACTTCAGGAACTTGGTATGAAGATTCAAACTCCAATATCAGTACACACAGACAACAAATCAGCCATTCAGATTGCAGCAAATCCAGTGTTCCATGAAAGAACAAAGCACATTGACATTGATTGTCATTTATTAGAGAGAAGATACAAGCAGGATTGATCAACACTGTCTTTCTGCCATCTATGGCACAACCATCTGATTTACTTACAAAGGCTCTTAGTGGACAACAACATAATGTTCTACTCTTCAAGCTAGGAATGAAGAACATCTTCATGTCTTCTAGCTTGAGGGAGGGTGTTGAAATATTGAAAAAATGCACTCTAGTGCCTTAACTAATTGAGGAGAATCAAGATGGTTGAAGAGGTAGTTAGTTGGCATAGTTAGTTACAAAGTTGGTTATGGAGCTAATTAAGTTGTTAGAAGTAGTTAACATAATTAGATAGTTAGATGATTCTAGAATGGTAGAAGTGTATAAATACACATGCTTGTAGAGATATTCTCCACTTAACAAGAAAATAATAGAGAAGACATTTTCTCAAACACTTGTAGTACATTGAAGTCTACACTTTATCTCTTGCTCTATCTTCTCATTCAACCTTCGATAATGCAGCAGCAGTAGAGACAACCATAACACCTCTCCAATTCACCAATTCAACGTATTTACAATGGAATGCAATTTTATAGAAGCAATGAAAGAAGTAGGAGAGGAAAATTAGTTGAATAGAAAATGGAAAATTTAGAAGAGTTTTCAAACTTTTTTGCCTTTATTCAGTGAAGTAAAAAAAATTAAAAGGATAATAGATATGATTTTGCACTCAATCGGTAAATAAATTGCATGTATCTTTTAAGTAAAATCTTACAACTATATTGTTGATTATGCAGAGTTATTTTATTTTTTAAGGTTAAGTTACTCTTAAGAAAACGACTACCACCACACTTATAAATTAATATAACATAAGTTATCCATTTTTTGAAATATTTAATATGACTTGATAATTATTATATTTTTAATTGTTTAAGTTATTCGTGATATAACCTAAACAATTCTGACAAATTTGAAATCAAAACTAAGGAAAGTATATATCTTGCTTATTTTGTCATAGCAACCATGGGTGGATCCATGTGAAAGGTTGTGGTTTCAAGTGTACTCGTATTCTTCTTTCTAGATTAGGCATAGCATATTATATCTCTTCAAATTACTTAAATATATGTATGTGCTCAAAGCTCATGAAGTCTTGTGGTGCAATAATTACTGGTGCACCTTTAATAATGAGATTAGAGATTTAATTCCTCGTTGTGTTTTTACTCTTTTTAAAAAATTGGGCCCACTTATGGGGAGGAATATATATTTTTCCCCTCTTGTATTTTAATTAAGTATTATTTTTCTTTTTTCATTGGTTTATCCCTTCGAAATCCCTAAGTCTAGAACATTGAAATCTCAATTTTTTTTTTGTTAACGTAAAATTTGTGGTTATTAGACAGAGAAATGTGAGTGACTACATACGAAAGCTTCTGGTTCTTTCCTTTACTTCTTATAATTAAAATAAATGTCTATATTAAATCAACAACAACTAGATATATGACATATAATGTGGATTCAATTGAACTCAAAGTTTTAGACATGAAGTATTTCTATTATATCTAAGTCAATATGGGTTGTACGAACTCATGCTACATGTTGTTGAACAATAAGTAATAGGAATTGAAATCCAGAAATTTTGAATACAATATGCTTTTCTTGATGACGCTTTGTTCTGCTTCTCTCAAATACGCGTACGTTCTATCTCTCCCTTTCTCTTTGTGACTTTTTCGGTTTTCCTAAAGGGGTTACTTTCTTCTCTATTTACATTTTTTCTCTATATAATTAATACTCACAAGAAAATCTCATCTTCTTCTGCATACCTTAGCTTTTTTATGTGAAGTTGTTGCGGTGGTTTGCTAGATCTTATCGTTTCCATCAACCCCATCTCAGCAAAAGTCATTAGCATGTAGTCTCCTTCCTATCCAACTCTCTTTTATTTTATTTTTTGATCTCTATCATAATTATATACACTGAAATTAAAATTAATGAAACAGGTAAACTAGAAAAAAAAGATCTTTGAAATCCTTAGTTAGATTGTTGGGTTCTTTATAATTGCTTTTAAGATAATTTCATGTCAGAAAGAATACATTTTAAGCCTGTTATTTTTTAAAATTATGGTTTCTTCTATCTTGTCACGATCCAAAATCTCATAAATGTCGAGAGCCTACCCTAGCCTGCAGGCGAACTAGAATAAAAGTCTAAGTATTTCAACAAACATTAGAAGCGAAAATAAAAGAAGATTACCCCGTTAGTCAATAATAAAGTCTCATAACTCATAATACGCGGAAATCTAAGTCATACAACCTACCAAAATCTGGAAGTCGTAAGTCTAAGAGCCACTAAATACGGAGTACAAGTCCGAATACTAAAAAATATTGTCCGAAAAGTAAAGACAGGAAAGTAAGATAGAATTGGAGTGCAGTGTCGTAGAACAACCAGTAGCTCATCCTGAAAACTCCAAATAATACGCCTCAACGATCAACGACGACTTATACACTACTAGAACTCGGAACAAAACATGCACACAGAAAAGGTGCAGCAAGTATAAAGTGAGTACGGAAAAACACGTGTACTCAGCAGCATCGTTGACCGACCCTAGACTGAAGCGATGGCGAGGGTTGGTCTTTCCAATACTTACCTCCATATTTCATTTAGTAATCAATCCAACAAGTTATATACACTTAACAAATTAGAAAACGAAGGTTCACAATCAACTAATCAACCAACTACGGTTAATTTCATAAGGTCATATACAAGTCAAGTAATAAGAATGCGACCAAGTATGAATGATATGCAATACAAATGCTATAGTCAATATGCACCAGTATACACATGCTCTTCCAGTAGGTTTGATGTGACCCTTGGGGGACTTATACGGTCCATATACACACCTGAAATTTCAAATCTCCCAGATCACATCAGGTATCCAGCTGATAGACTATATTGTCATCATCACTCTATCCAGTACCACATCCAGACAGGCCAGTCGCGACCATCCCATATGATTCATCAAATAAACATGCTAATGATATCATATGAAGTATAAAACGAATATGTGTACAATAAGTAATTACACAATACCAAGTATTTGCTAATGATAGCTCATTTTCATAATTTAGACGATAATTGGAGTGATGAATACGCAATCAACAATAATAGATATAAGTTTATCATATATGACTATTGTATGCCCATTATATGAACACTCGAGTCAATCAATTAGATTTACAATTACTAGCTAATGCCCATATGCTTTGACATTCTCTACTACATAACAATTATTCATTTTCATTGATATTACCTATATCGTGACACTGGTACCCACACAAATTCTCATCACCTCACGAGTACATGGCCCTCATTCCCCGTTACTCCCCTTAATTATCATAAACTAACACAAACACTTCATAAATAATCTAGTAAGTCTCAACTTGCATTAATTTCGATGCTCTAATGATCAACCCACAACCTTGAGCTTCCGAACGAGCCCAATCTGTTCAAATATGGAATCTAACAGGAATACAAGACTGTAGACACCCATATTGTTATACTAATATTTCGAGTCCAGAAAATCACACCAAAAACCAATTCGAGCCCTGAAAGTCAAAACTGTAATTTTATCGTAGATTCAATTACCCATAGCCTAAAGGTCAAGAATCCTAAAAATCATCAAAAAACCATCACAATTTAACCTTGAATTCATTATTTTTACATGAAAAATCCATTACTATGGAAATCCCAATTTGTAAGATCGAAACATGAATGAAATCGCTAATTGAAAAATGGAATCACGGGAGAATATTTAGATTAAGATTAGGAACTTACTCTCGGGCCAAAATTTGAAGATTGCCTTTGAAATCACCAAAATTCGAGCTCCCAAACTCCCAAAATGAATTTAGTAATAATGAAATTCGAGTTGGGAAAAAATAATATTAAACTGTCAGGACCATCGCACTTGCGAAATATCCACTGAAGCGAACTCATGCCCCATTCTGAAGGTGCGAACAATCACTCGTAGGTGCGACATCGCATATGCGAAACCACCCTCGTAGGTGCGACCCCTTCACAACTCGCCTATTCTCGCACCTGTAAACCACCACGCGCAGGTGCAACTCTGTAGGTGTCGATCGCATCTCACAGGTGCGAAAACACTAGCAACAGTTGAAGCCAAGAATCCTCAACACTCCAACGAACTTGACTCTTGAAACTCATCCGAAACCTCCCAAACACAAATCAAATATGCATTTCAGTAATAAAACACGTTCCGGACTACTCGCGCACTCAAAACACCCTTAAGAGATCATCTTGATCTGATGTTGACTAAGGACAACTCCAAATTCTTAACTGTAACACCCCGTACTTTATCCTTAGGATACATCTGGGTAAACACACATGAGTTTAATGAGATTAAGGTTATTCATGAAGTTATAAGATTCATATCAATGTTGAAGAGGTTACACGGGGATTAGAGGTTAAATAAATTAGAGAAATAAGTTTCGTCAAAGTTCGAAATATGGAGCAGGTTATAAGGACCATATAGAATTTCGGTCATAGGATCAAGAGCTCGGTGTATAAATGGACAAAGTCCCAAAAAAATTAGGACATAAAAGTGTGACGATGGTGGTTGAAAATAATATTTTATGTGTGCATAAAGAGGCTATGGATTAGTGTTATATCACATGATCATGATAATGAGTATATGAAGTGTGTCAAAAGTGATTTAATATTTTAGCAGATTGAGATCAAGAAATTAGTTATATGAGAAGTAGTTAAAATATTTGGATGATGTTAAGGAGACAATATGCCCATGTGGGTCCCACCAAGAGAATTACCACTAGTAGAGTCATAAACTTGGTATCAGAGCAGGTCTGTCCTAGAAAGTCTACAAGCCGTGCCTAGTAGAGTCTTATTTATGGATGTGTTGTGCATCACGCTTATAGACATGAGGCTACAGGACATTTAGGATGATGGTTACTTTCCTTCTTAATCTAGAATCGTGATATAGAGCTGAGTCATAAGAATTCTCTTTGTAAACCTTATCGTGTTTATGATTACAACAATTCCTTCTTCTAATAGGGCTATAATTAGCAGGGAGATTGAGGTTGGATTGAGTGTAAATGCGAGTAGTATGCTTTCTATTGATGCAGATCCGTCAGAGTATATGAGTAAGTTGCTTTTTCAAGTATCGACGAATCTAGTAGTACCAAAGGAGTTGAGGGAAGTTACTGTACCATCAGTCCTACCACCGGCTCCGTCTGATAAGGATGTAAGCAGAGCGGTTCAGGTATTTAATCAATTGGTTGCCTCCCAGGAACGACTTCATCCTAGAGCATCTGATAGAGATAGGCCCATTGAGGGGTCAGGGAGCTCATAATCTAGGGAGTTTATTAGTCAGGAATCGCCGATATTTAAAGGGTTAAAAAATACCAATATCTCAGGGTCAAAGTTGTAAAGGTCGAGTGAGACTGCCCCGACCATCTTATAGTCAGTGTGGTCGAACACATGCCATATTATACCGCAAAGGTACATGGGGTTGGTTTAGTGTGGCAGCCATGGTCACAATGTTTCGAAGTGTCCCAAGTTGATGCGCAAAGGTAAGGATAACATGATTATGAGTTGTACAGATGAAAAGTAGAAGACATCATTAGAAAGTTTAGTAGGTTATGAAAATCTATATGTTTACAGTGGCTCTTGCTGATTAGAATGAGGGAATATGTTATGTACGTGCGACCTAAATTGTAATGTCTTACCTATAATAGATTTGGAATTATCCCAGGATATCATTAACGAGAAGGGATTACCACAATCGAATCATGTGAAGAGTGGCCATCAATAAATTTAAGAAGATCACGTAAAGAGACGTACCCATAATAGTGATCCCAAGTCATATATAAGGATCGAGTTATCCACGGTAGTGAAAGGGGACATAACCCTCTCATCCGTGTGTAAAGGGCCATACCGCGTATTTTTTAGAATTACATGTATTAATATTAGTAAGCTAAGGCATGCTATAGGTATTGGACTGGTAAGGCCTTCAGCTTCATTGTTCAGCATGTTACAATTCTAAATAACATCTGGATAACAATAGCTTGTTAGGGGCAATTGAGGACGAAAACTATGGAACAATAGAAGAATGGTTGTAAGAAATATGAAAACAGTTAATACGTATGAATGGAATGGTATGATCAAGTATCAAGGCAGAAATGTTTTTCGTTTAATGACGAATAGAAGGAAGGATTACGACGAGAAGGATAAAAGTGAATGAGATTATAGTTATGCAGGTTTCTCAAAGGTATGATTACTCCAAAACAACGTAAGGACCAATGGTAGAGAAGGGGCAGTAAAAACTCTTCAGCCAAAGGTAACGAACCTCTGATGTTCATGAAGATAGTATGAGAAATACTTTGAGATAAGAGACCCCCAAGGCAACTTGAAATGGAAATGTAAAGGTAAGACGAATGAGCACTCGGTCGATAGGAGATCTAATAATGATAAGACAAGAAAGCTCGACAAGTCATTGGATCATGTAACACCGTGAATTGGATATAAGCATACGAAGCATCGGTTCCACAACATATGCAGTAATACCTTTCAGAAAGTATGTAAACGGAAGTAACAGTGAGTAAAGCTCGAGATTAGCACTTAAACAGGTGAAAAGTGGCCAATGACACTTATGGATACAAAGTAGACATTAAAGATATATGTCAAAAGATAATGACATTATAATGAAGATAAAATGGCAGGCAAATACAAATGTCTATGAGCATTTTTTAACTGACCAAAGGTTCTACGAGATAGATAAAGTAATGGGTTTACAACTTAACGATATCAAGGAAATCTTTTCCCAAAGCGCCACTGACAGAAAGCCTTAGCCATGAGGCAAGTGAAGGAATTCGAATCTAAGTATAATGACCATGTTTGGATATAGTAGGCTAACGCCATATAATGCAAATTCTTCAGAATCTTCCACGTACTGAATGAGGGAATAAGTTAACAACTCATCTTTTAAGGGGTAGTAACGCCAAAGATTGAAATCAGGAGCAATGTTTGAGATCACGTACGTATACCATAATATTTTAGAATTAAGGAGAGTACGACAAGTAAGAAAATGAGTGAACACGTGTTAAAAGAAGTAAAGAAAGAAAGTTGTTTATAATTATGAGTAGTGAGAAAGTACAAAAGAAAATTCCTTTCAGACCATAAATGAGAGTTAACTGCGATGATACGCACACTTCAGATTCGATGACATTGTCCATAAAATGTTCATGATTGAGATACTACAAATATAAAAGTTTTCAACACACTAGTTAGTAAACAAAGCTAAGTTGACAATAGAATTATTCACCACAAGCGACTTGACTAATGTGAGGACTAAGGTGAGAAGTTGACCTGAAGGAATGCATCAATTAGCTAAGTGAGAGTCCGATTGGGGGATTCAGATAGTGATAGCCCTAGGACTCATAATACAACAAGGTCATCCATCATACTGGAAGAAAATGAACGTCATGATGAAGATCCCATTTTTAGGAAAGATTGGGAAGGATATCTAACAAAAGAGAACTGCAACCTTCGAGCATAATGGGAGAGGTCTCAGGTGGAGGGTCCATTTGTGTATTCCCAATGTAGCAGGAGTATAAGACAAGACTATGACAGAGGTCCATTGCTCACGATATTCCAATCACACTGGATCTACTAAGATGTATAATGATCTCAAAGGTATGTATTAGTGAAGTGACATGAAGAGGAACATTGCGGAGTTTGTTGCTCGATATCCTAATTGTCAGCAAGTAAAAGTAGAGCACCAAATGCCCGGCGGCTTGACTCAGAACATCGAGATCCCGATGTGGGAATATGAAATGATTAATATGGATTTCATTACTGATTTACCTCGCTCTTATCATAAGTTTGATTCTATTTGGGTGATTGTTGATAGACTGACCAAATCAGCTTATTTCTCGACGGTCAAAACTACCTACACAGCTTAGCACTACGCGAAGTTGTACGTTAAGGAGATTGTTTGCCTTCATGGTGTATATATTTCTATTATATCCGACCGAGGTGCACAATTCACATCTAATTTCTGGAGATTATTTCAAAAAGGTTTGGGCACTCAAGTTAATCTTAGCACATCTTTCCACCCTCAGACAGACAGGCAGGCCGAGTGAACGATTCAAACGCTCGAAGACATGCTACGAGCTTGTGTATTGGAATTCAAGGAAATTTGGGATGAGCATTTACCCCTTATTGAATTTGTGTACAATAACAATTATCATGCTAGTATCAAAATGGCTCCATAAAAAAGATTTGTATTAATGGAAATGTAGATCTCCTATAGGGTGGTTCGAAGTAGACGAATCAGAATTATTTGGGCCTGATCTAGTGCAGTAAGCCATAGAGAAGGTGAAGCTTATCCAAGAACAATTGTTAACCGCTCAGAATCGTCAGAAGTCGTATTCAGATGTGCGGCGGCGGGACTTAGAGTTCCAAGTGGATGATTGGGTCTTCTTGAAGATTTCTCCTATGAAGGGTGTAATGAGATTTAAGAAAGCTCGGCCCAAGGTACATTGGGCCATATCACATAATTCGATGAATAGGCCAAGTGGCTTACGAATTAGACATGCCTCCTGAGTTAGAGTTTGTTCATCCGGTCTTCCATATTTCTATATTGAGAGCGTGTATTGAGGATCCTTCCCAGATTGTACCAATTGACAATGTGAAAGTTACATATGACTTATCATATGAAGAGGTTCCTATTGCTATCCTAGATCGTCAAGTCCACAAGCGAGGACTAAAGAAGTAGTCTCCGTGAATGTTCTATGGCGAAATAAAAATGTAGAAGAGATGACGTGGGAAGCGGAAGAGGAGATGAAGTATAAGTATCCCAACTTATTTCAGACTAAAGCCGATGCTCCGAGTGAAACATAACCTGACCAAGAGCTGACGTATGGATACATGAGGTGAGTTCCCACTTTAGATAGTTATGTTTGATGTTTAAGGCCATATGAAGCCCGATGATATGTATATGTTATTGTATGGCCGTATGAGGAAAGTTTGGATATCTTCTACTCGCTGACAGGGTTCGGATAATCCCATTTATAGGGGAAATTCAGCCAAAACAATTTTTTTTTGTAAACCTTGAGGATTAATTGGTCCCTTATGTATACATCCCATTCGAGGACAAATGTCCCTAAGAAGGAGATGATGTAACACCTCATACTTTACCCTTAGGATACATCGGGGTAAACACACATGAGTTTAATAAGATTGAGGTCATTCGTGAAGTTATAGAAGATTCATATCAATGTTGAAGAAGTTGCGTGGGGATTAGAGGTTAAACGAATTAGAGAAATAAGTTTCATCAAAGTTCGGAATATGGAGTAGGTTATAAGGACCGTATAGAATTTTGGTCATAGGATCAAGAGCTTAGTGTATAAATGAGAGAAGTCCCAAAATAATTTAGGACTTAAAAGTGTGACGATGGTGGTTGGAAATAATATTTTATGTGTACATGAAGAGGCTATGGATAAATGTTATATCACATGGTCATGATAATGAGTATATGAAGTGTGTCAAAAGTGAATTAATATTTTAGTAGATTTAGATCAAGAAATTAGTTATATAAGAAGTAGTTAAAATATTTGTATGATGTTAAGGGGACAACATGTCCATGTGGGTCCCACCAAGAGAATTACCACTAACATTATTAGTTGGATAAGGATTAAGTATTTGGTCTAAATGGATAAGGATTGAGTATTTGGTCCAAATGGATAAGGATTGAGTGTTTGGTCCAAAGTGTTGCGATGTGGAAAATTCTTGTTCATTTAAAAAGAAGTTATTTAATGCTATTTGGTTACTTAATGAAGTGTATAGGTGCCCTACGTGTATCATTTATATTAATTAGACCAAATAGTAGCAGCAACCATTCATTTAGTTTTGGCAACAATTCACTTTGGAGGAATCAAATGTCGGAAGCAATTATTTCTTTCATTTTGGGAGCAGCTCATGGAACGAACCAAATGTAACTAGCAACCTTTTAAGTTTTACTTTTCTAAATAAGTTCTGAAGAATTTTTGCAACACGTTTCTCATTCATTTTAAGGAATCAAGTATAGTTCTTCTACAAAGGTCTATAAAGAGCAAGAGTTAAGTTAAAGTAAAAGTGGTTGATAGATTCATCAAGTTAGACATAAAGGGTGACAAATCCGTCGTAATTATTTTGAGGGTCGTAAACCAAGGTAAGTTAAGGCTAACTCTTCCTTCTTTTGGCATGACTCGTATGTAAACGAACGTAATCAAATGTTCGTCCAAAGTAACTCTACTCTTGAAGGCTAGAAATGTATTGGTCCTTCATTCTATTGAAGAAGTTTATTGATTTATGTATATCTTGTCTTCTTGACTCCTAATGAAAAGTCTGTTTATATGTTAGTTCCATAATGTTAATCGGAAGTGCAACGACCTTACATCACTCTGATAGACTCATAGTGTCCTATTATAATTCATGTATTATGTACATGTATAAGCCTTGACCTCAAATGCAGTATATACACTACTATATGGTATGCATTATATATATATGTATGGGGTATGGGAAAAGGGAAGCCGTTATATACGCACCACCACTTGCAGTTGGTATATATGATGATGATTATGCCCACATAGGCCGATATGATATGATGGGATACCCACATAGGCTTGATGGCGTTATATACGCATATGTGTATATATGACCGACATTGTGCATGCACAGACATGATACTTAGACATATTATGGCCGTCAGAGGTATTCTCTACTGGTTGGTTGTTTCTTGTCTCATGTTACTTTCATGTCTCTATTATGCTATTTTTCATGCCTGACATACTAAGTACATCATTCGTACTGACATACCTTTTATTGGGGGACACTGCGTTTCATGCTCGCCGACTCAGGTAGACAGGGTGACGGTCCGCACTAGTAGGTTGCTGGTTTAGTTGATATTATAGCACTCCACTTGTTCCAAAGTTGTGTTCCAATCTTGGTACGGTGTTTTGGATATGCATAGGGGTATGACGGGGCCTTGTCCTGGCCTTATGATGTCACGTACTCTTTAGAGGCTTATAGACAGTTGTCCTGTGTATAGTAGTCGTGTATGTCCTTATCAGCCTTAGTATGTATATGTGCATAGGTTGGGTTCTTCTGTTTGCAGGATTTTACGTATCACCTTTCCAATTTATTATTTCTATGTGTCAGCAGTTTATCTCGTGACGGCCCTCGTGGCCCATGCTTAATTACGGTTAGGTGGTAAATATGTGATTGGTGGTACTCGACAAGTAAGGCCCAGGTGCCCGTCATGGCCCGCTGGTTTGGGTCGTGACATTAGCTTAACTAATTTCTCAACCAACGACCCAAATCACACCCGAACCCCTCAGGACCCAAACCAACGGCTCGACTAAGTCATAAATTGCATTCCAGATCTCATGGAATCGACAAAGCTCCGACATGGATTCATTTATCCCCGATGTTGACTTTGGTCAAACTTCTCAAATTCCTTAACTTAAGAATTTCCAATTTTACAAAGTTTAATTCAAAACTCACATGATTTCCTCGGGAACCATGCCACTCATCCTCGTAAGTCATAAAAACCATGATGAAGCTACAACAAGGGTATTTTAGGAAAAATATGTCCAAAAGCTAGATTTGTTTCCATGTACCCAGTGAACGAGAGACAAATCATACCCCCTGATAAGGTTTCTCCAACACAACCACCTATGTTTTCATCTTTTTGTCACTCTTAATTCGATAGGATACCCATTGTTCATGCCGATTACAAAGGGGAACAATGATATACTCCTAAAGTGAGACCAAATTCGATATGGGTTGCCGACGTAACCCATTATCAGAATTCAGTTGTATTCGACGTTATGTCGTACAGAGAGATTGATTTTCTTTTAATATTGTCTTCCTCACCATCATGCTCTTTGCCTTTGTCACCGGCGTTTTCTTTGCCCTCACCAACCATTATCACATAGTCTAAGATTTTATGTGTTCTTTCTAACGTGACTCTAATACCATGGTAAAAGCGAAAGGGACGCGAAAGCGGTAAAGAGACAAGAATATTTTGGGAGAATTTTCTCTGCCCTTTGTATTCACAATATGACCTCCTTTTATACAAGTAAGCCATCGCCTAAGGTAACCAATTCTAATAGGACTACAATTTCTATATTACCATAGGGGTGGCCAGTGGGCCGGTTCGGGGCGGGACGGGTCTCGGCGGGACGGGACCCGACGAGACTGGGGGAGGAGGGGATCGGTCCTCCGGCGGAACTGGCGGGATTTGGTGATGTCCCGCCCGATCCCAGTCCCAAAGGGGATCGGTCTTATTGGGGCGGGGCGGGGCGAGGTCGGGTTGGGATCGGGATCGAGATCGGGTTTTTCCATTTTTTTTCACTTAATTTAAAAAAATAACATATATAAACACTTCAATAATTGAACAAGATAGTGTAACAAAACATCCCAAGACTGTTTTTGTGCCTCTTATATTATTTAATCGAAATATAATTTTTTGTAATACAATTTCAAAATTGGAAAAAAAATCACATATTTATAAACACCTTTTCTAATTTCTTGACAATGTCTTGTGGTTCTTCGGTTGGAATTGGAATTTATTGGTCAAATTGGTCGACGTCGCTTCCACCTCCGTCGGACAAGATTTCGTTGTAGTTTTCAATTTTCATCATCTTCTTCGTTGATCTCCGGTTTACCGCACCATCTACGCTCCGCTCATATCCAATCTCTGAATAAAACTGAAATCTCCAAGCTGTCTCCCGCTAATGAGTGTGTGCTCTCCTATTTGAAATCTTCCGACAGAAAAAGCACTTTCAGACGTTGTTGATGACGCTTGAATGTTCAACACATCTCGGCCATCTTTGATAGTGTCGAAAATGTCTTCGCATTTTTCCTCTAGTATTTAAGCAAAGTTTTCTCGTCCTTCTTAATTAAGAAATACTTGGTACGGTACAACACAACCTGCAAAACAAAAATATCAAACTCGCTAACTTGATTAGTAGTGGTACCACTAAGCATTCTATTTGTAAGGCTTTCAATACTGGCCGCAGAAATAATATGTCTTTTATAAGGTTGTACTTAAAGATGTTATAGAAGAAGAAGAAGAAGATGTTATAGAAGAAGAAGAAGAAGATGTTATAGAAGAAGAAGAAGAAGAAGATGTTATAGAAGAAGCAAAAGAAGATGTTATAGAAGAAGAAGAAGATGTTATAGAAGAAGAAGAAGAAGAAGATGTTATAGAAGAAGAAGAAGAAGATGTTATAGAAGACAGTTGGTTGCTAGCACTTTCTTGTTGGTAATGCGTATATACTATTTTTGTATTCATCGTGTATGCTAGACAAAACTTCTTCTTTAGTTGGTTCTTTAGGTGGTTGTTCATTTGGTTTTTTTGGAGTTGGAGGTGGAAGTACTGTTATACAATCATAAATAGTTTCAATAAGTGTTTTACAACCGTCTATTTTAATAGTCGAATTTAATACAACATCAATAATATAAATAGTGGGAATAGATTTTTTTTTTAATTTGATAAATATTTTTTTAATAGGTGCCTTATAAGATGGTTTTTTCATATATTCATTAAGTAACAAAAAATTTATAGCTATATAAAATAACATAGTTGAAATAGTAGGATAATATATACTGAAAAATTCTTTAGTTGCTTGAAAAAATTTCTCTAATAATACAATAAGTTCTGAAAAATTGTCTCAATCATTATCTATAAGCATATCAGTTGAATTTCGATTATGGCGTTAAAAAATAAAGTTATAGGTCTTCTATAATCGTAAGCAACAAGTAGTTGTTCATATAGAGAATTCCACCTAGTCGCTACTTCTTCATGAATTTTTTATAAGGTAGTCCACAATCGTGGCAAGTTTTTTTATATTCTTTTTTCTTTGTATTCTATTACTTTTAAAAATAAAGTTTATAGCAAATTGTATTTTATTAAGAATGTCTTCAAAAAGTGATAGACCATCCGTTACAACTAAGTTATAAATATGACACACACATTTTATATGAAAATGATTAGAAAATATGGAGTTAGTAGATTTTTTAAAAGTCTCACAACATAATTATTAGAAGAAGCATTATCTAACGTAACAATTATTATTTTGTCAGTTATACCATAATAATCGCAATCTTCATGAATATTTTTTGCAATAAAATTTCCGGTGTGCCTACCATCAATATATCTATATGCTAAAATACGTTTCAGCATAGACCAATTATGATCTATTCAATGACATGTTACAATTAAATAATCATGGCCGTTAGTACTACAACCTATATCAGAAGTGATAGATACTTTGCCAGGAAAATGATATAATGCATAACATAAATATTGTTGATATTCGTGAGCGAATTTAAAAACGTCTCTCCTAACAGTTGATCTAGGAAAATCGTTAAAAGCAGGATTATACATATCTCTTATGTAATGAATAAAACCACGGGAGGAAGGAAATGAAAAAGGCAAACCCTCCACCACAACTAATTTTGCTATTGCTTTCCTATCTTTATGTTTATCGTATTTATGACCTACAATTCCCCCAATTCCCCCCGTCGTCGGGTTAATTTGACCATGTACTTGGTCTGGAACACTAAGTGAACCTTGTCCCGACTGAGAGCGCATTGGCGTACCCGACTTTGTAGCCTCATATTCATCCCACCTAGCTATGTGAAAGATTTGTACATGTCTCAATAAACCTCCCGTCCCACACTGATCTTTTCCCTATTTAAATTTATAACCATTTTTACAAATTTTGCATCTAATGCTTGATTCTCTTGGTCCATATCAAAAAAATTCCATGCAGCTGATTTTAATTTTCGTTGTGTGGGACCTCGTCTCATACTAGGGGGAATAGGAGGCGTTCCAGTTTCAGTTTGAGGTGCACTAGTGGGTGTGTCATCTAGATTAGTAGATGTGTCATCTAGATTATCTTCTAAATAAAAGTCTGATTCAGTTGCAGAATATATCTCATTATCTAATGGTTTATCATTAAAAAATTCAGTTTCATCTATATGAGTGTAATCAATCAAATCATCATGTCTAGGAATATGATGACTAGAAGAAGTACCCATGCCCTTGTTACCCCTACTAGAAGAATCACTCTTACCCTTACCCTTAAACATATCTCTTAATCCTTCTATTTTAATTATACAAATAAATAATTAAAGATAATAAAATTAAATGCGATAATTAAAATAAAGTAACAATAATAATTTAAAGAAGGCACGAAGGTACCAAACGCCGACGTAACGTCGACTTGTAATCGATGTTGAAAATTGAAATATTACTCGATGGATGATCCTCAAGCTAGTTGTCAACTTCAGTCCCAATTTTTGAACTTTGATACGATTATACAAATGAATAATAAAATAAAATATTTAGTAGGCAATGTAAAATTGTAGACTTGTAGAGAGATAGATTGAGTTGAGAGATTAGAGAGATTGTTGTAGGAAGATTTGTAAGATTAAAATGAAGAGAAAATGATGTATTTATAGTTGAAAATTTGGGTTAAAGTGTATATTTAGTAACTTAGGGGTTAAAAATAAATATTAAGGGGGTAGGGGGTTTATGGGGTGAGGGGGCAAAAAATGACCGTTGCACAACTGCCAAAATATAAAATGATCGTTGTGCAGCGGTCATTTTTGCAAAGAGGGGGGGGGGTCGGGGCGGGGCGGGGTCGGGGCGGTATGGGCCTGGGCGGGACGAGCCCAGGTCCCGTCCCGATTTCGAGTCCGATACCTTTTTTTTAAGGGGGATCGGGGCGGGGTCGGGACCGGGCTGACCCGACCCATTGGCCAACCTTATATTACCATAATTTCAAGTAACTCTATTGTAATAGGACTACAATTTCTATATTACCATAATTACCGTTGAACTATAATTACTATTAATGTATTTCCACCGCCTAAACTATTTCCGGTCACAATAAGTGCACACAACATTCATTTTCGATTTTCAAGTAGGAATTTTTATATTTGTAGAAAATGTCAAATTGAAGTATATTTCATATTTATTGGTGACGCAAGACTCTTCCATCCAATCAAACTTGATATCTAAAACATATAAAATTGATTTAACTCCAATTAGAGAAGAAGACAACAAAATATATTCACTATGAGAAATTATAGATGCTTTTCTTAGTGAAAATCTCAAATAAATCCGTAACCATTTATAATATATATAATAAACTATTAATAAGAGTGAGCCTTCACAAGCTTCGTCGTCCACCGTGGGTATTATGGTAAATTACTAGCTATTTGAACTTTCTAGAGAATGTGGACGTCAATCTAATTTCAGATTTGTAAAATTCAAATTTCTTATCCCATTCTTCTATTTACTTTCTGGTGAGTTATATTTTAATCTTCCATGGAAACATGCTCAAATGGCAATAACAATGCAGTTTTGAACATCTGCTAGCCAACAAAATTTGAAATTGTAAAGGAAGAAATCAGGATAGTTCTTACATCTCATTTATTTGTAACTGGTAATCTTTTTGGTACATGCAAATGATAGATATAGATTTTGCATGTGGTTCTGGTTCGTTCTACTTCTGCGCTATTAGAAAGTACTTGAACTACTGTGTTATTTTAAACCAATATTGATATTGGGCCTAAAATATATATATTTTTTATTGTTTGTCTTATATTTTATTATTTTAAATCAATTTTTGAGTATTAATTATAATAAGTTGTGCTTAATAAAAGCGGAAGAAATTACAAAAGAAGAAAAATGAAAGGAGACAAACAATTAATGCCTTAATGATTGGGAGATTATTGGCAATGATTGCATGCATTAAAGAAAACGTACCTGAATCAAATATGCCGCCTAGCGAAGCAGAGGGCGAGGAAGTGCTCGCTGTGCACTTGCACTTCGCCCCGCGAGACAGAAGGTTTCCGAAAATTAACTCTTCTCAATTTATTTTGGACTCATTATTTTGTTTGGACTTTTTTCTACACCTATAAATATTTCATAAGATACAATTTAGACGAGACTTCGGTTAACTTGTGATCGCGAGTTCAGAACTTTTGATCTAGAGAGAGCTTGGAGCCGTCGTGGAGGCCGGAGATTATTGAGTTTTACCTTTTCTTCTCTATACTACTAGTTTTTATATTTTCTTCGAATGATTTGATGTATTTGTTCCATGTCTATGTGACGCTAAACTTCTCGTTGGGTTATGGTTCTTTCATAAACGTTGTTATTCGAATATTGACTTCAATTAATTAGCTTATCATATTGATTTATTTATTTAATCCTGAGTTTAATTATTTGGTTGTTTGATCACCAATCGAATACTATTTACGAATCTTAGCTTGAACTCGAGAGAGGATTATAGGATAACGATAGGGTTAAATAGAGCAGGATCTCAATCCTGAGCATCGGGGAACAGATTTGCGTCTAGGATAGAGATATACCTAATTCGCCCTGCTTGGTTGATATATAGGAAATATAAATGCATTTGTGTCAAGGTTCATGACCATAAAGATATAGGCATGAAAGTAATACAAATAGGCGACTAGAGGACTCGAGAGATTCGTAGTCGTAATATCAATCATGTCAATCAGTAAAGTAGATAAATTAAGATATTGAGTCAATTGAAGAATACACAGTGATTGTTAGATAGCCCATAGCCCTAGTTTCATCTCATTGATAATATAAAAAAACGCTCTCTCTTGGTTAAAGTTCATTAATTATTTTATTTTTTATTTTAATTAGTTTAGAATCACCATTTTTAGATATTATCGCTTGAATAAATAATTAACATATTTCATTTAGTTGACGGTTAATCATAAGTTCTCATGGGTTCGATATCCGATTTCTAAAATCACTATATTACTTGCGTATGTGTTTGGAAGAAACAAATTGTTGGAGTGTAAAGCATGTAGGGGAATAGTAAATAACTATTACAAGTGCTTCGAAAGGATAAACAATAAAGATCACAACAACAAATTGTCAATCTTTTAATCTTGAACTAGAACTTCAAATCTGAATTTTATATTCAGAAATACAAGAATATGAACTGCTACATTTGTGGCTTGTAGAACCGCTGAGAATCCGAATGGTTAGTCCTTTGAGATTCAAGTTCACACCTGAAACACTTAGCAACCAATTAGATAATCACAACATCACCGACTGAGTCGAGAGATGACTCTCTGTCTTTAAGACAAGATTTCCCCCGTGTATAGGCTTTACGGAAGTGTGGACAATAGTATCCCAAGATAAAACAACAAACTATCAAATATGCAAAGCCTACACAAATGACCCAGTGAAGAACACGAATAATGAAGATTGCTAAGAGAATGATTGCTATCAGAAAAATCTAATCTCTTTGTGGTGTTGTTAACTTGTATGTTTATGTTCTTTGTGTGTAAGTCTCTATAGAATTGAGCCAAAGGCCTCAATTTATAGGTGTGCAAGATGACCTTTCAAAATGCCTCATAATGACATTCAATTGCCATGTAATGGATGACCTTTAATCCTCAAGTAATGCAGCAGCATAATGGTCCAAGTAATGGCCATTATTGGGTGGATTCAATGCTATTGAAACCACCTCAACAACCAAATTTTTGGGATTCTGACGAACAATCACTGCCTGGGAAGTGCCGCGGCGTTGTAGCATTAGCGCCGCGGCTCTAATTAGCTAGAAAGTTACTGTCGATCAGGTGTCGCGACCCTTTCCGACCCGTTCCATCTTACACTTCACACAATCCTTCCTTCGTTTACCAACGTGGGACACTTGTTATTTAGCCAATAACCGTCCATCATTCTATGTCTCAAACATTTCACTTACGTACCAATTATCTCTTTCATTAACGAAATTTACGACACTTGGCACTAAGATTGCACGTGTGTGGAAATGACGTTTCCGACGTGCGGGGCCCCAATTGTTCGAGTGATAAATAATGGGATAAACTTAATTCCACATTAGTAAATTTCAACTCAAATATGGTCTTTGAACAATGATGCTCATTAAAGTAGCATGTAGTTTTATCATTACACTATCAAATTTGAATAGGAGAGAATGATACGGTTGGAAGGGGAGCATTGGAGCAACAAGAAAATTATCTCCGTGTGCCTTATAGGTCATCAGTTTAAGCTATTGAAGCAGCCACTAATGCTTACATTTGGGTAGACTGTCTACATCACATCAAGGGGTGCGACCCTTCCCCGGACCCTGCTAACGCGGGATGCTTTATGCTCCGGGCTGCCCTTTTTACTTTTTAAAATGCTACAGTTGAGGTATTATATTAGTCCTAAACTTGACCTGTATAGTAGGCCTCTCGCATTTTATTGGTTGGTGGCATCATGTCCAACATTTGAAAAACTTAACCAATACAATCTGAAGTTATGAAGGAAGGAACCATGAGATACCAACATCACAATCTTGGAATTGATTATGTATTAAGAGCAGCACGTGGAGACTAGCATGAAATTTGTTCTGCTATTGAGCCGTTGTTTATAAGAATCTCATTCTCCATTTGATACTTAAGTTACCAAGTTGATTGAAATGGACTTTGGTCCCTGTAATGCTAAGTGGTATCAGTTTGAACTTTATATGTGCCGATCTTCGGTGATTCTCAGGTACAAATAACGTTCATTGTATTGTTGAATAGTGGAGCCTAATTCATTGCTGACTGTTAAACAAAGGTAATATACCTGTGATATACACTGAATATACAACAGTATATATCACAGGTATACAAAGCAATGGACTGGGCAGCAACAGAATAGTGGGTCGCTTGGGCCTCGGCAGTGGGCCTTCGGCCAGCAGCCAGCAGCAGCAAAGCAGAGGGTCTCTTGGGCCTCTGCAGTGGGCCTCTCGGCCAGACTGTACAGAATTGTGGACAACACAATATTGTATATATGGTATATATATTTGTAGTATATTGTAGTGTAAAGGTTACCTTAATTAGTGTTATACACTTACCATAATTGTATAGTTAGAATTATGGTAGAATTAGGGGTGAGCGGGTCCGGGTACCCTAACATTTTTTAACTACCCGGACCCTACCCGGTAAAAGATCGGTTCCTAAATTTACTACTCGGAACCTACCCGTAGCAATCATTACCCGGAACCTACCTGACCTCATGTCCGGTAGGTTCCTGCAATCACAATAAAAACACAAATTAAGCAACAATTTTTAAGCCTATGAGAATAAAAAAGAGTTCTAAAATAATTTCATCAAGTAGTTTTTTAGCCTGCAATCGGAGTTTTTAGTACCCTTATAAGAAGTTTTAGAAAACTTATTCATTGTAGAAAAGCTAATTCTGTTACCAAAACCTAAAATTGCAAGTCAAATTTGACACTCAATTAATTGAACGTGTTGATTTCAAAATAAATTTGAAAATATCTGAATTAAACTTATTTTCGTGTTCATAAGCTCTTCGATACAAAAGAAAAGCTTTATTATACTAGTAAATCCCTAAATTTCATCTTCACAACTACAAAAATATACACAAATTTTAAAAATAGATTTACATTTCAAATAAAAAAGTAATACAAATTGAAGATGAGTATCGCCTGAAATAGAACAGAAGCATATGATATTAAAAAGAAATTGAAGAGTTAGATATGAACCCATATGCATTTTAGGAATGACGTGAACACAACCAAAGGAGAGAAAGAGGCAAAGGTGAAGCTTCAATGACGACAACGAAGAAAGTACCTGAGAGAAAGCTTCAAC
This sequence comes from Anisodus acutangulus, assembly GCA_029783415.1. Taxonomy (NCBI): domain Eukaryota; kingdom Viridiplantae; phylum Streptophyta; class Magnoliopsida; order Solanales; family Solanaceae; genus Anisodus; species Anisodus acutangulus. The sequence goes on from CM056493.1 coordinate 31,363,096, forward strand.
AACGACGATGATGAAGCTCGGTGGTGTAGCTAAAACGTCATTGTTATTGAGAGAGTTTTGGGGTGGGGAAAATCAATGTGCAGGCGTGCAACAAATAATTTTGGAGAAAGTTAAAAGTGGTCCAAATGTTTTAAAAAAAAAATTTAATATTTTATAGGTTAGGGTATCGGTTAGAGATTAGGGTACCACTGTCTCTATTTGCTTGGAACCGAACCGGACCCGACATTGATCGGTTCCTAATTTTACTACCCGGACCCTACCCGTTATTATAATATATCTACCCGGAACCTACCCGTTAGTGTCGGTTCCGGTCGGGTATCTGGGTACCCTGTACCCGTGCTCACCCCTAGGTAGAATAATGATTTAGAAGTAGAATAGGAATATGATCTTCCTATTATGGAAATATGTAACTTGTATATATAGCCTTTCAATTAATGAAAATAATCAAGGGGATTATTTCTTTCATGGTATCAAGAGACTAGGTCTAAACAAAAGTTTTCTTTTCTCAAACTTTTGCCTCATTTGGCCGAGACCCCCCTTCCCTCGGGTTTTCTCTCCAAAAATCTCGTCTTCCACTCTCAAAAACCTCTCTTAAATTTCCCCTCCTTCTTTGTTCTTACAATATGTCTAAGAATAATTTTCACCCTGCCCTCACGGTTTCCAATATCAAGCTAAGTATCCCTATTGTTCTTGAGATGGAAAATGTTCAATATGCAACGTGGGCAGAGTTGTTTAAAATTCACGCTATATCTTATCAAGTTCTTCATCACATCATTCCTCCCGCTAGACCCCTTCATGCGGAGGATCCTGAGTTATGGATTACACTTGATGCTACCGTTCTTCGGTGGATATACGCCACTATTTCGCTGGATCTTCTACAGACGATTATGGAGCCGGATACCACGGCTATGGCTGCATGGAATAGATTGCGTGACATATTCCAAGACAACCAACATTCACGTGTCGTCACACTCGAGCAGGAATTCTCTCTCGTTCGAATGGACGCATTTCCAAACGTTTCTGCATATTGCAAGAAACTAAAGGAGTTGGCGGATCAACTCCGTAATGTTGGCACCCCAGTAACAAATAATCGTCTAGTTCTACAGTTGGTTGCCGGTCTTTCGGAGGCCTATAATGGTGTTGGAACTCTCCTTCGCCAAAGCAATCCTCTTTCAGACTTTCTTCAAGCTCGCTCCATGCTTACGTTGGAAGAAGAAAGTTTGGCTAAAAAGGCGGCTACCGGAGCAAACCCAGTTGTCATGGTGGCGTCCTCCCCTAGTTCTTCAGGTTTTGTGAATAATTTGGGCCAAAACCATAATAATGGTGGCGGCAAGAATAATCGCAAAAATAATAACAAAAATCGGGTGGGCAAACGCGGCGGTACAGATGGCGGTTCCGGTGGTCAACAAACAGGCGGTGGGTCCCAGCCAGGGTACAGTGGCCCACCACCGCCATGGGCCCAAGAAGCGCCACCGGGCAAAGTGAACCCTTACTATCCACAGAAGAGCAAAGAAGCTTCAATGGCCAGCTGGGTCGCCAACGCCCAGGCCCAATGCTCCAGAAGGCGCCCATCGCCGCTGCCCAACAAAGAAGACTCTCCAAAGACCTACGCCCAAAGAAGATCACGAATGGAGTCCTCGGGGCCCCGCCCTCCGCAAGCCCATCATGCAGCGAGCCCCACTCGCATCGATATCGAGGCCGCGATGCACACGTTGGGATTGACTCAACCAGACCCAAATTGGTACATGGACACCGGGGCCACTACTCACATGACTTCCGACTCAGGTACTCTCTCATCTTATTCCAATTTGAGCACCCATCGGGGGATAATTATTGGTAATGGCAGTTCTATTCCAATTCTAGGGTATGATCAGAAAACGTTGTCTCCCCCCAATCCACCACTCCTCTTGAAAAATACTTTACATGCTCCTAAATTGATTAAAAATTTAGTGTCTGTCCGAAAGTTCACAAATGACAATTCTGTTTCTGTTGAATTTGATCCTTTCGGTTTCTCTGTGAAGGATTTCAAGACGGGGAATCGTCTCATGAGGTGTGATAGTAGGGGGGATCTGTATCCTATCATGCATGGTTTCTGTCCATCGAGTCCAACCTTGCTGTCAGCTTTTGCAGCCATCTCTCCTTCCATGTGGCATGCTCGTCTGGGTCATCCGGGATCTTCTATTTTATCAGCTTTAGATAAAAATAGCTTTATTTCTTGTAAGGGTACGAGTCGTATTCCAATTTGTCAGTCTTGTTCATTGGGAAAAATTGTTAAATTACCATTTGTAGACTCCAATTCTCATACTTCTATGCCATTTGACATTATTCATAGTGACTTATGGACGTCTCCTGTTCTAAATTCAGTGGGTCATCGATATTATGTTCTTTTTTTAGATGATTATACTAGATTTTTGTGGACGTTTCCAATTGCAAATAAATTGCAAGTATTTTCCATCTTCATCAAATTTAGAGCGTTCATTCGTACTCAATTCGAAAGAGACATAAAAAGTATTCAATGTGATAATGGGAAAGAATATGACAATAGGGAGTTTTGGGAGTTCTGTGCTATTAATGGGATCAATTTTAGGTTTTCGTGTCCTCATACATCTCCACAAAATGATAAGGCCGAACGCAAAATTCGTTCCATCAATAACATTGTCCGAACTCTCTTAATTCATGCCTCCATACCTCCATATTTTTGGCATCATGCTCTACAAATGGCCACATATCTTCTTAACATTCTTCCTTCTAAAGGTCTGACATATTCCTCCCCCCTCAAAATCCTATATAATAAGGACCCTTCGTATTCTCATCTTCGGAATTTTGGGTGCTTGTGTTATCCGTTATTCCCATCCACCACAATTAACAAACTTCAGGCTCGGTCTACCCCGTGTGTGTTTTTGGGTTATCCATCAAATCATCGTGGCTATAAGTGTTTTGATTTATCCTCCAAAAAAATCTTAATCAATCGCCATGTCATTTTTGATGAAACTCAATTCCCGTTTACGAAAGTTCATACTCCCGAACCTAAGTCGTATAATTTTTTGGATGATCAAATATCCCCGTATATTATTCGGAATTTTTCGGACCTCTCTCGCACCCTAAATCCTCCGGCCCATCGCCTACCGGACCCACAATACCGCTCTCGCCCAAGATTTCCAAAGAATCGAATGGGGCTTCCAGAATTGGGCCGCCTAGCCCAATTCGAACTGACCAAATTGACGAGTCCAACAGCATCGATTTGGGCCAAGAGCCCACCGCTGCCGCCAATCCGTCCCGAGCCCAAAAAGTTCTCAAAATTCTCTCAATACTTTCTCGAGTCATAGACCGGTCACTCGAAGTCAGCGGGGTATTTTTACACCTAAAAGACATTTTAATTTACATTCGGATGTCTCTAAATCCCCCTTGCCCCGCAATCCTGTGTCGGCTTTAAATGACCCTAATTGAAAAATTGCTATAACTGATGAATTTAATGTTCTTATTGCTAATAAGACGTGGGAGTTGGTGCCCGTCCATATGTTATTAATGTTATCAGGTCTATGTGGATTTTTGCTCATAAGGAGAATTCAGATGGGTCCTTTGCTCGACATAAGGAGCGACTTGTTGGTGATGGTAAGACTCAGCAGGTTGGAATTGATTGTGGTGAGACGTTTAGTCCGGTGGTCAAACCGGCTACCATTCGCACTGTGTTTAGCTTGGCTCTTTCAAAGAATTGGCCAATTCATCAGTTGGATGTCAAGAATGCTTTCCTACATGTTGACCTCAAGGAAACAGTCTATATGCATCAGCCGTTGGGTTTCAGGGATCCCAACCGCCCTAATCATGTCTGTTTGTTGAAGAAATCATTGTATGGGCTTAAGCAGTCTCCACGGGCCTGGTATACACGATTTGCTGACTTTGTTTCGACTATTGGGTTCACTCACAGCAGGTCAGATAATTCCTTGTTCATCTACCGCCGTGGTTCGTCATTGGCCTATATTCTGTTGTATGTGGATGATATCATCTTGACTGCCTCCTCCGATGCTTTGCGCCAGTCTATCATGGCCATGCTCAGTTCTGAGTTTGCTATGAAAGACTTAGGGCCTTTGAGTTATTTTTTGGGGATTGCCGTCAAGCGTCATTCAGGTGGGTTGTTTCTGTCTCAACGGAAGTATGCTGCTGAGATCATCGAGAGGGCTGGGATGTCATCCTGTAAGTCCACTTCCACGCCGGTTGATGCAAACCCAAAGCTAAGTGCAGCAGCAGGTGCACCATACGAGGACCCGACCCGCTATCGCAGTCTTGCAGGGGCCCTCCAGTATCTTACCTTTACCAGACCTGATATTAAGTATGCGGTTCAGCAGGTGTGTTTATTCATGCATGATCCCAGAGTTGAGCACATGAAAGCCACCAAACGCATCATTCGGTATATTCAAGGGACACTGGACTATGGGTTGCACTTCTATCCTTCATCTACATCCACACTTGTCTCTTACACAGATGCTGATTGGGGTGGTTGTCCCGACACCAGACGGTCGACGTCTGGCTACTGTATGTTCCTCAGAAATAACTTGGTCTCCTGGTCGGCAAAACGTCAGACAACTTTATCATGCTCAAGTGCAGAGGCAGAATATCGAGGGGTAGCAAATGTGGTTTCCGAGTCATGTTGGCTACGTAATTTGCTTTTGGAGCTTCATTGTCCCATTCAGAAGTCAACCTTGGTATATTGCGATAACATTAGTGCCATCTACCTTTCAGATAACCCAGTTCAACACCAACGCACTAAGCATATCGAAATGGACATTCATTTTGTCCGTGAAAAGGTTGCAAAGGGTCACGTTCGCGTATGTCATGTCCCGTCTCGGTATCAAATTGCAGACATCTTTACAAAGGGTCTCCCAGCGGTTCTCTTTGAAGATTTTAGGGACAGTCTCAGCGTTCGAAGACCACCCGCTATGACTGCGGGGGTGTGTTAAACAAAGGTAATATACCTGTGATATACACTGAATATACATCAGTATATATCACATGTATACAAAGCAATGGACTGGCGATGGGTGGCGGCGGTGAACAGTGGGCGCTTGGGCCTCGGCGATGGGCAAACGGCCGGCCGGCGGCAAAGCAGAGGGTCTCTTGGGCCTCGGCAGTGGGCCTCTCGGCCAGACTGTACAGAATTGTGGACAACACAATATTGTATATATGGTATATATATTTGTAGTATATTGTAGTGTAAAGGTTACCTTAATTAGTGTTATACACTTACCATAATTGTATAGTTAGAATTATGGTAGAATAAGGATTTAGAAGTAGAATAGGAATAGGATCTTTCTATTATGGAAATATGTAACTAGTATATATAGCCTTTCAATTAATGAAAATAATCAAGGGGATTATTTCTTTCACTGACATTATGAAGACCTTACGCAGAGCGTGGAACGTTGGCGGAGCCCCCTGAATTTTTTTTATAATGTAAGGTTATTTAGTGGAAGGTATTTTGGGAATTTCGGACTTGTATTATGTTCGCCCTAGTTTTCGCTATATATAGATTATGGCGCCATTTTCTTTTTTGAGGTTGAGCAAGAGAAAAGAGAGAATTGTAAACTCAAATTTCCTATTTTATTATAGTAAAATCTACAGCGGCAAAGTGGGCGTAGCTCTCGCATTGAGAATGAACCACTATAAATTCGTGTGTTATTTATTCTTCGCTTATTTCTCAAATCCTAACATGTATATCATATTATGTTATTTCATATTTGCTAATTGTTGATCTAGGAGGAGGTCATATTTTCATCTCTAACTATTAATCTTGTTGCCTGAACTAAAAAAAAAAATTCTTCATCAAGTGCTACTATTTCCTATGGCACTGTTTTATGTTTGTCAAATTGTGCAAAGCTTGATAAAACAAGCCAAACAAAATGCGTTGTCCTAACATCAGTAAGTCTTTTTTTTTTGTGCCACATCAACTTGTAGGGTGGTATTAAAATCACTTTTTAGATGATCAGGGGTAATAGATCGTCCGATTAATTTGAGTGTAAACTCGACTTTTCGGGTATAATTCAAAGGACATTTGATGTATTTTGCCTTAATAGTGTTATTTCTACTTAGCTCATGTTATACTTTGTAGCAGTCCACAATCAAAAGAGTTGATGCCCCTTTTTTCATTTGCTTAGTAATCATTTTTTGATTTACTATTATGTGTTATTGTGTATATACTGCAATTAAGCAATGTACGAAACAATAATAGTTTTTATAATATATCAAATATTTAACTTTATTGTTTTCTTAGCTTGTAGATATTTCAACAACACAATTTAAATGTGAATATGAGACGTATCGACTACGATTGCAAATTTTTCAGGTCTTGAAGTTTTTGCCTTATTTTTATGGTAGTCTTTTTCTATTTATTGACACATACATATCAGGAGTTGATGATGAATGAACCGTACATATATTTGATCATCATTCCCTTTACCAGGATAGCTAGTACGTAGTTCATTGTCAATTTCACGGTATACACCTCCACAAGAGTTGTAATTACTTATGTTAGAAAAACTTAATTGTTACATTAGTTACTTTTCAGGGTTGATGCAACATATTTTTCTACCCTTCACAATGTTGTTCCCAAAGAAAATTTTACTTCAACATAAAAATAAATAAATATAAGTATTTTGTGACAACATACCCTTTATTCTTGTGGTCCGATCTTTTTTCGAACTTCGCACATAGCGGGAGCTTAGTGTACCGACTGCCCTTAAATATTTTGTGACAAATAATATAATATATGTGAATATATGTAATATAATGCGCGCGCACACACACATAATTATATGTATACATGTAGGTGAATTATTTTACTTTTAGGTATAAACGACCTCATCTGGCTTTGCAACAGTATTGACATGTTTATCAAATACATATTGCAATTATTTTTTGTTTTTCGGGTCAAATTTAAAAAAATATGATAATGTTAGTAATGGTAGCTGAAAGAAATAATCTCTTGATTATTTTCATTAATGAAATAATATATATACAATTTACAATTATTCATAATAGGAAAATCATATTCCTATTCTACTCCCACAACCTTATTCTAGTAGTACAAGAATCCTATAATGATGATAAGTGTACAATGCTAATTAATACAATTATTTACACTATAATTTAGCCCCAAAACCGTGATATACATTAATTATGGGAAGTGTATATCACGGGTACAATATTACACCAAACCGTGATATACACTACTTATGGTAAGTGTATATCACGTGTATATTTAACACACCTCGCAGTCATAGCGGGCGGTCTTCGTATGCTGAAACTGTCCCTAAAATCTTCAAAAAGGACCGAGGAAAGACCCTTTGTAAAGATGTCTGCAATTTGATACTGGGAAGGGACATGACAGACGCGTACTTGTCCATGAGCTACCTTTTCGCGAACAAAGTGAATGTCCATCTCGATGTGTTTAGTGCGCTGGTGATGAACTGGATTACCAGAAATGTAGATGACACTAACATTATCACAATAAACCAAGGTAGCTTTCTGAATATGACAATGAAGCTGTAAAAGAAGATTACGTAACCAACATGATTCCGAAATCACATTGGCCACCCCTCGATACTCGGCCTCTGCACTAGAGCGTGATAATGTAGACTGACGCTTCGCAGACCATGAGACCAAGTTATTACCAAGAAACATACAATAGCTAGACGTGGAACATCTGGTATCCGGACAACCACCCTAATCAACATCTGTCTACGAGACAAATGTAGATGTCGAAGACGAATATAAATGTAAGCCATAATCAAGTGTTCCTTGGATGTATCGAATAATGCGTTTGAGCGCATTCATGTGTTCAACCCTGGGATCATGCATAAACAAGCACACATGCTGTACAATATACGTAATATCTGGTCTCGTGAAAGTCATATACTAAAAAGCCCCTGCAAGACTACGATAGCGGGTCGGATCCTCATAAGGTGAGCCAGCCGCAACACCTAACTTGGGTTAGTATCAACTGAAGTGGAAGTAGACTTGCACGAGGACATGCCAACACACTCAATAATCTCAGCTGCATACTTACGTTGGGATAAGTACAACCTACCTGCATGTCGAGAGACAACAATCCCCAAAAAATAACTCAAGGGCCTCAAGTCTTTCATAGCAAACTCAGAACTGAGCATGGTCATGATCGACTTGCGCAAAGCATTAGTGGAGGCAGTCAAGATAATATCATCCACATATAATAAAATATAAGACAGGAAGTACCACGGCAATATATGAACAACGCATTATCAGACCTGCTGTGAGAGAACCCAATATTCAAAACATAGTCTGCAAATCTCTTATACCAAGCCCGTGGGCCTGCTTAAGCCCATACAAGGACTTCTTCAGTAAACATACATGATGAAGATATTTGGGATCCCAAAGACTGATGCATGTAAACTGTCTCCTTAAGATCACCATGTAAAAAACATTCTTCACATCTAACTGATGAATGTGCCATGCTTTTGAGAGAGCCAAGCTGAGCACAGTGTGAATGGCAATCGACTTGACCACCAGACTAAATGTCTCACCACAATCCACACCAACCTGCTGAGTCTTACCATCACCTACAAGACGAGCCTTATGCCTCGCAAAAGAACCATCAGAATTATCCTTATGAGTAAAAATCCACATAGACCGAATAATATTAACACCAGAAGGACGGGGTACCAACTCCCACGTCTTATTTGCAATAAGAGCATTATATTCGTCGATCATAGCAAATTTCCAATTCTGGTCATTTAAGGCAGACACGGGGTTGCGAGGTAGAGGGGATTTAAGAACATTAGAATTTAAATTAAAATGTCTTTTCGGTTTAAAAATACCCCGTTGACTATGAGTGATCGGTCTGTGACTCAGGGGACAATTGAGTGGATTTTGCGAAACATCAGGATAGGTGACGGGCTGGCCAGTAGGCAGTGGGCCAGCTGGCCCAAAACTGGAAACAAGAGCCGAGACTGGACCAATTTTGATATTGGGCTGGGCAACTGGCCCAATTACCAAAACTAAGGCTGAAACTGGCCCAATGACTGGACTGGAAACAGTGGGGATCGTCGTAACAGTAGGTCCAGAGGACAGTGGGCCCGTTGGCAGATTTTTGGTGTGGGACAAGTCCGAAAAATGATGAATAATATATGGAGAGACGGTATCGTCCAAAAATTTTTACGAACTAGGCGTAGGACTACTCACGTTAGCAAATGGAAATTTGGTTTCATTAAAAACAACATGACGACTAATGTTGATTTTATTAGAGGATAAATCAAAACATTTGTAGCCACTATGATTAGATGGATAACCCAAAAATGCACAAGGGGTAGAATGTGCCAGAAGTTTGTTAATTGTGGTGGATGGAAATAGTGGATAACATAAGCACCCAAATAACCTAAGATGTGAATACGAAATAGTCTTATTATATAAGATTTGAAGGGGGAAGGAATATGCCAAACATTTGGTAGGAAGAATGTTAAGAAGATAGGTAGGCATTTGTAGAGCATGATGCCAAAATGAAGGGGCTACGGAAGCATGGACTAATAAAGTACGGACAATATTATTAATGATACGAATTTTGCGTTCGGCTTTTCCATTGTGTGAGGACGTATGAGGACAAGAGAAACAAAAATTGATTCCATTATTAGCACAAAACTCTCAAAACACCCAATTATCATATTCTTTGCCATTATCACATTGAATATTTTTAATTTTCCGTTCGAATTGGGTGCGGATGAATGCTCTAAATTTTATGAAAGTGGAAAAAATGTGAGATTTTTTTGCTAATTTAAAAGTCCATAAAAAGTTAGAATAATCATACAAAAATAGAATATAATAACGATGACCCAAAGAGCTGAGAATAGGAGATGTTCATAAATCGCTATGAATAATATCAAATGACATTAAAGTATGAGAATTAAAGTCTACAAACGACAATCTAACAAATTTTCCTAAATAACAAAATTGACAATTCGAAGTACTACGCGTACCCTTACACGAAATAAAATTGTTTTTATGTAAAGAGGAAACAATAGACGATCCAGGGTGACCTAAACGTGCATGCCATAAGGAAGGAGCGAGAGCTGCAAAAGTAGATGGCAAGGCTGGACTCGATAGACCAGAGGTGGGCGTGATAGGATAAAGATCTCCCCAACTGTCACATCTCATGAGAGGAATCCCCGTCTTGAAATCCTTCAAAAAAAATCCAAAAGGATCAAATACAACAGAAACGGAATTATCAGTGGTGAATTTACGGGCAGGCACCAATTTTTTAATTAATTTAGGGACATGAAGGGTATTTTTCAAGACAAGAGGTGAATGGGGGGGGGGGGAGACAAAGTTTTATGATCGTAACCACGATTGGAATTGAATTGCCATTACCAACAATTATACCACAATTACTGCTCAAATTGGAATAAGACGAGAGAGTACCTTGGTCGGACGTCATGTGGGTAGTGGCTCCAGTGTCCATGTACTAATTTCCATCCGGGGGATTTAATCCAAGTGTGTGCATCGCGGCTTCAATGTCGGTAGGGGTGGGTCCCGTGGTATGGTGGGGCCGAGGCCTAAGCACGTCGGCTTGCTGGCCCGGTCCAGCAGTAGCTCTCGGGTTCTAGTGGTGGCATGATGGACTGGGCCTGCTGGAATTATGAAATTGGGCCCATGTCAGATACGAAGCATGTGGTGGGTAATAGGGGCTAGTAGGCCCAGGCCCATTGGCCCAGTTCCACGCCCATGTGCCCCAGGGCTGTGGACAGTTGGCTTGCGGCCTACTGCCCCGAGGCCCATTGGCACCCCCATTATGTCCACCTCGGTTTCCGCCATGATTTTTACCATTATGTTTACGATTTTGACCCTTTTTGCCACCACCGTTGTTGCGGTTTTGGCCGGAACTGTTGGAGACGGACGAAGAAAAGTTGGACTCGGTCATCATGATGACAGGAGGGGCCTAGTGGCCACTTTCTTAGCCAATCCTGCTTCTTCGAGGGTGAGCATGGAGCGGGCCTGATAAAACTGTGAAAGAGGACTGCTCTGACGAAGAAGCGTACCGACACCACTATAGGCCTCAGATAGGCCTGCGACCATCTGAAGGATAAGACAATCGTTTGTAACAGGCGCACCAACGTTGCGGAGTTAGTCAACCAATTCCTTTAACCTTTTGCAGTATGCTAAAACGTTGGGAAAGTCTTCCATATTGACGTGAGAGAATTCCTGCTCAAGGGTAACAACACGAGAATTTTGATTATCTTGGAATATATCACGTACTTTATTCCAAGCCGCCATCGTCATAACGTTTTGTTCGATAATCATTTGCAACAGGTCGGTAGAGATAGTGGAGTAAATCCACTGAAGAACGGTAGCATCAAGGGTCATCCACAATTTAGGATCATCCTCGGGTTTAGGCACCTCCGTATCCGAAGGGTCCGAGGGAATTATGTGGTGGAGGACTTGATGCGAACGTGCGTGAACTTTGAACAATTCGGCCCACGTCGCGTATTGGACTTTTTATATTTCACGAATGATAGGGATGTGATTCTTGATGTTAGAAACAGTAAGGACATGGTGAAATGTGTTCTTAGTCATATTAGCAACGAACGATGTAAGGAAGGGATTGGGAAGAAAATTTGGGAAAAGAAAAAAACAATTTCGGGCATGGAAACCGAGAAGAAGTGCTCGGAACCGCGGCTGTTTGGACGGAAATTTGAGAGGAAAATATGAAATCTAGACTTCTGATACCATAAAAGAAATAATCTCTTGATTATTTTCATTAATGAAAGAGTATATATACAATTTACAATTTTCATAATAGGAAAATTCTATTCCTATTCTACTCCCAAAACTCTATTCTAGTAGTACAAGAATCCTATAATTATGGTAAATGTACAATGCTAATTAATACAATTATTTACACTATAATTAAGCCCCAAAACCGTGATATACACTAATTATGGGAAGTGTATATCACGGGTATAATATTACACCAAACCGTGATATACGATACTTATGTAAGTGTGTATCACGTGTATATTTAACAGTAGCAAATATAATATTATTGAGAGAAAATAACTTTGTTAAGTTTACTTGATAACGTGGTTGTTATTGTTTGACATGTTTAATTTTCCTACATTAGATGCGATATACTCTTCCCTCTTTCAAAAATTGTGTACAATTAGATAAAAAAAAGCGATCAATTAAAGATACAATTGATAACGTTCAAAAGGACATAAGTGTTAATCAAATATTTATACATTAATTGACTTATTCCTATTGCACGGAATTAGTGAAAATCAATAAGAATAAAAGTACTAAGAGAATCAACCTGATGAAGAAAAGAGTACAAATCAAAATTGGATGGTATGCTTTCAGAAGTTGTTTTTATTATCAAAGTAGCACCCTTTAAATTATTTTAACAGAAGAATGCAACCCAATAGGCGGAAAACGTTTTAGAATTGGAGTAGTAGATTGAATAAACAAGAATAATAATAACTCTTCAACTTTCAATAGAATTGACAAAATAATAAAGAAGAATGCGGTAAGACTCCCTTCATTTTATTCATCAATAATGTATAATATATATAGTAGTACACGAATAACTACTTTAGTGAAAATGTCGGCAAGCTGCTCATTCGTAGACACGTGACTCATAGTAATTACACCTTCCTGGGTTGTATCACGAATATAGTGACAATCAACATCAATATGCTTCGTTCATTAGTGGAAAACATGATTCTGGGCTATATGCAGTGCAGACTTACTGTCACAAAATAAAGTCATAGCAAGAGGATGATCCATCTCGAGATTGCCTAATAGTGCTTTAAGCCACTTCAACTCCGAAGTGATCGCCACCATCGAGCGATACTCGGCTTTTGCGGATGATTTGGAAACCGTGTGTTGCTTCTCGATTTTCCAGGAAATGGGGGAACAACCTAGGAAAATTAGTCATCCCGTAATATAGCGCCTAGTCAATGGACAACTCACCCAATTAGAATCACACCAACCTGTTAATAACATATCACTATCAGCTCATAGCAAAATACCTTGATCCGGACTTCCTTTCAAGTATCGAACAACTCGGATAGCCGCATCCCAGTGTTCCTGACGCGACTTTTGCATAAACTGGGCTAGAATATGAACTGTATAGGCTAAGTCAGGACGAGTGAATGAAAGATAAATCAGACGATCAACCAACCGACGATATTATTTATATAACTGACAAAAATATTTTATCAAAACTCTAAGGGGACATTTTTCTTTTTATGTCACTTGTTGGTTGTTGGAGAAACCATCTAAACATTTATGTTTTCCCACTAAAATCAACAATCGACGAACAGATTTTAAAAAGGGTACAACCTTTTAGAAATGATACTTCAAATGAAATTAATTTTCTTTTTCTTTTACATTACCAAATATATGGAGACCCCACACTTTTGTATAAAACACTCAAACTTTCAGTTTTTTTCTTTATTTTAATAAGATGAGTAAAGATAATGATACAAACTTTTAGTATCATAAAAGATAACTTGAACACAAAGACTACAAATCATGCAAAACACTATAATACTTTCGGAAAGAAATAATTTCTTGATTATTTTCATTAATCGAAAGAGTATATATATACAATTTACATATTTCCATAATAGGAGAATCATATTCCTATTCTACTCCTAAAACCTTATCCGACTTGGACACTAACTATACAATTATGGTAATACAAATATTATGGTAAGTGTACAATACTAATTATACCACAACATTACCTAAACTAGGAGGCTAAAACATTACCTAAACTCTAGACCATATACACGGTCAAATAAGCAAAACTGAGAACCAATATACATAGGATATACACGTGTATATCGTGTATATCCTATAGATATTTAACACACCCCCGCAGTCATAGCGGGCGGTCTTCGAACGTTGAGACTGTCCCTAAAATCTTCAAAAAGGACCAAGGGAAGACCCTTTGTTATGATGTCGGCAATTTGATACCTGGACGGGACATGACTGACACGTACTTGACCACGATCAACCTTTTCGCGAACAAAGTGAATGTCCATCTCGATATATTTAGTGCGCTGGTGCTGAACCAGATTACCAGAAAGGTAGATGTCACTAACATTATCGCAATAAACCAAGGTCGCTTTCTGAATAGGACAATAAAGCTCTAACAGCAAATTACGTAACCAACATGATTTCGAGACCACATTAGCTACCCTCGATACTCGGCCTCGGCACTGGATCAGGACAAAGTCAACTGACGTTTCACAGACCATGAGACCAAGTTATTGCCAAGAAACATACAATAGCTAGACGTAGACCGTCTGGTGTCCGGACATCCACCCCAATCAACATCTGTATACAAGACAAGTGTGACGTCGATGAAGGATATAAATGCAAGCCATAGTCAAGTGTACCCTGAATATACCGAATGATGCGTTTGAGCATATTTATGTGCTCAACCCTGGGATCATGCATAAACAAACACACATGCTGTACGACATACATAATATTTGGTCTCGTGAATGTGAGATACTGAAGGGCCCCCCCCCCCCCCACAAGACTGTGATAGCGGGTCGGGTCCTAGTATGGTGCGCCGGCCGCAGCCCCCAATTTGGGTTTAGTATCAACTGGAGTGGAAGTGGACTTACATGATGACATCCTAGCCCTCTCAATGATCTTGGCTGCATACTTTCTCTGTGATAAGAACAATCCACCTGCATGACGAGTGACCGCAATCCCTAAAAAATAACTCAAGGGCCCCAAGTCTTTCATAGAAAACTTAGAACTGAGCATTGTCATGATAGACTGGCGTAAGACATCTGAAGAGGCAGTCAAGATAATATCATCCACATATAATAGTATATAAGCCAAGGACGAACCACAATATAAATGAACAAGGAATTATCCGACATGCTGTGAGTGAACCCAATAGTCGAAACATAGTAGGCAAATCTCTTATACAGGCCCGTGGAGACTGCTTAAGCCCATATAAGGACTTTTTCAACAAACATACATGATGAGGATATTTAGGGTCCCTAAACCCCAAGGGCTGATGCATATACACTGTTTCCTTGAGATCACCATGTAAGAAAGCATTCTTTACATCTAACTGATGGATGGGCCATGTTTTCGAAAGAGCCAAGCTGAGTACAGTGCGAATGGTAGCCGGCTTGACCACCGGGCTAAACGTCTCCCCACAATCCACACCAACCTGCTGAGTCTTATCATCACCCACAAGCCGAGCCTTATGTGCAAACGAACCGTCTTAATTGTCCTTATGAGCAAAAATCCACATAGACCTAATAATATTAACACCAGATGGACGGGGCACCAACTCCCACGTCTTATTATCAATAAGAGCTTTATATTCATTGGTCATAACAATTTTCCAATTCGGGTCATTTAATGCAGACACGGAATTACGGGGTAAGGGTGATTTAAGAACATTAAAATTTAAATTAGAATGCCTTTTTGTTTTAAAAACACCCCGTTGACTACGAGTGACCAGTTGATGACTCGGGGAAGAATTGGGAGGATTTTGGGATTTTCTGGATGCGGGATGGACTGGACAGCAGGCAGTGGGCATGCTGGCCCAACACGGTGAGCGTAAACGATGAGGAGATCGATGATCGACCGATTCGGTGTTAGAGGGACAGGCCCAATTCTTTGGCGGCCTAGTAACGACATCTTGGGCGATGGCTGTGATGGGCCAGTGGGACCAGCGGGCAGTGGGTTCGTTGGAGGATTTGGGGGTGCGGGATATGTCCAAAAAATGGTAAATAATATACGGGGATATATCATCATCCAAAAAACTATACGAACTAGGCCCGGGATTACTAAGCTTAGCAAACGGAAATTGGGATTCATAAAAAATGACGTGGAGATTAATGATGATTTTATTAGAGGATAAATCAAAACATTTGTAACCACGATGATTAGACGGAAAACCGAAAAACACACACAGAGTAGACCGGCATGAAGTTTGTTAATTGTGGTGGACGAAAATAACGGATAACACAAGCATCCAAAGACTCTAAGATGGGAATACGAAGGAGTCTTATTATATAAAATTTGTAGGGGGGAAGAATATGTCAAACCTTTGGAAGGAAGAATGTTAAAGAGATATGCAGCAATTTAGAGAGCATGATGCCAAAACGAAGGGGGTACAGAAGCATGAATCAATAAAGTTCGGACAATGTTATTAATGGTACGAATTTTTTGTTCGGCTTTTCGATTTTGCGAAGACGTATGAGGGCAAGAAAAATGAAAATTGATCCAATCAGTTGCACAAAATTCCCGAAACACCCCGTTGTCATATTCTCTGCCATTATCACATTGAATATTTTTATTTCTTGTTCGAATTGAGTTCTAATGAAAGCTCTAAAATTTAAGAAGATGGAAGAAACTTGAGATTTTTTCGCGATTGGAAAAGTCCATAAAAATTTAGAATAATCATCCAAAAAGAGAACATAATACCGATGACCCAAAGAACTAAGAACAGGAGACGTCCATAAGTCTCTATGAATAATATCAAATGACATTAAATTATGAGAATTAGAGTCTACAAACGACAACCTAACAATTTTTCCTAAAGAACATGAATGACAATTCGGAGTACTACGAGTACCCTTACATGAAATAAAATGATTTTTATCGAAGGAAGATAAAACAGACGACCCCGGATGATCAAGATGAGCATGCCAATAGGAAAGAGCAAGGGTTGCAAATGCTGACGGCAAGACTTGACTAGATAGACTGGAACTTGGCGTGATAGGATAAAGATCTCCCCTACTATCATACCTCATGAGAGGACTCCCCATCTTGAAATCCTTCACAGAGAAACCAAACAGATCAAATTCAATAGACACAAATTTATCAGTGGTGAATTTCCGGACATACACTAAGTTTTAATCAATTTGGGGTTATGTAGGGTATTTTTCAAGATAAGGGGTGGATGGGGGGGGGAGACACAATTTTATGACCATAACCACGAATTGGAATAGAATTACCATTACCAACAATTATGCCACGAAGGTTGCTCAAATTGGAATAAGACGAGAGAGTACCTGAATCGGATGTCATATGGGTAGTGACACTAATGTCCATATATCAATTTGGGTCCGGAGGATTTAATCCAAACATATGCATTGCAGCTTTGATGTCGGTAGAAGTGGGGGCCACTGCATATTGGGCCTGCGGGGACCGAGGCCCAAGTACCCCTGCTTGCTGCCTCGGTCCAGATAGATTACTGAAATTGGGCCACTGCATGTTGGGCCTCGACTGTTGCTGGCCAGCCCACTGCCAATGAGGATGTAATCTTTGGGCTGCCTTGCTCGACCAGCTAGGCCCCATCGCCAATGCATAGGGGCCCGCGAAGGCCAAAAGCATTCTTCTTCTTTGATCGCCCAAAGGACCACCACCGCCACCACCACTGTTTCGGCTGCCGCTAGTGTTGCCACCGCGATTCTTGCTATTAATTTTCTTATTTTGTCCTTTTTTGCCGCCACCGTTGTTGCGGTTTTAGCCCGAGTTGTTGTAACCGGTAGAATGAAAAGTGGCCTCGGTCATCATGACTACGGGACTAGCACCGGTGGCCGCCTTTTTAGCCATGCCTGCTTCTTCGAGTGTAAGCATAGAACGAGCCTAATAAAATTGCGAAAGATGATTGCTTTGACTAAGAAGTGTGCCAACACCACTATAGGCCTCGGAGAGGCCTGAAACTATTTGGAGGACCAAACGATCATTCAAAACCGGCGCACAAACATTGCGGAGTTGGTCTGCCAATTCCTTCAATCTTTTGCAATACGCCGAAACGTTAGTGAAGTCTTCCATGTTGACGTGGGAGAATTCCAGATCAAGAGTAACAGCTCTAGAATTTTGATTATCTTGGAATATATCACGTAGTCTATTCCAAGTTGCCCTCAATAATTATTTGCAAAAGATCGGTAGAAATCATGAGGTATATCCATTGAAGGACAACGGCATCAAGAGTCATCCATAACTTAGGATCATCCTCGCGTCTTGGCACCTCTGTATCCTCAAGAGCCGCGGGGATTATGTGATGGATGAGTTGATGCAGGCGTGCATGAATTTTGAACAGTTCTGTCCACATCGCATATTGGACGTTTTCTATTTCAAGAACAAGAGGGATGTTATCCTTCATGTTAAAAACTGTAAGGGAAGGATGAAACGTGTTCCTTGATGTAGACATACTGATAGAACAATATGTGATTGAGAGATTTGGAAGAAAAAATTGGGAGAAAGGATGAACCGTCGGCACAAAATCGGAGAAGAAGGGCTCATTTTTTAGGCTTAGGACGAATGAATTTGCAAGGAATTTGGAGAGGATTTTAAGTTCTAGACTTCTGATACCATGAAACAAATAATCTCTTGATTATTTTCGTCAATTGAAAGAGTATATATACAATTTACATATTTCCATAATAGGAGAATCCTATTCCTATTCTACTCCTAAAACCTTATTTTACTTGGACACTAACTATATAATTATGGTAATATAAATATTATGGTAAGTGTACAATACTAATTACACCATAACATTACCTAAACTAGGAGACTAAAACATTACCTAAACTCTAGACCATATACACGGTCAAATAAGCAAAACTGAGAACCAATATACATAGGATATATACGTGTATATCGTTATGAAAAAAATATTGTTACCTATGAAATAACAGTTAAAAGGAATAATGAAATGCAGTAACATAATTTATTACACTAAAACAATTGTTATACAATTTTGCATTGATGAGGATAAAGACACAAACCTCCTAATATAACTCAAACTCTAGACCTATTGCTTTAATGTGAAGGTCTTCGGTTAAAGCCAGGTAAATTTCATATTTGTTTAGTTGAAAAGTTTAGTACTATGTTTTAGTTGAAAAGTTTAGTAATATGTTTGCAGAAAATTAAAATGAAATCACTAATCATGATGGCATATATGTACTCTGCTTTTTAATAAATCATTAGCACTGTGCTAATCGTAGAAAAGTAATTGCTTGATTAATATTCTTCCAATGGTACAATATATATACAATCATATTATGTTTGATTAATGGAAGACTAATCTACCTTACCTCCAGTCGACCTTTTGTGAATTAGTGTAAAATAATTATGCTTGATTAATGGAAGACTAATCTACCTTACCTAAAATATAAGATACTAATTACAATTATTCTAATTCCAATATATTACACTATCAATTATAATTAATGAAGAATAAAGGTAATTAAGGGATTGCCTCATAATTACTCTAATAGTCCCCCACAGTCTTAGCTGGAGGTTTTCGAATGTTGAGACTGTCCCTGAAATCATCAAAGAGTACGCGCGGAAGACCGTTTGTGAAGATGTCAATAATCTGATAATGGGATGGCACACGGTGAACACATACTTGACCACAAATAACTTTTTTTCGGACAAATAAGATATCCATTTCAATGTGTTTCGTGCGCTGATGCTAAACATGATTGCCAGATAAGTAGATCGCACTCACATTGTCATAATAGACCACTGTTGCTTTGTCAATCAGACAGTGTAGCTCCAGCAGTATATTTTGGAGCCAACATGATTCAGCAACTACATTGGCGACCCCTCGATATTCTACCTCAGCACTTGACCGAGACATGGTGGATTAACATTTGGATGACCATGAAATGAGATTGTCATCCAAGAACACATAATAACCAGAAGTGGAATGACGTGTGTCCGGGCAGCCACTCCAATTTGCATCTGTGTAGGCTGAAAGACTCGAGTTGGAGGACTTATACAGATGAAGTCCAAAATGGAGTGTACCCTTAACATACCGCAAAATCCTTTTGAGAGCCCCCATATGTTCCTACTTTGGATCATGCATGTGTAAACAAACTTGTTAAACCGCATAGGAAATATCTGGTCTTGTAAAGGTTAGTTACTGCAAGGCCTCTGCTAGACTACGGTAATGGGTAGGATCGTTGTATGGAGTTCCGACATCCTTACTCAATTTTGCTTTTGTGTCAACTGGAGTATGTGAGGGTTTGCAGGATGACATCCCTGCTTTGTCAAATATTTCTTTGGCATATTTCTTTTAACTGAGAAACAGTCCACCTGCATATTGAGTGATAGCAATGCCAAGAAAATAATTCAGCGGACCTGAGTCATTCATTGCAAATTCTGCTGCAAGAAGGGACTTAATAGACTGGCGAAGTGAAATGGATGATGCTGTGAGAATAATATCATCGACATACAAAAAAATATATGCCATGTCAGCTCTTTTCCGATAAATGAACAATGACAGATCAGACTTGCTGTGAGAGAATCTTAATTTGGAAACAAATCCTGCAAACCTGTTATACCATGCCCAAGGAGCTTGTTTCAAACCATATAAGAATTTCTTCAATAGGAAAATATGATCTGGACGTGTATAATCTCGGAAACCCAACGACTGATGCATGTACACTGTCTCCTATAAGGTGCCATGTAAGAATGCATTTTTAACATCTAACTGATGAATGTTCCAAGATTTGGAAAGAGTCAAGCTGAGAACAATCCAGATAGTTGTTGGCTTAACCACCGAAAATAATGTTTCACCACAATCTACCCCAGCCTACTGAGACATGCCATTACCAATAAGACGAGCTTTGTATCTCGCAAAAGAACCATCAGAATTCTTCTTATGACAAAAAACCTACATAGACCGAATGCCGTTCACATTAGATGGACGTGGTACTAATTCCCACGTCTTATTTGTAATAAGAGCATTAAATTCGTCTAACATAGCGGCTTTTCAATTCGGGTCGGATAAGGCAACTTTGGTATTTTTTGGTAGAGGTCATGGTTGAACGAAGGATAGTAGGTTAAAGTGACATTTGAGCGGAAAAATACCGTGCATGGCACAGGTTTCAATGGTCCGAGGCTGTTCCATTACTAGGTGGGTAGTAGGGTTCTCGGGTATGTTATTGGGTCGATGGGATGGAAGTGGCCCAAGTGAAAAGGTGTAGCAGTTTCGGTATTGGCCTGGGCTCCAGATTTGGATTTGGTTAAGGGTGTAACTGAAGTAGTAGTGGACTTCCCCAATTGGGCCTGCCTTCCATGAAAATGGGACTGGTCCGAGACCAGCGGTGACAAGGCAGTGATCTCTGGTCCAGTCCCATTTAGTGGTTGGGCCGAAAGTTGTGGGATATTTTATTGGGTTGGTTCTACATGGGTTTGGACATTTAGGTGGTGGTGTAAAATGGGATGTATTCCATTGTCTAGAAAATCATATGAAGGTGAGGATGCCACATGAGACTTAGCAAACGGGAATATAGACTCATCAAAAATCACATGACGACAAACAATTATTTTTCCATTCGTCAAATCATAACATTTATATTTTCTATATGATTTTATGGGTATCCCAAAAACACACAAGGAGTGGAACGAGCCTGCAACTTGTTAATGGAAGTAGACGGAAACAAACGATAACACAAACATCCAAACACCATCAAATGTGTAAAAGACGGGAGACAATGATATAACATTTGTGTAGGAGACACATTGAAGAGTAATTTACTAGAAAGAATATTTAAAAGGTATGTATCCATTTGAAGTGCATGGTGCCAAAACTTTGGTGGTGTGGATGAATGCACAAGAATAGAGCGAATCATATTATTAAGCGTTTGAATTTTTCTTTTGGCTTTCCCATTTTGTGGTGAGGTATGTGGACACGAAAGACGCAAAAACATCCCTTTTGGTGACAAAAATCATTAAAGTGGGTATTTATGAATTCCCCCATTGTCATATTGAAAACGTTTAATGCTTTTGGCAAATTGAGTTTTGGTAAAAATACTAAATTATTTAAAATGGTGTAGGTTTGTGATTTATGTCCTAATGGGAAAGTCCAGAAAAAATTTGAATAATCATCTAGAATGAGCATATAGTATTTATGACCTGCAGAACTCAAAACTGGTGATGTCCACAAATCACAATGCATAAGATCAAATGACACAAAAGTATGAGAATTAGAAGGTGTAAAAGGAAGCTTAACATGTTTATCAAACACACAAGATTGGAAAACAGAGGAGTCCAAAGGTTTATTACAAGAAATCAAATTATTCTTCCTAAAATTATTAAAAACTTGCTCTTCTGGGTGTCCCAATCGATTGTGCCATATAGTAGGAGAAATGGCAGCAAAGGTTGATGGTTTGTTCATGCTATTTTTGGAAACAGAGGTGACGGGATACAAGTCTTCCATGTTATTGCATCTCATAAGTGGCATCCCCGTCTGAAAATCCTTCACAAAGAAGCCAAACAAATCAAAATTTATAGAAACATTGTTGTTAATTGTAAAAACTCTAATAGAAATAATATATTTAATTAGATTTGGTGCATGTAAGACATTTTTCAAGTGTAATGGTGGGCGTGGATAGGGTAGTGTTACCTAACCAATACCACGAATTGGAATTTCTTGCCCACTGCCGATAATAATATTTTTATTATTGCTCATATTAAAATAAGATGAGAGATTACCTTGATATGCCGTCATGTGTGACGTAGCCCCTGTGTCCATGTACAATGACTCATCAGGAACACTTAGATGCATGTTTTTCATGGCTTGTTCGATGTTCGTGGGTGCATAACCAACAGAAGATGGTGCCTGAGCCGCAAACGCATGTTGTGGATGATATCCAAGAATATCGGGTGTCGATTTGAAGAGGGAGGAGGTCGGGCCCACGATGAGGTCGGATATAGGCATGGAGGGGTAGCCCACTGTGGGGCCAGGCCCACGGTGGGTACTGCCCCCACTAATTTCCAACACTGCCAGCCCGCCACTACCTGGAATGTCCACTGCCGCCGGCAGGTTGGCCATCGCCTCTCCCCCGTCCCTTTCCACCGTTATTTTTCCTTCATTGTAATGGTTTGAATCACATTTTGACAATTATTAGAACGATTACCATGGCCCCCTGAACTAGAATTTTGGGGCTCCAAATCTGTAGAAGATGAGTTGGTGGAGACGAGAGCGGTTCCGGCGGTGGTTGCTCCAGAAGATGCATGTTTTGCTTTCCGCGTTTCCTCAGAATTAACCTTGAACGGACCTTATAAAAGGGAGGCAACGGGTTGCTTTGCTGAATGAACATAGCAACACCATCATAGTGTTCATTCAACCCCACAATCAACTGAAGGACCAACCTTCGATTTGTCACGGGCGAATCAACGTTGTATAGTTGGTCCGCAAGTACTTTTAATTATGGACAATAGGCTGAGATGTTGGAAAAGTCATCCAAATTAATATTTGTAAATTGATGTTTAAGATAAACGGCACTAGAAACTTTGTTATCTTGAAAAATATTTTGTAACCTTTCCCACGCATGTTGAGTCGTAGACTTTGGTTCTAAGATGGTATGAAGAAGATCATTCGAAATTGCGCCATAAATCCATTGAAGGACTATAGGATCTAACCGAGACCATAGTTTCTTGTCCACCGTAGTGGTATCCGACGGTGACTCGCACGGGATAATATGATCAATTAACTCATAAGCGCGGTAATGAATTTTGAACAATTCTGCCCAAGGGGTATACTGCCCTTTCTCCATTTTAAGAGTTATGGATATAAAGTTCTTGACGTTATTAACGGCAAAAGCGGGATGAAATATTTGTTTTTCGGCCATTGGTCCACAAGAAATCAATCTAGAGAATGAAAGGAGTAGTGTTTGATGTTTTGGGAGTGGAAAAACCCTTAGGATTTCAGATAGAAGGTAGCCGAAGATGGGGGGTTTTTAGATGGCGGCTAGGGTTTTGCTAGGTTGAAGAAGTGTTTAGGGTTTTTGGTAGGGTTGGCCGAAAAAATTAGGAGAAAGAGAGGAGGAAATCGTGTAGAGGGAGTAAAGAATTAGGGCTAAGGATCTTAGACTCTTGATACCATGTAGGAAAGTAATTCCTTGATTAATATTCTTCCAATGGTACAATATATAGATAACCATATTATGCTTGATTAATGAAAGACTAATTTACCTTACCTAAAATATAAGATCCTAATTATAATTATCCTAATTACAATATATTACACTATCAATTGTAATTAATGAAGAATAGAGGTAATTATGGGATTGCCCCATAATTACTCTAACACTAATATCTGAGGATACACTTCTATTCAAGAAGATAAACATCAAACCAATGATGCAATACGAATCTAATTGGCAAACAAACGGGAACAAAATGAAAACCAATTAACAAAAACATTAATATTTTAATAATCATCAAAAGTCGAATCAGTAATCACATACCATGCGAGTTGTAGATAAATAAAGAAAATTAGACCTAATTGAACCTAAAAATAATTTTAGAAAAAGATAGACTGACTGAAAATTGAGTTAAGGTATTTGTTTTACTTTCTTGGATTACCCTCACAAAGAGTAAAGAAACACATAAATTGCTAGACTTTGCAATTTTTCGTTCTTGTATGAATACGATGATCTGATCTGAGTTGTTGCTATTGTTTGGTAGTTCGCCCCAGAGTCCTTTGGTTTTGTGGCAAGACCAGCACAGGGATAAAGAATCAGGATATAATGATGGAAGAAATAAGGAGTTTACTAAGAAAACAATCGGTGTAACTTTTTTTTTTTTTTTGATAAGTAGTAGGGTTTTTTTTTCCAGTAAGGGGTTAAATAATAATTAAATGGGCTGAGGGTATTTAGGTAATTTAATTTACTATAGTAGATAGATATACAGATTTATAACTAATTTATCTCCTAAGATATAAGGCACGCTCAACCAGATTTATCTCACAAGAGTGATTTTGTTTCTGACTGCACAAAGAATACTAATATAACCACCAACACCAGCCTCAATAATGATCAAATCATCAAAATTGAAAGCCCCGAAAAGAGAAAACAGAAGTAGGAAATGAAACGATATAGGGAAGGAAGTTTATTCCATGAGTTTATTTCATTTCTAAGTTTACAATATATATAACTTTAATAATCAAGTTTTGCTATTTATAAGAATATACTAATTAATGTAATTGATCTAATTAATCATAATTGATGATACTAATTTACAATTGATTGATCTACAATATTCTTGATTGATTTTGGAGATAATTATGGGATTGACCCATAATTGTCTTAACAGTCCCCCGCAGTCTTAGCAGGAGGTTCTCGTATGCTGAGACTGTCCTTGAAATAATCAAATAGTACGCGCGAAAGACCTTTGGTGAAAATGTCAGTAATCTGATAACGGGACGGTACATGGAGAACATAGACTTGTCCACGTGCAACTTTTTCTCGGACAAATAATATATCAATTTCTATGTGTTTTTTGCGTTGATGCTGGACAGGATTATCGGATAAGTATATCGCACTCACATTATCACAATAAACCACAATTGCCTTTTCAATTGGATAATGGAGTTCTAAAAGGATATTACGGAGTCAACATGATTCAGCAACCACATTGGCTACCCCTCGGTATTCTGCTTCTACACTTGACCGAGACATTATTGGTTGTCGTTTGGATGACCATGAGATAAGGTTATCACCCAAAAATACATAATAATCAGATGTGAAACGACGTGTGTCCGGACAGCTACCCCAATCCGCATCTGTATAAGATGAGAGATTCAAAATGGAGGACTTATACAGATGCAGGCCAAAATGAAGAGTACCCTTGATATACCGTACAATTCGTTTGAGAGCCCCCAATATGTTCTTCCTTCGGATCATACATATGTAAACACACTTGTTGAACCGCATAGGAGATATTAGGTCTCGTGAAAGTGAGGTACTGTAAGGCTCCTGCAATAATGCAATAGTGTGTTGGGTCACTGTATGAGGTCCCTGTAGCGTTTCTTAATTTGGCCTTTGTATCCACATGTGTGTGTGACGGTTTGCAGGAGGACATACCAGCTTTTTCAATGATATCCTCGGCGTATTTCTTTTGACTGAGAAACAAACCACATGTATATTGGGTTACAACAATTCCCAAAAAATAATTTAATGGACCCAAATCCTTCATCGCAAATTCAGATGCAAGAAGGGACATAATAGACCGACGAAGTAATGTAGATGAGGTCGTGAGAATGATTTCATCTACATATAAAAGGATATAAACCATGTCGCTGGCCTTCTTGTAAATGAACAAGGACTGATCAAACTTGCTGTGTGAGAAATCTAATGTGGATACAAACCCTGCAAACCTGTTATACCATGCCCGTGGAGCCTATTTCAAACAATATAAGGACTTTTTCAATAGGCAAACATAATCCGGATGTGTAGAGTCTCGGAAACCCAATGGCTGGTGCATGTAGATTGTCTCTTGCAAATTGCCATGTAAGAAAGCATTTTTGACATCCAACTGATGAATGGACCAGGATTTTGACAGTGCCAGGCTAAGAACCGTTCTGATAGGTGTTGGCTTAACCACTGGACTGAATGTTTCACCACAATCCACACCAACCTGCTGAGACCTGCCATCACCAACAAGACGAGCTTTGTATCTCGCAAAAGAGTCATCAGAATTCTTTTTATGGCAAAACACCTACATGGACCGAATAATGTTGACATTAGATAGACGGGGCACTAACTTCCACGTCTTATTTTTAATAAGAGCATCAATTTCGTATAACATGGCAGTTTTCTAATTCGGATCTGATAAGACTGCTTTGGGATTTTGTGGTAGAGGTGATGGTTGGACCGAAGATGTTAGGTTAAAATGGTGTTTGGGCCAAAAGATCCCATGCATGACACGGGTTTCATTGGTCCGAGATTGGGCTAACTTCGTTGTGTGGGGATTAGGGATCTCGGCCAATGTAGTGGGCCGAGAGGGGGTGGTGGTTTGGGCCAAAGTTGAATTAAGTTGGAGTTGTGTTTCCACCGGTTATAGGGCTGGGAGTTTGGGCTTGGATTACGGGTGTGGGAGAAATGTCCCCCCTCAATTGGGCCTGACAGCCACTTGAAGTGGATTGGGCCGAGATCATCGGTAAAGAGGCAGTAGCCTCTAGATCGCGGACCGGTCCAGTCGTATTTAGTAGTTGGGCCAGTCCCATCGTAATTTGGGTGTTAAGATGGTGTTGTAAGATTGGATGTATTCCATTGTCCAGGAAATCATAGGAAGGGGGAGATGCCACATGAGATTTAGCAAACGGAAATGTAGACTCATAAAAAATGATGTGACGAGAGATAATGACCTTCCCGTTCATCATATCATAACAATTATACCCCTATGATTTTGTGGATATCCCAAAAACACACAAGTAGTGGAACGGGCCTGAAGTTTGTTAATGGTAGTGGACGGAAACAAGGGATAACACAAACACCCCAAAAACCCTCAAATGTGAAAAAGACGGGATGCGGTGGTACAACATTTGTGTAGGTGATACATTGGAGAGTATTTTGCTAGGAAGAATATTTAAAAGATATGTTGCCATTTGGAGGGCATGATGCCAAAAAAGTTGGTGGTGTGGATGAATGCACAAGAAGTGTGCGAATCATATTGTTAATCGTTTGAATTTTTCTTTCTGCTTTTCCATTTTGAGGTGATGTATGTGGACATGAAAGACGCAAAGACATCCCATTTTGTTGACAAAAATCATTAAATTGAGTATTTATGAATTCTCTCCCATTGTCACATTGAATTTGTCAAATTGAGTTTTGATAAAACCACTAAATTGTTTAAAAATGGTGTAGGCTTGCGATTTTTTTCCTAAGGGAAATGTCCATAGAAAATTCGAATAATCATCCAAAATGAGCATATAATATTTATGACCTGCAGAACTCAAAACGAGTGATGTCCACAAATCACAATGCATAAGATCAAAAGGCATAAGTGTATGTGAAGTAGAAGATGAAAAGAGAAGTTTAACATGCTTCCCAAACACACATGTTTGACAAACAGAAGAGTCCAACAATTTATTACAAGTAACAAAATTATTCTTCCTAAGATTATTGAAAACTGATGCTCCCGGGTGTCCCAACCGATTGTGCCATACTATAGGGGAAATAGCTGCAAAGGTGGATGGTTTGGTCACATGATTGTTCGAACCGGTAGTGATGGGATACAAGTCCCCCGTGCTATCACATCTCATTAGTGGCATCCCCGTCTGAAAATCTTTCACAGAAAACCAAACGGATCAAAATTGATAGAAACATTGTTGTCAGTTGTAAAACGTCATACATATACCAACTTTTTAATCAGTTTTGGTGCATGTAAGACATTTTTCAAATATAATGATGGGTGTGGGTTGGGCGGTCGAGAAGTGTAGAGGAGTAAAAGGAAATTTTAAAATTTGGCTCTGATACCATGAAATGAAATTTATTCCATGAGTTTCTTTCATTCTCAACTTTACAATATATACAACTCTAATAATCAAGTTTTGCTATCTATAAGAATATACAAATTAATGTAATTGATCTAATTAATCCTAATTGATGATACTAATTTACAATTGATTGATATACAATATTCTTGATTGATTTTGGAGACAATTATGGGATTGTTCCATAATTGTCTCAACATATATGTTACTTGTAGCCTTTTCTGTTTCTTTCCGTGTCGTGTGTCAAACTCTTCAGATAATATACAATTCATCCTAAAGGGAGCATATTTAACCGATAATAAAAGGATAGTATGCAAATAAAATTCACTATTGTTTTCAAAACTGGACTAAAAGTTACCATAAGAAATCAATCTTGAGGTCACACAAACCCGTGTGTCCATGCAAACCTTTGGTTATTTATTTGAGTATGGTACATGGGATGCTCTAAAGAAGATTTTTGCTATGTCTAGTGTGCCTACCAAGAGTCTGGATATGTATCTAAAGTGGCGCATATCAACCCCAAAAACCTGATGAGTTTGCAGCCATGTACCTTCATTTGCCTTATATCTAAATTCACTTAATATATTTTAGTTTAATACACGTTACAATTTTAAACAATGTAATAATGATAGGTAGTAAAAGAGGCTCAATTCCATTATCTTTATGATTCTTGATAGTACCACATTTACTACGAATTGTTTTTACGATCTTGTACATTAGTGTTATAGGAGTAGTGTTTGATTGAAGGACAAAAACGTCGATCAACTTTATGTGGGCAATTTCAGTCCTTCAGCTTTTCACTTTCGGTGTTTCTAAACAACTTTTAGAATAGCATGATATAGATTATGTCTATATGTGTGAGTTTTATGTTTATATTGTCTGATTTGAAATCTATAACTGTTTCTGTATTATATGTTGTAGCAAGTAGCATAGGTGGAGCAAATGATGTAGCTTTATCATCATATGTTTAACTGTTGTGAAATTAAATGTTCAATCATTGTATAACTAAATCCGTGGTGACTACTGATTTTTTTCTCCGAATTTTGTGATATTGACCATTGTTTAGGCATCGCCTTGTCACTTTGCTGATCTGAAAAATCTAAATTCTATTGTCAGATAAAAGTTGTGGTTTATCTTTGAACTATCCACTGGTGAATTATGCTTTTCTAAAAGGTTGTGCTTTCTGTTAAATCATAGATAATATTTTCCTGTTACAACTATTAGCGAATATTCTCAGAATATTCATCGTATATTTTGTAATTATGATAAATGTATATTTAAGGTAACTTAGGATTCTAATTGTATTAGGAATCAACCTTTGTAAGGTAAGTTAGGATTCGTACCATATTAGGAATCAACCTTGTACAGCTATATATATTGTGAATAATGAAAGAAATTCCTAAGGGAAATTATTCTATCTTTCATGGTATCAGAGCCTAAAACCTAAATCCTCATTCCCGGCCGAAATCAGATTTTTTTTCTGCTTTGACAAAAAAAAAAAAAAAAAAAAAATTTTTTTTTTCTGGTTTCTTCCTCCATATTTCGGCCAAACCAGAAAATTTCCTTCCCTCGACAGGCGGCAACCATGTCTTCCCCCACAAATTCCGTTTTATCCACTGGCACACTTGAAAACCCCTCTCAACGTTCAGTAACTTCTTTTCATCCGGCATTCGCCGTTAACAACATCAAGAATTTTATCCCTATAATTCTTGACCAAGAAGACTGTCAATATTCCATGTGGATGGAACTATTCTACATTCATGCATGTGCATACAACGTGCTCGATCACATTGACGAATCTGTTCCTCGTCCCACCGATGTTCTGCACTAATCTGGCGTCGTCTTGACGCCATCGTCAAACAATGGATCTACGGCACCATCTCCAAAGATCTGTTATGCACTATCATGAAAACAGGTGCTACGACACGTGAACTTTGGGTCCGGCTAGAAGAAATCTTTCAGGACAATAAAAATACTCGGGCTGTGTATTTGGAAGAGCAATTCAACAATACCCGCCTCGAGAATTTTAACAACATGTCCGAATATTGTAAGCAACTGAAACTCATAACCGATCAACTATCCAACGTCGGGACTCCTGTTTCAGAAACCAAGATGGTGCTTCAACTTGTTGCGGGTTTACCGAAAGGTGAATATGACACACTCGCAACAATGATTCAACAAGCCGACCCTCTCCCAAGTTTCAACAAGGCACGTTCACAACTATTGTTGGAAGAAACTAGACGTGCTAAACAAGAGGAACATAATCAAAAGGCGTTAGCCGTTGACGGGATGGCAACACCTGCGGCCAACAACAACCAGCAGTTCCAGCAGCAGCAGCAGCAACAGAGCGGCGGAGGTCGTGGCGGCAGAGGTCGCAACAACAAAGGCAAGGGCCGCGGAAAGGGCCAACGCAACCGGATCGACAACAACGACCATCGGACAACAAAGAAGAAGGGTCCAACCAGAAGCGGCGATGGCCCAACCAGCAGAATCGGGCCTCGCCGCATGCCCGCATTCGACCGCAGGGCCCTGGCCCAGCAGCCTTGGTCGATCGGGCCTGTTGGGTCCTCGCCAGCCACCAGCAGCCCACCAAGAAGCGGCAGCGAGCCCACTGACAGGCCCAAAGAAGAAGAAGAATCGCAGCACCCATTGCGATCAGCCCAAAGAAGAAGCCAGCTGGCCCCGACTGATTTGGGCCAGGCATACACCACCGTGAACCTTCAACGGCACGACAATTGGTACATGGACACCGGAGCCACATCTCACCTCACCCGGTCGTCAGGTAACCTATCTCAACTACGTCGGCTAAAGTGTCCTCAATTTATTACTGTCGGCAATGGTAATCGCATTCCAATTGAAGGTTACGGTAACACACACACCAAACATCCACATCCACCTTTCTCCCTAAATCACGTCCTATACACACCTAACATCATTAAAAACTTAATCTCTGTTAGAAAATTCACTAGCAATAATTCTGTGTCTGTCGAATTTGACCCTTTTGGTTTTTCTGTGAAGGAACTCAATACGGGGAAAATTCTTACACGCTGCAATAGTGTGGGAGACCTCTACCCATTCACTCAATCTTCCGCTATCAGACCACAAGCACCTCTATCCCTTGCGGCGATCTCTCCCTCAACTTGGCACAACAGACTCGAACACCCCGGAGACCCAGTTTTAACTTTTCTTAGAACTTCTAAGCGTATTCAATGTAATAATGAGAAAATTGCCCAACACTGTTTTTCTTGTCCACTAGGCAAACATACTCGTCTTCCCTTTATGTCATCAAACAGTGTTACTTTTTCTCCTTTTGATATTGTTCATGCTGATTTATGGACATCTCCGATTGCTAGCTCTTTGGGTCATAAATTCTATCTAGTATTCTTGGATGATTTTTCACATTTTGTCTGGATTTACCCACTAAAATTCAAATCTGAAGTTTTTGCAAAATTCCTCGAGTTTCAAAAATTCATTAAGACACAATTTGAAAAACCTATTAAATCATTCCAATGTGATAATGGACGTGAATTTAATAACTCGGCATTTCACAATTTCTGTTCTAAACAAGGCATGGTTTTCCGTTTTTCTTGTCCCTATACTTCTCCCAAAACGGAAAGGCTGAAAGAATTATACGTACCATCAATAACATGGTCCGCACACTTGCTTCATGCCCGCTTACCACCGTCTTTTGGGTCTATCTTTGTCAAAATGGTAGAATCCCTTCTAAATATTTTACCAACTAGCACACTCCAAAACAAAACCCCTACAGAATCTTATACCGTGAGGCAACCATCATATGATCACCTCGTATTTTTGGATGCTTATGCTACCCCAACATAGCCTCCATCGCACCCACAAACTTGCCCTCGCACTCTTCCATGTGTCTTCCTTGGTCTATCTCCTAATCATCTGGCTACTTGTGCTATGACATTGCTACTCGCAAAATCATCGTCTCCGCCACGTTACCTTTAACGAGACAACCTTTCCTTTTTCAAATCTCCGAAATTTCAGACCACCGATTACATATTTCTCGATGAACCGAGTTTGTCTCCTGGTCATCCAAAATCATGCAGCTGACACCTCAACTGTTCGACGCCACTGCCGCCTCCAGCGGTGTCATCGACCCTCCGCGACAATGCTACCACCCGATCCAGCTCCCACACCACCCATGCTGCACCTGTTGAGT
This sequence comes from Anisodus acutangulus, assembly GCA_029783415.1. Classification (NCBI taxonomy): domain Eukaryota; kingdom Viridiplantae; phylum Streptophyta; class Magnoliopsida; order Solanales; family Solanaceae; genus Anisodus; species Anisodus acutangulus. Next base: position 31,395,585 of record CM056493.1, read on the forward strand.
CTAATGCACCACCTACGCCTCGATCCGACCAAATCCAACAAATCGCCGAGTCTCCCCGCTTCAGCCGAACACCGCCGCCAACCAGCCCCGCAGCCTCACCGCTTACTACCCAAAGAACTGGCCCCGACCTCCCACCGCAGCCCCTCACCGCATGGAGACTCGTGCACAACACGGGATCTTCAAACCCAAGGTTCACTTTAATCTCTCCACACAAACCTTATCACCCATTCCAAAGAATCCAAAACTAGCTAAACTGGACCTCAATTGGAATGCGGCCATGTGCGAAGAGTTTAACGCTTTAACCAAGCGAACACTTGGGATTTGGTACCTAGACCGGTGGTGTGAATGTTATCCGGTGTATGTGGCTATTTCGTCACAAGTTCAGAGACAGTGGTGACTTAGAGAGGTATAAGGCAAGACTAGTTGCAAATGGCACTAATCAGCAGGAGGGGATTGATTGTGGTGAGACATTCAGTCCGGTTGTTAAACCGGCCACTATTCGATCGCTCGGTATTGCTATGGGCTTGCATTGGCCGATTCATCAGCTTGATGTCAAGAATGCGTTTCTTCATGGGGATTTGAAAGAGACTGTGTACATGCATCAGCCTCCTGGTTTTGTTCATCCGGCAGCTCCACAGTTTGTGTGTCGTCTCAGAAAATCATTGTATGGATTGAAACAGGCCCCCCGCGCTTGGTATGATCGGTTCGCCAGGTATCTTCTGCAAATTGGTTTTGTATGTAGCAGGTGTGATACCTCTCTCTTCACTTTTCACCGAGGTAGCAGCACTGCATATTTGCTATTATATGTCGACGATATTGTTCTTACTGCCTCATCTGACGGGTTGAAGAATGAAATCATTGCTCTACTCAAAACTGAATTTGCTATGGTGACTTGGGAAGCTAAGTTATTTTTGGGTATATCGGTGACTAGATCTGCCGCCAATATGTTCCTGTGTCGAAAGTATGCGAGAAGAGATAGTGTCTGAGGGCCAAGATGGCAAATTGTAAAATTATGCCAACTCCGGTGGACTCAAAATCCAAGCTTAGTGCCAATGACGGTGCGCCGGTTCGATCCCACTCTATATCTGAGTCTAGCGGTGCTCTTGATTATCTTACATTCACTAGGCCTGATATTGCATATGCCGTTCAGCAGGTGTGTCTGTTCATGCACGACCCCCGAGAGTCCCATTTTGCCGCCCTCAAACGTATTATCAGATATGTTAAGGGCACACTTGACTTTGGCTTACATCTATACCCCTCTGCCCCAATCAAATTGCTAGCCTACACGGATGCAGATTGGGCAGGATGCCCCGACACACGTCGCTCCACCTCCGGGTACTGTGTATTTCTTGGGGATAATCTTATCTCATGGTCCGCCAAGCGGCAGGCCACGTTGTCCCGTTCGAGTGCTGAAGCAGAATATCGCGGAGTTGCTAATGTCGTCGCTGAGATCTGTTGGCTCCGAAATCTTCTTTTGGAGCTCCAATGTCCATTACGCAAGGCGTCTATAGTTTATTGTGACAACATATCTGCTATCTATATGTCTCATAATCCAGTCCAACATCAGCGAACTAAGCATATTGAGATGGATATCCACTTTGTGCGAGAGAAGGTTGCTCGTGGTCAGGTCAAAATTTTACACGTGCCTTCCTCGTATCAGTATGCAGATATTTTCACAAAGGGACTACCGCGACAGCTCTTCACCGACTTCCGATCCAGCCTTAGCATTCGGCCTCCTCCCGCTCCGTCTGAGGGGGAGTATTAGCGAATATTCTCAGAATATTCGTCGTATATTTTGTAATTATGATAAATGTATATTTAAGGTAACTTAGGATTCTAATTGTATTAGGAATCAACCTTTGTAAGGTAAGTTAGGATTCGTACCATATTAGGAATCAACCTTGTACAGCTATATATATTGTGAATAATGAAAGAAATTCCTAAGGGAAATTATTCTATCTTTCAACAACTAGTAATATATTAGTTACTTAATGAGCTATAAAAGAAACCTCTTGACGCCTATCGATATGATTTCAAGTGTATCTTGTATTTCATTTGCTTATTTCCCTTAAAAATTGAGAATCGTGAAGATAATACTCATCGGTGAAGAAAGATGTCACCTCTTCTGCCAGTGCCGAAATTCAAGAAGAAAAATCCCATTTGACGTAGCTGTAGTGCATGTATTGCTATGAAGGTGTGTTGTATTAGGGAATTGCACTGTAGCTTCAGCGGTTGTGAATGATTCAGTTTCTTCTTACGAATATATGTGATTGTTCTGAATATATTAAATATCCAATTGAAATGTACAAGCTCTGAGTTATTTATCCTTGTCGCAGGAGTTTGTCCTAAGTCCTAACTTGCAATGGCAGACATGAACCAGCACTCGACTGTTTTCCAGAAGGTAGCTAACCAGCTACACCTAAGCTCCAGTCTTTCCAAAAATATTCACGCTCGCTATGGGGGCATTCAGAGGCCTGCTATCTATCAGAGGCATTGTGCATGTGGCAACTACTCCAATGCAGGATTACAGACTTACCAAGTTCCTCAGAGTCTATCAATGATCGCTGCAAGTATTTCACCCGTGTTTGTTCAGGCTCCGACAGAGAATGGAGTTGCAGCTTTTGCCACTCTGTCTCAAACACTGCTGTTGCTCCTATTGAGTGTGTGAAGCTTTTGATCGAAAACCAAGATGAGATGATCAAGACTGGTAGGCTCTCGGATTCTGTAAGATTGTATTAATCTCCCATTGGAGAGTCTTTCTCATTAATACAAACATATATAGTGTGTACAATGTGGAGTCATAATACAATAAGTATCCTATAACTACCATAATTATACATCCTAATAATTACACAATATATCATGAATATTATAATAATATTCATTAATACGCCCCTCAGACGGAGCGGGAGGAGGCCGGACGCTGAGACTGGATCTGATGTCAAGAAATAGTTGTCTAGGTAGTCCTTTAGTGACCGCATACTGATATGAAGAAGGCACATGCAACACCTTAACATGTCCTATAACAACCTTCTCACGAACAAAATGTATATCCATCTCAATGTGTTTGGTTCGCTGATGCTGAACCGGATTATGAGATAAGTATATGACATATATGTTATCACAGTACACCAAAGACGTCTTACGCAAGGGACACTGAAGCTCCAAGAGAAGGTTTCAGAGCCAGCAGATCTCAGCAACAACATTTGGAACGCCTCTATACTCTGCTTCTGCACTCGAATGAGATAGTGTGTCTTGCCTTTTGGTAGATCAAGAAATGAGATTATCCCCTAAGAACACACATTAGCCAGAGGTGAAGCGTCGCGTGTCCGGACAGCCTGCCCAATCTGCATCAATATACGATAACAACCTGGTCGGTGCTGAGGGGTATAGATGTAATCTATATAATCAAGTGTGCCCTTAACGTAATGAATGATACGTTTAAGAGCAGTAAAATGAGGCTCCCTGTGGGTATGTATAAACAAACACACCTGCTGAATAACATAAGCAATGTCAGGCCTGGTGAAAGTAAGATACTGAAGTGCACCTGCAAGACTCCTATAAAGAGTGAGATCGGACACTGGATCACCATCAAGAGCACTAAGCTTTGATTTAGAGTCAACGGGAGTGGACATGATCTTGTAGTTCACCATTTTAGTCGTGTACACAATCTCCTCTGCATACTTACGTTGACTCAGAAACATAGTATCTGCAGATCTAGTCACTGATATCCCCAAAAGGTAACTCAACTTCCCCAAGTCATTCAGAGCAAATTCGATTTTAAGCAGTGCAATGATCTCATTTTTCAACACATCAGATGAGGCAGTAAGAACAATATCATCTACATATAACATCAAATAAGCAGTGTTACTACCTCGATGAAAAATAAAGAGAGAATTATCACACTTGCTGCATACAAACCCAGTCTGCATAATGTAGTGAGCAAAGCGTTCATACCACGCTCTAGGGGCCTGTTTCAAATCATAAAGTGACTTACGGAGATGACATACATAATGAGGGGCCTTCGGATGGACAAAGCCTGGCGGCTGGTTCATGTAAACAATTTCTTTCAAGTTCCCATATAAAAATGCATTTTTCACATCAAGCTGATGAATCGGCCAATGCTTACCCATGACAATGCTCAGAACTGTGTGAATGGTAGCCAGTTTAACAACCGGACTGAATGTTTCACCACAATCAATGCCCTAATGCTGATTAGTACCATTAGCCGCAAGTCTCGCCTTATAGCGCTCTAAGTCACCACTGTCTCTGAATTTGTGACGAAATAGCCACATGCAATGGATCACATTCACCCCACCGGTCTAGGGACCAAATACCAAGTGTGCTGTTTTGCTAAAGCATTAAATTCCTCACGCATGGCCGTATTCCAATTAGGATCTTATTTGGACAATTTTGGGTTTTTGGAAATTGGGGATATGGTTTGTGTGGATAGGTTAAAGTGGACTTTGGGTTTGAAAATCCCATGTTGGGCACGGGTTTCCATACGGTGCGTGGGGGCATGGGTAGGTTGGGTATTTTGGTAGGGAGTTGGTTTCGGGTTACGGAAGGCAGTAACAATGTCGGGTTGATGGCTGGGTTGGGTGACGGGGTAGGGTATTGGGTTGGTGTTTGCTGGGGTCGAGGAATGGGTGGGTGGAGATTGTGGGGGGCTGCGGTGGGGTTTGGGTATAGTGTTGGAGTGCAGGTGCAGTGCAGGTTTGGGTACAATGTTGGGTCGTGGTGACCAGGACATTTGCGGGGTTAGGCTGGCTGATTGGAATGCCGGTGGCAGGTGGTGGTGACACTGGGTTAATGGTGGAGTTTGCCGGTGAGTGGGAGATGAGATACCAGGATGGGTCAGAGAGGCAGCCGACCGATTGCCGATGGTGGAAGTGGCAATCAGCGGTGACCGTGACAGTTCGGAAAGACTGCCGCTAGTGGCAGTATCACGTGGCGGTGACAGAGATGTAGTAGCTGTGGTGGTGGTACAGCAGAGTTCGATGAGTATGACGGGGGAGATGTCAGACTCGTCTAGAAAGGTATAGTCCGTGTTTCATTTGTTTTGAATATTTGCAAAAGGAAAAATTGTCTCGTCAAACGTAACGTGATGAGAGACGTGAATTTGATGAGTGGACAAGTCATAGCGCAAATAGCCCCTATGATTAGACGGGAAACCTACGAAGACACACGGAGTGGTTTGGGGTGCTAATTTGTGAGGGGCGGTGGAGACAAGATTTGGATAGTAAAGGCTACCGAAAATCCGAAGGTGATCGTAGGAGGGGATTCGACGGTATAAGATTTCGGTTGGGGTCATGTTATGAAGAGTACTAGTAGGTAAAATATTAAAGATGTATTCTACTATTTTGACAGCATAGACCCAATAGGAGGGAGGGAGAAAGGCATGAAATAGGAGAGTACGAACCATGTTATTTATGGTGTAGATGATTCGTTCTGCTTTGCCATTTTAAGGGGAGGTGTGGGGACACGAAAACCAAAAAACCATGCCATTATCTTTGCAGAATTTGTGAAACGTGGAATTATTAAATTCACGACCATTATCACACTTAAAAAATTTGATGGCTTTTTCAAATTGTGTTTTTATAAAAATACGAAATTCAACAAACTTGGCAAAAATTTCTGACTTAAATTTTAGTGTGTAAATTCAAATAAAATGAGAGAAATCATCTAATAAGACTAGATAATATTTATAACGAAGTGAGCTAGTAATGAGAGATGTCCATAAATCAGCATGAACAATGTCAAAAAGAGAAAACGTAACAATTAAAGATGACTTAAAGGAAGACGAACATATTTGACTAAAGAGCAAGAAACACAATGTTAGGCATGTTTCCCATTATTACATCTAATAAAGTTATTGCCTCTAAGAAAATTCAAAACAGGGGCTCCTGGGTGTCCCAACATATTATACCAAGTTGACGGAGAGATAGCAGCGAGAGATATAAGAGAGCAGGAGCTGGCAACGGAGGTGGATGGGAACAGATAAAGATCACCCGTGCTATTGCATCTCGTAAGAGGTGTTCCCGTACAAAGATCCTTCACGGTAAAACCAAAAGGGTCAAAGTCAACAGAAATGGAATTGTTACGAGTAAATTTTTTGGACAGATATTAAGTTTTTAATGATGTGGGGAGCATACAAGACGTTATTTAGGGAGAAGGGTGGGTGAGGCGGTTGGGTGTAGGTTGTACCATAACCCTGAATTGGAATGTGATGGCCATTACTAACAGTAATAAATTGATGATACTTTAAACGAAACAGTTTGAGAAGGTTATCTGACTAGCGGGTGAGATGAGAAGTGGCTCCCGTATCCATGTACCAATTTTTATCGGGCTGCTGGAGGTTTAAAGTGTTGAAGGCCTGGCTCAAATCAGTGGGTGACAGACCTAAATTGGGCTATTGTTGGGCCATTAGAATATTAGGCTGCTGGGGAAAATTGGACGTCTGCCGTGGGCCTGGGAATTGGCTCAGAACACTGGGCTATTCCGGGTTCGATTCTTTGGGCCGACAGATCTTTGGTAAGGAAATGGGCGAGGCCCAGGGTCCGATGTTGGGAGCCTTGCCTGGGCGACCACATCGGGAAATTGGCTTTCTTTGCTTTGTCCGCCGCGACCTCTTCCACCCTTCCAGTTACCGCGACACTTGCCACACTTGCTGCCATCGCGGTAGTTCCGCAACTGGTTATTGTCCGACGGTGGTGGCTAGTCAGCGGCAACGATGTTTTGCGTGGGCATTTCAACTGCTAACGCCTTTTGATTGTGCTCGTCCTGCTTGGCACATCGGGTTTCTTCCAACAATAATTGCGAACGGGCCTTGTTAAAGCTGGGTAAATGATCGTCCTGTTGTATCATCATGGCCAGAGTATTGTATTCACCTTTTGGTAGACCAACAACTAATTGGAGAACCATATTTGTTTTAGAAATAGGCGTTCCCACGTTGGACAATTAGTCCGCCACTAGTTTCAACTGCTTGCAATATTCAGACATGTTAGAAAATTTTTAAAGACATGTATTATTGAATTGTTCTTCCAAGTACACTACACGAGTGTGCTTGTTGTCCTGAAAAATTTCCTCTAAGCGTGTCCATAACTCACGAGCCGAGGCACCAGTTTTCCTAATCGTGTGGAGCAAATCCTTAGAGATTGTGCCATAAATTCATTATTTAACCATGGCATTGAGACGACAACATGTCGTGTCATCAACCTCGAGATGGCGAGGGAAAGAGTCGTCTATATGATGAAACACGTGATATACACATGAATGAATCCAAAACAGTTCAACCCATGACGAATATTGTCCATCTTCTTGATCAAGAACCAAAGGAACGAAGTTCTTGATGTTAGTAACGGCGAAAGCCGGATGGAATGACGGAGATGAGGAGATAGTGTGAGGTGTTTGGATGATGGCTGGGGAGGATGCGGAAGTGTTGGGAGAGATGGGAGTAGCAAATGATCCATTAGAGTGGTTGAAGATATAACGCAAACCGAAAATTAGGGGTGAGGTTTTGGGGGCCGTCGGCCAAAAAAAAAATAGGGGGGCTGGTTATCGACGACAGAAAAAGAAAGAAATTAGGTGTTTAGGGTTTTGACTCTGATACCATGTAAGATTGCATTAATCTCCCTTAGGGAGTCTTTCTCATTAATACAAATATATATAGTATGTATAATGTGGAGTCCTAATACAATAAGGATCCAATAACTACCATAATTATACATCACTAATAATTACACAATATATCATGAATATTATACTAATATTCATTAATAAAATAAGGGAATTGGAGATTGTTTTAGAAGGACAATGCAGGATGAAGGGGCCATGTCTTTGTGGAATCTCTTATTTCCCTACTCAGGTTTACCATTTGCCTTCTTTTTACTCATTGAAGCCTGTGCATGTAGAGATAAATTGGCATCTGCCATTATGTACCTTATTTCACATTATGATAGCCTAGTCATTATTTTTCGACAAGTCTTGAACTTTGCATTTAATGATTACTTCAAGAGACTCTTCAACTTCAAGAAGGACCGCGATGGCTACTGGAAGTGGTTTGCTGGCAACCTTGCATTTGGCAGTGAAGCTGATGCTTCCTTGTTGCTCTTTGTCTACTCATTAGACTATGTGCGCACCCATTTTGCGAATGATACCAAGGCTGCAAAGGAAGGAGGTGAGAGGCAGTTCAATAGTATGGTTGATGTGTACAGGAAGAAACTCGCTTCTGATGGAGTCGCTGGACTGTACTGTGGATTCAACATTTCATGTGCTAGTATCATTCTGTACCATGGTTTGTACTTCAGAATGTATGATTCCTTGAAGTCTGTTCTCTTGGCTGGAGGACTACAGGTTAGTCTTTCTCTACTTTATCAGTGTTTTTGTGTTTTATTGGTTTGAAATATGGGTGTTTGATAATATCACATGCTCAATAATTTCACCTGGCTTAGATGTGTTATCACACCCCAACCTTGGGGGGTGTGGCCGACACCCGGCATTTTAAGGCCCGAGCGTATCAACTGTAGTACCTGAATCACACGACACAAGACCTGGGCCGACAAGGCATCTCAATGACAAAAATAAGATAGAATGCAACGATATTCTGCACATAGAAGAAGCCCAACAACAACAATATCATATATATATATATATACAGAATTGAGGCTGACAAGGCCGCAACAAATGTATCAACAACTGACAAGGGCCGACAGGGCCTCACAAAACGTATATATACATCAACCTCTAGTATGCAAACCTCTAAGAGTACTAACATATGTCATCAAGTAGGGACAGGGCCCCGACATACCAAAAATAATTGTATCCATAAGCAATAGTGCCTACCGACTCTGTACAATAACTCCGGATAAATGGAGTGCGACTACCAATAACTGGAAGCAAATACCCTACTATAGAGGTATGTCGGTCTGTCTATCTATACATGCGGGCATGAAATGCAGCGCTCCAGAAAGGGACGTTAGTACGAAAAAATGTACTGAATATGTAAGACATGTAAAACATATAAATAAGGAATGTAATGTAAGAGAAGGGTATATAAATCAACCTGAAGCTAAAAAAAGGCCACTGAGGGCATACATCTGACATAACTATGAATATATGCATTAAAGTAAAATTGGGCCACTCTATGGGGCCATATAATATAATATCAAGCCTCTATGTGGGGGTAAATATCATCATAACGTACTAGGCCATAGATGACTCGGTAATGTCATACCGAACTGCAGTGGTATGCACATATAAGTGCCTGCCCGACCGACTATAGCGTGGTCGGTAAGAAAATAGATACATATATTTAGGTGCAATGCAAGACCTCAGAATAGTAACATGAATAGGGCGGGGTGACCTATTGTCTTTAGCCCCGCTTATCATTTTGGACCTATAGACAACGAACATTACAATCCAATAAGAGTTCTTAGAATCAATCATACGACAAGGATATCATAAGATGCGAGGAAGAGTTCCGACAAGGAACATACAAGAACCATAATCATTAATAAAATTGAAACACAAAGCCATCAAGCTATTAAGAATGGAACTCGATCAACAATGTTGTCTCATTTTTGCTTTAACCAAGATCATGCTGAAAGAAAGGATAAGCCTTACATATCCATTTTTACGGATTCCACAAGTCCTCGTATGCTCTACGAACAATTATCTACATTATACGAATGATTTGTATCAATATCAGACTCGTAACGTATAAGACGGTTCATTTAGACATTTTGTCGAACAACTTGTGTGCATACGTTTGTAAGACCTTGTGGAGTTTAAGTTACACATATATCAACATCACAACCTTCCTTCATACTCCTCCCCTTCACTACAACTTAATCAACAACTCCACACTTCATGTTGAACTCTTAAATCATACAAAACCACTCACCACAACATAGCTTAATCTCAAAGTACACAAACACTTTATTCTACAAAAATTCCTTTAACAATCATATCTTAAACTCTTGTATAATCTTTAGGAATAAGATAGAAGGGGTGAAACCTACCTTTAAGCTCAAGAATCACTCCCAAAATAGAGCTTACTTCACAACTAAGTACCCTCATAAATTGCTACAACAAGGAAGAGGACGATTCCACGATAACCAGGGGATTCCTTACGTCGAATTTGAGTAATTTATCTTTGATTTCACTTGGGTCAACTTATAATATCTTAGAGAGGATATGAGAGCTGATTAAGGTTATGAAATGAGGTGACATGAGGTTTTGTTCGAAGGAGAAACTATATATAGAAAAATAGAAAGTTGGCACCGACATAATCTGTGGTAGGGTCTGCGAACAGCAAACCTTGCATGAGAATCGCAGGTTGGGTCGCAGACCTTGCTAGTGTTCCGCCATACATGTCTGCCCTGCAGTGCTTTCTTAAAACGTTCATAACTTTTTATACAGAGCTCCGATTAATGAACAGTTTATTGTGTTGGAAAGTAGACTTGTGGAACTTGAATTTAGATAGGCCATGCACCTAATAATACCTTATATACAAGAAGATATACCTCCATAAAGTTGGGCCAAAAATCCTGTCCAAAATTCTTCATACCTTCCCTTGAATTTCGGCGAACTTAGTTTCTTTGATTCGTTTAACCCCGAGCTTTTATGGGACTTACTTAAACCTTGTTTAAAACCTTTCTTAACCTTGAAGAGGTATAGTAACCTCTCCGAGCTGGCGTTATTTAACTGACAACGCAACCGACCTCGAAAGTACGGGGTGTAACCTGATGAAACTTACTCTATTCGATTCATTTAACTTCCAACTATTCTAACTCATTCAAGGCATGGTTGTTACCACTTAAACATTTAGATTTTCCTAGCTTTCCGAACGTGTGAGAAACAACTCACGACGTGACATAACGTGTGGAAAATGCGGGATGCAACATGTATATATTCAAAGATTCATTTTGGAAGTAGAGGTCTCAAAAAATGTGTTTTGGCGAATAAATGCTTGAAGCAGCAAAACCAAGAAGCCAATGCGAGAAATTGAATTTAAGATCTATAATATTTGCTTATGCTCAAATGAATATAATGCTATGGGAGTTGTTATTTTTCAAGGGTGTTTTAGGGTATTATGGCTGGAACAGAGTTTCATCTGTGGAGTTACTGACCCCGATTTATATATGGATGTTTACAGGATGGTTTCTTTGCTAGCTTTGGTCTTGGGTGGCTGATTACTAATGGTGCTGGTCTTTCCTCATACGCAATTGACATTGTCCGAAGAATAATGATGATTTTTTTCCGGTGAAGCTGTCAAGTACAAGAGCTCACTCGACAAAGGTGCTGGTGCTAACATCCTTCGTGGCCGTTGCAGGTGTGTTGGCCGGATATGATAAGCTTCATATGATCATTTTCTGAAAGAAATACAGTTCTAGTGGTGCCTAAATTCAGACCATATATAGCATCCTTTAGGATTAGATATTGATGAAATTGTTTTTGCTGTTCAATGTGAGGATTCTTTTGGAAAGACGCTTAACGTTTTTCCTCTTTTTTCTTTTTGAATGATTTGAAACTTTAGAACGGTTTAGAACCTGGAAATCCCCATACTTATTTCCCTTGTTGAAGGGTGTTGTTAATTTTTTGGGATCTTTATGTTGTTAATCTGTATTGCAAAAAACCAGTAAACAATAATAACTGAAAATAAACAAAATCAGTGTTGGAAAATTATTTTTCCAGAATATAATCGAGCCCACTTAGTTCAAAGTGTGTCCTTAAGGAAATTATTCCCCTCACAGTACTCGAGGTTGAAGGAATATCCCCTCCCAGGATAGAACGATTATCTTACCAGAATAGTAGTACTCCAAACTCTGGTAGCGGCGAACCACTCAACAGTAGTATATCACACATAATTTATTCGTGCAGAAGAAGAAGAAGATTTTGTAGTTCAGAAAATTAGTAATTAAAATTCTGAGGAATCAAATGAATTTATAGCCATGGAAATCTTGTTTACGAAGGTTTGCAACCCATACGAGCAGTCACTAAAGCTGGTGGGAAATTTAAATGTGAGAAAAGAAACCGGTCGTGCGAATTGGAACCAGCGGATCCGGCCGGTCATGGTCGGAACAGCGGATCCGGCGGTCGTCAGTCGAAGTCACTAACGGGTAGGATTGGATAAGTTAATTAATTTAATTAAATAATAATTAATTAAATAATTAAAAATTAGAGAAAATTTGGTCCAAAAAGATTATCAATCAATCAGATCATTTGACCAAATCCAAATCCAAATCCGAATCCGAATCCGAATCAGAAGCAGAAGCCGAAGCCGAGCCGAGCGAGCGACGACGGTGGCGCGAGGGGTCCTTGGCTCCTCAACCCTTTTATTGACAAGAAGGAGTAATTCTACTTATAAGTAGAAGAAATTTTCTTTCCACTACCGATGTGGGACAAATGCTTATTTTATAAAGCAAGAGAAAATTCCCACTTTTCTTTCCACTACCGATGTGGGACAAATGATTATTTTATAGAGCAAGAGGGAACTCCCTCCATTTCCCATTAAATCTATCATTTAAACCCAACAATCCCCCACATGAATGGGGAATGACTATAAGATAAAGGAATGCGCGGACAAGTGTGATATACAAGCGAGAATTGACTGCATCTGGATAAGTAGGTTTTCCTTTGAGCTTTCCGTAGTGAACTTATATCGGATATACTCGATCAATCGATAGATTTGATATCTTTGAACCGTCGAACTTTGTTGTATACCTAGACAACATAAGTCACACAATCAACCCTCAACCGTTTATGGTTCTCACGGTTGTGTTCGTTTCAGCCATGAACACCTCCTGGTTTCATGAGTGTGTAGAGAATGGGCCTTTACTGTCATTCCCCTTTAAAGCGGCTTACACTTAACACTCACATAGGTGATTTCTAAACATGTGGTCCTATATCCACATTATCTGGTCATACACTGCCAGATTTAGATAATTATTAAAGAACATTAATGCTTTATTAACTCATTAACAAGCCATAAGGTTTTATCCTTATTTCTGAACATTGTCTTCATCCGAGAATGAGTTGAGTTATTTGACAATGTTGAACCGTCAGTCACAACTTTGTTTGATCTCCTTGAACCTAGCTCTTGGGATCTCCAGTCTGCTAGGTAGAGTTACCGCCATGATGACTTGTCCTCGGCCTTAACCCCATTCCCATTGATGATCTACTAACTCCCTCTCTAGATAAGCTTTTTGTAAGCGGATCCGCCACATTATCTCTTGACTTTACATAGTCAATCGTGATAACGCCACTAGAGAGGAGTTGTCTAACGGTATTGTGTCTTCGTCGTATGTGACGAGATTTTCCGTTGTACATTACGCTCCCTGCCCTACCTATTCTTTGCTTGGTGTCACAATGTATACATATAGGAGCCAAAGGTTTGGGCCAGAATGGAATATCTTCTAAGAAATTCCGGAGCCATTCAGCTTCTTCACCGGCCTTGTCTAAAGCTATAAATTCAGATTCCATTGTAGAGCGGGCGATGCATGTCTGTTTTGATGATTCCAAGACACTGATCCACCCCAAATTGTGAAAACATAACCACTCGTGGATTTAACTTCAAATGATCCGGTGATCCAATTTGCATCACTATATCCTTCGATCACGGCGGGATATTTGTTATAATGCAAAGCATAGTCTTGGGTGTGTTTTAAATACCCCAAGACTCGTTTCATTGCCATCCAATGAGTTTGACTGGGATTACTCGTGAATCGACTCAGCTTGCTTATAGCACATGCTATATCTGGTCGTGTACAATTCATAATATACATCAAACTTCCCAAAACTCGTGCATAGTCCAATTGTGAGTCACTTTCACCTTTATTCTTTTGAAGTGCAAAACTTACATCAATTGGAGTCTTTACAACATTGAAATTTAAATACTTAAACTTGTCAAGTACTCTTTCAATATAATGAGACTGCGATAATGCTAGACCTTGTGGAGTTTTATGAATTCTGATGCCTAAGATCAAATCAGCAACTCCTAAGTCTTTCATATCAAATTTGCTAGCCAGCATACGCTTCGTAGCAGTTATATCGGTAATATCTCTACTCATTATCAACATGTCATCAACATATAAACAAACAATGACTTCATGATTTGGAGTATTTTTAATGTAAACACATTTGTCACACTCATTAATCTTAAATCCATTTGCCAACATTGTTTGGTCAAATTTCGCATGCCATTGTTTGGGTGCTTGTTTAAGTCCATAAAGTGACTTAACAAGTTTGCACACTTTTCTTTCTTTACCAGGAACCACAAAGCCCTCAGGTTGTTCAATGTAAATTTCTTCCTCCAATTCTCCATTTAAGAAAGCTGTCTTGACATCAATTTGATGGATTTCAAGACCATATACGACCGCCAGTGCTACTAACACCCGAATAGATGTTATTCTTGTTACCGGCGAGTATGTGTCAAAGTAATCAAGGCCTTCTTTTTGTCTATAACCTTTGACCACAAGTCTTGCCTTATATTTGTCAATAGTGCCATCAACTTTCATTTTCCTTTTAAAAATCCATTTTGATCCTAAAGGTTTATTTCCAGGAGGAAGATCAACCAATTCCCATGTATGGTTGTTCAAAATTGATTCAATCTCACTATTGACTACCTCTTTCCAAAATGCTGAATCAGAAGAAGACATCGCTGCTTTAAATGTTTGAGGCTCATTTTCAAGCAAGAATGTCACAAAATCTGGTCCAAAGGAAGTAGATGTCCTTTGACGTTTGCTACGCCTTGCATCCGCTTTACTTGGTGTATTTTCCTTTGGTTCTTCCCGCGGTCGTTTAGATCTTTCACTTGACGACTCACGTTTAGTTTTATACGAATAAATATTTTTAAAGAATTCAGCATTATCTGATTCAATTACTGTATTAACATGAATTTCGGGATTGTCCGATTTGTGAACCAAAAACTGACAAGCTTTGCTGTTTGTAGCATAACCAATAAAAACACAATCCACAGTTTTTGGTCTGATTTTTACCCTTTTGGGCAAAGGAGCTTGGACCTTTGCTAAACACCCCCACACTTTGAAATATTTCAAGTTGGTTTTCTTCCTTTCCATAGTTCATATGGAATAGATTGTGTTTTGCTGTGGGGCACCCTGTTGAGTATTCGATTAGCTGTAAGGATATCTTCCCCCCACAAGCTTTGCGGTAAACCGGAACTTATTAGTAATGCATTCATCATTTCCTTTAATGTTCGGTTTTTCCTTTCCGCAATTCCATTTGATTGTGGTGTGTAAGGAGCAGTAGTTTGATGAATAATTCCATATTCTAAACATGTCTCTGCAAAAGGAGATTCGTACTCTCCTCCCCTATCACTTCTAATCATTTTTATCTTTTTATTCAATTGATTTTCCACTTCGTTTTTGTATTGCTTAAATGCATCAATTGCTTCATCCTTACTATTAAGCAAATACACATAACAATATCGAGTGCAATCGTCAATAAAAGTTATAAAATACTTTTTTCCACCGCGAGATGGTATTGACTTCATATCACATATATCTGTGTGAATTAAGTCTAAAGGATTTGAATTCCTATCAATATACTTATATGGATGTTTAACAAACTTAGATTCGACACAGATTTTACATTTAGATTTATTACACTCGAATTTAGGCAATACTTCTAAATTAATCAATTTTCGCAAGGTTTTGTAGTTGACATGTCCTAAACGAACATGCCATAAATTATTTGACTCCAATAAGTAAGACAGTGAATTCTTATTAATACTGTCAACAACCATTACATTGAGTTTGAAAAGGCCCTCGGTGAGGTAGCCCTTTCCTATGAACAAATCATTCTTACTTATTACAATTTTCTCACTAACCAACACACATTTAAACCCGTCTTTGTCGAGTAGTTCATTTGAAACTAAATTCTTCCAATTGTTGGAGCGTGCATAACATTGTTGAGAGTCGAGGACCTTGCCTAAGTCATCTTGAAGTATCTTCCCATATCCTTCAACCTTGGTACATTGCAGTATTTCCCATAAACAGTACCTCTTCGGGTCCAGCGGGAGCATAGGTTGCAAATGCTTCTTTTGTAGTGCAAACATGTCGAGTGGCACCAGAATCAAGCCACCACTCCTTTGGGTTTCCAACCAAATTGCACTCCGATAGCATTGCACACAGATCATCCATATCATCATTCTTTTCCACCATATTGGCTTGTCCTTTTCACTTGTTCTTTTTCGGGAGACGACAATCTGGGGCTTTGTGGCCAGCTTTCTCACAATTAAAGCAGTTGCCCTTGAACTTTTTCTTGTTGGAATCCTTCTCCTTTCCTGAAGGCCTCTTCCTTTTCTTGTTCTTTTTTGAGCAAAGATCTTCAACGATGTTTGCCCCTTCAATTGGTGAAGTCTTACGGTACCTCTTCTCAGCGGTTTTGTTATCTTCCTCGATCTTGAGACGAATCACAAGATCTTCCAACTTCATTTCTTTTCTTTTGTTCTTAAGATAATTCTTGAAATCTTTCCATGAGGCGTGCAACTTCTCAATCATTGTAGCCACTTGGGCGCTTCATTTACTACCATACCTTGAGCAATAAGGTCATGGAAGATAAGTTGAAGCTCTTGAACTTGGGTTCCAACGGTTTTCCATCCACCATTTTGTAGTCTAGGAATTTGGCAACCACAAACTTCTTCAAGCAAGCATCTTCGCTTTGTACTTCTTTTCAAGTGCACTCCATAGTTCTTTGGAAGTCTCTACTGCCTTTGTAGACGTTGTACAAGTCATCTTCTAAGGCACTCAAAATGTAGCCTTTGCACAAAAATCAGCCTGTTTCAAGCCTTAGTAACCATGAACTTTTGGTTGTCGGGCATGTCGGCGGCAGTACGTGAGGGTCCTCACTGGTGAACTTTTGCATACCAAAGGTGGTAAGCCAAAAGAACATTCTTTGCTGCCATCCTTTAAAGTTGGCACCGGTGAACTTCGCATGTTTCTCAGCCGGTGGTATAGCGGTACGGGTTGTAGGAGTAACCGCTGGTGCAGTAATTGCAGAGGTAGTTCCAGTCTCAATTGCCATTATTTGTTTGTCACTGTCAAATCGACAAACTGTTTTAGTTAATAAAACCAGAATAGCAATTCAATCACTGACTTAAACGATGAAGATTTTATTTCTTCAAATTGCAGTATAATTATGAAACTTTAGTATTCCAACGAAGTTTTTATATCTTCGAGTCAGAATACTAATATTCATATGGAGTAGAAAACTGCACAAGTTTTAATCTCCAAACCAGAATACAACAACGATGAAGTTTTTTTTTTTTTTATGTTCTTCAAATCGTTGTACAAGTATGAACTTTAATATTCCAACAAAGTTTTTATATCTTCAAGTCAGAATATGAAATTTCACACGGAGTAGAAAACCACACAGGTTTTAGTCTCCAAAACAAAATACAGATTAATCTAAAAATATAATTTCCTTAAGATTGTTGTTAATCTGTATTGCAAAAAACCAGTAAACAATAATAACTGAAAATAAACAGAATCAGTGTTGGAAAATTATTTTTCCAGAATATAATCGATCCCACTTAGTTCAAAGTGTGTCCTTAAGGAAATTATTCCCCTCACAGTACTCGAGGTTGAAGGAATATCCCCTCCCAGGATAGAACGATTATCTTACCAGAATAGTAGTACTCCAAACTCTGGTAGCGGCGAACCACTCAACAAAGAGTATATCACACGTAATTTATTCGTCTTTGAAGAAGAAGAAGAAGATTTTGTAGTTCAGAAAATTAGTAATTAAAATTCTGAGGAATCAAATGAATTTATAGCCATGGAAGTACTGTTTCTGAAGGTTTGCAACCCTTCTGAACAGTCACTAAAACTGGTGGGAAATTTAAATGTGAGAAAGAAACCGGGTCGCGGGTCAGGGTCACTAACGGGTAGGATTGGATAAGTTAATTAATTTAATTAAATAATAATTAATTAAATAATTAAAAATTAGAGAAGATTTGGTCCAAAAAGATTATCAATCAATCATTTGACCGGACCGGAGCCGGAGCCGGAGCCGGAGCCGAGCGACGACGACGGCGCGAGGGGTCCTTGCCCCCTCAACCATTTTATTGACAAGAAGGAGTAATTCTACTTATAAGTAGAAGAACTTTTATTTCCACTACCGATGTGGGACAAATGCTTATTTTATAAAGCAAGAGAAAATTCCCACTTTTCTTTCCACTACCGATGTAGGACAACTCCCACTTTTTTTTCCACTACCAATGTGTGACAAATGATTATTTTATAGAGCAAGAGGGAACTCCCTCCATTTCCCATTCAATCTATCATTTAAACCCAACACTTTATACTTGCCAGAGGTTACATATTCTCATACTCAAATCTTTTGATATAATTTAAAGAGACGGATTTTGCAGAGTTACATCTATTTTTACCTTTGCTGATGTGATTTCTTTTGTCGACACCATTTTCTTTCCAATTGTGTGGGAGTCCCTCTTAGATTCTGAGTCGGGATATTGAAGAGAATTCAGGTTTTGATTCGTAATATTGTTCTGTTCCATTTAACAGATCAGTTACTTAATAAGCTATAAGCTTATTTTTGTTTGCGAAACAATTATGGTTCGAAATGATGAATTAAATAGCTTGAGCTATTGTCTTCCTTTTGGGATTGTAACGAGACACTCAAAGTGAAAAATATATCAAAGCTAATAAAGCTTAGGTAGATTAATACAAACGTTGTCAAGTGACAAAAAAGAAAAACAAATGCAAACGCAGATAAGAGATGTATCTCAAAATAAAGCTTAAAAGTGAACATAGGAATAACCAAATCCATTCCGCAAATAAGACAGTGCATCATACACTTACTATAATTATTGGAAAGAAAATATGCTTTGTAGAGCATTTGAATAGTTGTTGATATAAAATAGCTCATCCCGATCAGACACTTGTTACAGGTATATATAAAGGCTTTTCACGTTAATGGAATATTGGACTCATAAAAACCTTTGTAAATCATTCTTCTTTCTCAGATCACATATATAAGAATATTTCAGTAAGTCGAATCCTCTACATAAATAACTCTCACTATCAAATTTACAAGAAATATTTAGTCAGTTACCTCGAGAAAAGTATTTGGTCTCTATGTGTACATGTCAATGCCGATGACTTGCATCACGCGAACCACATCAACTTAACTACCCATTTTCATAATCAAACATTAAGTAGAACATCAATGAGGATGACTTATTAGAGTGCCCTTTTCCGTCTGAATCCCTTTAAAAATTCAAAGCTGATATTTGTGTGCGAATCTCAGCAATTATTGTTCTGATTCTTACATAAAATTTTGTACGGAACACTTGTGAACAGAGGGGAAGAAAAAAAACTTATTTCCACTTTTGCTTAAAGTTCAGTAATCAGCTCAAGGTCTTTCAAATCCTTTTGTTCTTCAAAAATACATACTTTCTTTAGAAACTCTCTTCGAGATCCATTTTTTTCGGAACCTGTCCTTGCTCTCAGACCAAATTCATTTTGCCAATGCCTTCTTATCCTTTGATATATGAAATTTTGAAAAACAAGATAGCGACAAAACACCTGTAAATTATTTTTCGAATATAGAGAGTTGTATAGCTGGATTATGTTAAGATCAAGTTATACGTTGGTTTCCATTTGAAACACATGTTAAAACATCCAATTTAAAAATTAGATTATCGATTGTATTTAGACCCTATAATAAAGCTTCCAACTAATTGTGGTAAAGATTTGAAATTTTACTCAAATGATTCGTCCACCATCTCATTTGATATATAGTTAAATTTTTACTAACTTAAATTATCAACTAAGGCTAATATTTTTCAAAATTTTCTACTTTTAGAAATTATCGGAAACAAATATGGTCAGTATAGATCATCATTAATTGTTATTACAAAAGTATAAATACTAAATAGTTACAATAAACTAAAAGATCAGCGTAGAGATTAACTTGATACGTGAAGTTCTTCTAGACTACTTTTTCCATGTCTATAAGCGATTATTTCTTCTTCTGTAATTCCTTTGACGTCGCTGCTTCTTTCTCCTTCACATAATAATTTTGTGTTCCAAATCCTCAATGATTCTTGCAAGCCATTTTGGATTTCCAATCGAGATCATGAAATATACAATGGATAATCCAATACATAGTCCATTTCCATAGCCCATACGAGCAACATTCCAAAAATCATTGAGAAATTCATAATTGTTTTCTTTATCGTCTAGCACAAATACAGCATAATTTGTCTCTGATACCCGATTATTGCCACAATCTTTCGAAACTGGGAATCCACATAGTCCAACATTACCTTCATATGAATTACTCTCAAAAGTATGAAATTGAGGTCCTTGAGGAATGCATCCTTGGAAATGATTGCGGGAGAGATTTAAGAATGCAACAGAGTAAGAGAAACAAGTTGTTGTGGTATCTCTCCTGAAAGTTGGTTAAACGAAAGGTCCAATGATTCGACTACAGATAGACTTCCAAGTGATGGTGGTATATGACCTTGCAATCCATTATGAGACAAATTCAGCACCCGAAGCGCAATAAGATCTCCCATAATACTTAGAATATGTCCATCAAATATGTTATTTGAAATATCAATAGTGGTGTAAACGGTCAAAATTTTGACAAGTTCAAGCTCCAATCCCTTGGTTGAAACTGTAATTGAATCTTGGTAATAACCGTCTCCAAGATATCTTGGTGCCTTCTATGTTTGATCGATCATCCTCATGGCTTTCAAATGTTGAAACAAACTCGTAGGTAAGTTTTCCGAGAAGGCATTATAAGGGAGATCTATGATTCGAAGCTCAGGAAACATGTTTTCGATCCTTGAAGTTCTGATGAGTCCATGAAATATATTTGATCTCAAGCTTAAAAATTGCAGCTCTGGCAAAGGTCCCAACCACATTGGGAATTTGTCGTTGAGGCGATTGTCTCCTAAATCAAGAACTTGCAACTTATTTCAATTGGCCAAAGATCGTTGGATTTTTCCCTCTAATTCATTGCCATATGAACTTCCGATGGTAAAAGTTGTTGGAAGAGTCCCAGAAATTTTATTGTTGTGCATATAAAAAACCTGGAGGCCACTGATATTTCCCAAACATTGCGGAATTTCTCCGCGCAAATTATTTCTGGCCAAATCTAGAATCTGCAGTGACATTAAGTTGCAAATAGAAAAAGGGATCTCCCCACTTAGACTATTATGTGAGATGAAGAAGATGTTGGAAATTTGTCTTTGGTGGGGAGGTTGCATCCACCCATATTTAATGACTTAAACACTGCGGTTCCGCATGTTGGAGGCTTTGTCTCTTCACACGTGCACCAGTCAGGCGTATTAGCGAATATTCTCCGAATATTCTCTGTATATTTTGTAATTATGATAGATGTATATTTAAGGTAACTTAGGATTCTAATTGTATTAGGAATCAACCTTTGTAAGGTAAGTTAGGATTCGTACCATATTAGGAATCAACCTTTGTACAACTATATATATTGTGAATAATGAAAGGAATCCCCAAGGGAAATTATTCTATCTTTCATGGTATCAAGAGCCTAAAACCTAAATCCTCATTCCCGGCCGAATTTTTTTTTCTGCTTTCACAAAAAAAAAAAAAATAAAAAAAAATTCTGGTTTCTTCCTCCATATTTCGGCCAAACCAGAAAATTCCCTTCCCTCGACAGGCGGCAACCATGTCTTCCCTCACAAATTTCGTTTCATCCACTGGCACACTTGAAAACCCCTCTCAACGTTCAATATCTTCTTTTCATCCAGCATTCGCCGTTAACAACATCAAGAATTTTATCCCTATAATTCTTGACCAAGAAGACTGTCAATATTCCATGTGGATGGAACTATTCTACATTCATGCATGTGCATACAACGTGCTCGATCACATTGACGAATCTGTTCCTCGTCCCACCGATGTTACAGACTCAATCTGGCGTCGTCTTGACGCCATCGTCAAACAATGGATCTACGGCACCATCTCCAAAGATCTGTTATGCACTATCATGAAAACAGGTGCTACGGCACGTGAACTTTGGGTCCGGCTAAAAGAAATCTTTCAGGACAATAAAAATACCCGGGCTGTGTATTTGGAAGAGCAATTCAACAATACCCGCCTCGAGAATTTTAACAACATATCCGAATATTGTAAGCAACTGAAACTCATAACCGATCAACTATCCAACGTCGGGACTTCTGTTTCAGAAACCAAGATGGTGCTTCAACTTGTTGCGGGTTTACCGAAAGGTGAATATGACACACTCGCAACAATGATTCAACAAGCCGACCCTCTCCCAAGTTTCAACAAGGCACGTTCACAACTATTGTTGGAAGAAACTAGACGTGCTAAACAAGAGGAACATAATCAAAAGGCGTTAGCCGGTGACGGATGGCAACACTGCGGCCGCAAAGAACCGACCATCACAAAGATGTCCGAAAGAAGCGGCGGCCACCGCTTTGGTTGCGATCCACCGGCGGCGGCGGCGAATAATCGCAAAGCGGCGAAGAAGCAGCCCAGCCACTGTCCCCGATCGATTTGGGACAGGCCTACAACACTGTGAACCTTCAACAGCCCGACGAAAATTGGTACATGGACACCGGAGCCATATCTCACCTCACCCGGTCGTCAGGTAACCTATTTCAACTACGTCGGTTAAAGTGTCCTCAATTTATTACTGTCGGCAATGGTCATCGCATTCCAATTGAAGGTTACGGTAACACACACACCAAACATACACCCCCGCCTTTCTCCGTAAACCTCGTCCTATACACACCTAACATCATTAAAAATTTAATCTCTGTTAGAAACTTCACTAGCAATAATTCTGTGTCTGTCGAATTTGACCCTTTTGGTTTTTCTCGTGAAAGAACTCAATGCGGGAAAATTCTTACACGCCACAATAGTGTGGGAGACCTCTACCCATTCACTCAATCTTCCATTGTCAGGACCGCAATCACCTCTATCCCTTGCGGCAATCTCTCCTCCACTTGGCACAAAGAGACTTCGGACACTCAGGAGACCCAGTTTTACTTTTCTTAGGACTTCTAAGCGTATTCAATGTAATAATGGAAAAATTGCCCAACACTGCTTTTTCTTGTCCACTAGGCAATCATACTCGTCTTCCATTTATGTCATCAAACAGTGTTACTTTTTCTCCCTTTGATATTGTTCATGCTGATTTGTGGACATCTCCGATTGTTAGCTCTTTGGGTCATAAATTCTATCTAGTATTCTTGGATGATTTTTCACATTTTGTCTGGTTTTACCCATCAAATTCAAATCTGAAGTTCTTACAAAATTCATCGAGTTTCACAAATTCATTAAAACACAATTTGAAAAATCTATCAAATCATTCCAATGTGATAATGGACGTGAATTTAATAACTCGACATTTCACAATTTCTGTTCTAAACAAGGTATGATTTTCTGTTTTTCTTGTCCCTATACTTCTTCCCAAAACGGAAAGGCAGAAAGAATTATACGTACCATCAATAACATGGTTCGCACACTTCTGTTTCATGCCTGCCTACCACCGCCTTTTTGGGTCTATGCTGTCAAAATGGTAGAATCCCTTCTTAATATTTTACCAACTAGCACACTCCAAAACAAGACCCCTACCGAAATCTTATACCGTAGGCTACCATCATATGATCACCTACGTATTTCTGGATGCTTATGCTACCCCAACATGGCCTCCACTGCACCTCACAAACTTGCACCTCGCACTCTGCCATGTGTCTTCCTTGGTCTATCTTCTAATCATCGGGGCTACTTGTGCTATGACATTTCTACTTGCAAAATCATCGTCTCCCGTCACGTCACCTTTGATGAGACAACCTTTCCTTTTTCAAATCTCCGGAAATTTCAGACCACCGATTACATCTTTCTCGATGAACCAAGTCTATCCCCGATCATCCAAAATCTATACCAACAAAGAATTTCACTGCTCCGGCTGGCCTCGCCATCGTCCAAGACCACCCCAACAGCTCCTCGCTTCACCCCTACAACCCCCTGAGTCACCGTAAACCGCCCAAGCTGAATCACGCCCATCGTCCGTAACTGCTGACCAAAGAACCTCCCACTCGATCCACCGCCACTGCCGTCTCATCGTATGGAGACTCGTGCACAACACGGGATCTTCAAACCCAAGGTTCACTTCAATCTCTCCACACAAACCTTATCACCCATTCCAAAAAATCCAAAACTAGCAAAACTGGATCCAAATTGGAATGCGGCCATGTGCGAGGAATTTAACGCTTTAACCAAGCAGAACACTTGGGATTTGGTACCTAGACCCGAAGGTGTGAATATTATCCGGTGTATGTGGCTATTTCGGCACAAGTTCAGAGACAGTGGTGACTTAGAGAGGTATAAGGCAAGACTAGTCGCCAATGACACTAATCGGCGAGGGTGTTGATTGTGGTGAGACATTCAGTCCGGTTGTTAAACCGGCCACTATTCGGACTGTTCTCAGTATTGCTATGGGCATGCATTGGCCAATTCATCAGCTTGATGTCAAGAATGCATTCCTTCATGGGGATTTGAAAGAGACTGTGTACATGCATCAGCCTCCTGGCTTTGTTCATCCGGCTGACTCAGCTTTGTGTGTCGTCTCGTAAAGTCATTGTATGGATCAAACAGGCACCCGCGCTTGGTATGATCGTTTTCCAGGTATCTTTTGCAGATTGGTTTTGTATGTAGCGGTGTGATAACTCTCTCTTCACTTTTCACCGAGGTAGCAAGATCGCATATTTGCTATTATATGTCGATGACATTGTTCTTCTTGCCTCATCCGACGGTTTGAAGAATGAAATCATTGCTCTACTCAAAGCGAATTTGCTATGGTGACTTGGGCAAGCTAAGTTATTTTTGGGTATATCGGTAACGGATCTGCAGCCACTATGTTCTTATGTCGGCGTAAGTATGCGAAGCGATAGTATCTGAGGCCAAGATGGCAAATTGTAAAATTATGCCAACTCCGGTGGACTCCAAATCCAAGCTTAGTGCCAATGACGGTGCGCCAGTTTCTGATCCCACTCTATATCGGAGTCTAGCAGGTGCTCTTCAGTATCTTACATTCACTAGGCCTGATATTACATATGCCGTTCAGCAGGTGTGTCTGTTCATGCACGACCCCGAGAGTCCCATTTTGCCGCCCTCAAACGTATTATCATATACGTTAAGGGCACACTAGACTTTGGATTACACTTATACCCCTCTGCCCCAACCAAGTTACTTGCCTACACGGATGCAGATTGGGCAGGATGCCCAGACACACGTCGCTCCACCTCAGTCTTGTGTATTTCTTGGGGATAATCTTATCTCATGGTGCGCCAAGAGGCGAGCCACACTATCCCGTTGTCTTTGAAAGCGAGAATATCGCGGTGTTGCTAATGTAGTTGCTGAGATCTGTTGGCTCCGAAATCTTCTTTTAGAGCTCCTGTGTCCACTCCGCAAGGCGTCTATAGTCTATTGTGACAACATATCTGCCATCTATATGTCTCATAATCCGGTCCAACATCAGCGGACTAAGCATATTGAGATGGATATCCACTTTGTGCGAGAGAAGGTTGCCCGTGGTCAGGTCAAAATTTTACACGTGCCTTCCTCTTATCAGTATGCAGACATCTTCACAAAGGGACTACCACGACAGCTCTTCACCGACTTCCGATCCAGCCTTAGCGTTCGGCCTCCTCCCGCTCCGTCTGAGGGGGAGTATTAGCGAATATTCTCCGAATATTCTCTGTATATTTTGTAATTATGATAGATGTATATTTAAGGTAACTTAGGATTCTAGTTGTATTAGGAATCAACCTTTGTAAGGTAAGTTAGGATTCGTACCATATTAGGAATCAACCTTTGTACAGCTATATATATTGTGAATAATGAAAGGAATCCCCAAGGGAAATTATTCTATCTTTCAAGGCGCCTCGGCCCTTGCTTCCTCGGTCGCGGCCCTTCAGCGTCGCGGCTCTTCATTTTTCGATTTTTCAACACTTCTCTAAACCGCTTCTTCTACCTAGGTAGCTATTTTATCCTCAGTAGCTGCCTATTTTATTTTAATCTCCGCCTTATCTATCATGAATCGCTTAAACTGAAAACAAAACAAAAACACTCATAATACTGCACAAAACAACTAAAAGACTACAAAAGACTTCCTAAAACATACTCTAAAACAATACTAAAAATAGACTCAACAATAATGAGAGGGCCAGGACAGTTGGTAACTACAGAGGACTATGGATTAGTGATGAGCTATAATTGTATAGTTAGCAGGCTGGACCTTCACAACAGATTATATATGATTAGAGTTCTCGGGTAAGGTCGAGACAGGGTTCGCAGACATCGGTATCTCATGGTCAGAGTGGTGCAGACCGAGTGGGGCCGCTTTAGCCATTTTGTAGTATGTGTGGTCGAGCGTATGCCGCACTATACCGTAAGGGAACAAGGGGTTGTTATTGCTATGGTAGTCAAGGTCACAAGATTCGGGAGTGTCCCAGGTTGGGCCGCAAAGCTAAGGGTAAGAGTGGAGATGGAGCCTCGAGCTCCGATGCTCTTTGAGGGGAACTATTGGATGCAGGTATGCTATCGATCTCTTTGTTGACATATCTACCTCTTGTAGACTTAGTATTGATATGTTTTGTGTTCGAAAGTATTGGCCCCTCGTCCTAGGGATTGATTTTACGGTACCACTTGTGGGATAAGAAGTTCCGATAGGGATAAGTTATGAATGTAAAGGTAAGGGCCAGAAAGGGCTTCTAGTCAAACGATAGTTAGAACCATATATATAAGAGAGTAGATTGAATGGATTTGGAGCCCACACCTAACGTAATGATATAGTATATGATATGTTTTTCCTCCTCCTGAATGAATATGTTAAATAGATCCCGAACCTAGGGTATCATTGTTATACCCCATTTTAACCTGGGTCAAAATGGTTTACAACATTCGGTAATTCCGAGGTTGATTAAAGTTATGGAGTCGTCACCTAATTATTTATGGTGAATTAGGACACGAAAATTAAATAAAGTAATTGTCTAAAGTTAACTCCGTTTAAGGCCTACTAAACTTAAGATTCTAGGTAAGGGTTCAATTAATCTAAATGGAAGGTGTTATGCACCTTTAAGATCCATTAACAATGGTTAACCAACCGGACTCAAATAAATTAAACTTAGGCTAAATGTTAAATGTAAGATAAAATATAGGCATTTTTTAAAGTCCCAGTGTTGAGAGGAAAATGATTAACCGAGTTAGTTTTGGAAAAAAATAATTTATTTGTATCCCTTTAGTTGATTGAAAATGATAAACACTTTAACAAAATGCCCTCTGATTAAGAGTTGAAAAGTGGAAAAAGATGAATAGGTTAAAAACCCAGAGTGCAATGTTGTGTAAGAAAATAATTAAGATTACAAGTGGGCTAAAGTTAAAAACGTCATTTTTAGATTCGAAAATAGGTGTACTAATCACTCTTGTTAAAATTTTTGAAAAAAGTAATGTTATCCTTGACTCAAAACAGTATGGTTTATAAGAGTTCATTATCCTAAGACTAATGACAGATGATAAATCATTGAACTATTGGTCCTACAATTAGATGTTATAAAACAGAGACTCTTACTATCTAATTATGGATTAGTCATTATATAACAACTTTTCCTCTTTTAACAGTATGCACATAGTTGAAAATAAAGTCATTCACCAACACAAGTAAGCAGAAATAAATGAGACGATCCATGACCAGGCTCGGCTTAGACAGAAGGAAAAAATATCTTCCGTAATCCGCTGTTTAAATAGTGCGAAGTCGAGAAGGAATGATAATGTGTGGACTCCATATAGTAGTGGCGTCGTTGAACTCTTCGGCTGCGGTGTTCATGTAAAATAGAAAAGAAAAGTAGGAAGTTAGCGGGATGAATATGTGTTCTGGCATGTAACTAAAATATACACATTAAACTAAACACACAAAGATCATAAAATAAGATTAGCATGTTAAAGTCGTCACTTAGCCTCTACTAGAGAGAAAAAATAGTGCAAATATGCAGGGTTGAGATTATGTTCTGAACCTAAATACTTATTCCTTAATGTAGACATCCATACATGTCTTAGCTTAAAAATGTAATAAGTTAAGTGGTTGTCCTAACATATGGGTCAAGAAATACACCTCCTGTCTTGTTAAAAAGAATATTTAGATCAACTAAACAAGATAGTTACCTACAGACATAACATCTACTAGTCCACTTTTAGATTCTTGCTACATTAAACTAATGTCAATAAGATGGATATCTAGTTATACTATAATAAATCTCCTACCCATTTGGAGCAAAGCAGAAGAGTAGCTAACCTCTGAGTCCTACTACATAATATCAACTAAATCATGATAATATCAAAAGAAACTTAGAAAATTACTTCTACTAAACTAGAGAATGGATATCCTTTTTCATTGCGTCTAATGATAAAAGCAAAAGAAACTAACGATTTTTTTTACAATAAGGACAGAATCATAAACACATTTTGAAACTTTGTAGAATTAGAAAGGAAGAGAATAGCATACCGACCTTTTGTGGTGGCAGTGAAGAGGGCGTTGTCGGTCTCGGATCCAAACGAAGTCGAGCGAGACAGATAGGGGACTAGAAAAATGCTTTGTGAGATGATATTCAAAATGTAAGAGAGTTTGTGTTCTCGTGAATGTCAAAAAGCCTCTAAGATGGTGTGCTCTCGTTAATGATGTTTTACTTTGGATCTTTTCAGTTAGCGTAGATCGGCTGAGCTCATTTGTACATGGATGTGATTCGTTTTAGAAATCCTGTAAGCATTTTTAACTGGGTATGTTGTTGTACGCATTTTCAACCGATAAATAGCAGAAATTTCCAAAGTTGTTACTATAATCTACACTCTTTCAAATGTATTCAGTGTCCTCTTTGCATGTGTCTTTGTTTCTTAATCTAAAAAAGTGATTTTGCATTAACATTTGAAAATCAAATGAAGGAAATAAATAACCTTTCTTTTACCTTGTTGAAATAGAAAATAATCAATAATTCTATACTGATTCACCCTGCTTCTTGTGTTGCTTGTGTAATCAGAGCCTTTCTAATTCTTCAATTGCGGAATAAGCTTGACTCTGAGGTTGAGAAGTGAAGAAGCATCTGAAAGAAAGGAAGACAACTATTATGTACGTTTGAATTTAAATATGTACTTTATTTACTGATAAATTAGGAAAGTGATTATTGAAGATGAACGAAGAAAGTCTTGAAACAATTCAAAGAATATCCTGTCATTCTTGCAAGACATATTTGGGGTTCAACATTAATGGTAAGCTAAGATAAACAACACTTCGTCTTATACAAAGTAACAATGTTATTTTATAATCTCTTATATAAAATTATAGGTACATCATTGACAACAAGGTTCAACAACACAATATATATCGACCCACCTTATCCATTGTTTCGAAAGGGTTTTGGGCACTCAAGTTAGCCCCATCGTTAGACAGATAGATAGGTCGGGTGTATGATTCTGATGCTCAAGGACATGTTATGAACTTGCATATTAGTTCCAAAGGAAGTTGGGATTACCACCTACCTCTTATTGAGTTTGTGTACAATGATAGCTATTGATAAGCATCAAAATGGTACCATATGAGGCTCTGTATGAGCAGAGATATAAAACTCCTATCGAGTGGTTCGAGGTAAGCATACCAAAGTTAATGGGATCTGACTTAATGCATCAAGTCGTAAAGAAGATGAAGTTATTCAAGAGAAATTGTTGACTGCTCAGAGTCGTCAGAAAAATTGCATTCAGATGTGCGATGATGGGACTTAAAGTTCCAAGTTGATGATTGGATATTTTTAAAGAGTTTTCCTAGAAAGGGAGTGATAGATTTGATAAAATGAAGACACCTTAGTCTATGGTATACTATACCGTATCGCATAATTTGATAAATAGGCCAAATGGCTTACAAGTTGGGCATGTCTTCCAGAGTTACAGTTGTTCACCTAGTTTTCCATGCTTCAATAATAAGAGAGTATGTTGGGAATCCTTCTGGGATCATATCCGTTGATGATATACAAGTTACAAAGAACCTATCGTATGAAGAGATCCCTATTATCCTTCTAAGATCGACAAGCCCACAAGTTACGTAGCAAGGATGATAGCCTCCATAAAAAGGTTTTATGGTAGAGTAAAGATACAAAAGAAATGATGTAAGAAGTAGAATAGATGAAGTATAAATGTCCATCAACTATTTCAGGCTGTAGGCTCTATACGATGGTATGTTCCTATACCAGGATATTATACTAGATGTTTGACGACAGTGTGAGGTCTAAAGTTATGCATGTTAAAATTATGATGTATGGCCTCACGAGGCAAATTTGGATATCTTTTTCTTGTTCACAGGGATGCGGATAACCCCATTTATAGGGGAGACTATGTCAAAATTTCCAAAAAGTCTTACAGAAGTGTTTGTGTACTTGTATACGTCCATACATTGGAGGATGAATATTTGTAAGGGGGGGGGGGAGAATATTACACCCCATACTTTTTACGTCGTTATCATCATAATTTACCTGACATAGGCTCAGAGAGAGGAAGATCCATCCTCAATATTAATAAAGGTTTATTGAAGTGTTAATGGGACTTCTACGGAGCATTCTGCGGATTGCATAATAGGTATGCGGGCTGCATTATTGATCGCATAAATAATATGAGAAGATGAGAGTTTTGGGCAGTTTTGTGACCCACTCTGCAGTTGTAGAGCAGATTCTACCACCGCAGAGTAGGTTCTGCGGGTTGTAGAACAAGTCATAGATCAAAGATTTGAGTGCTGACGATGGATATATATGCAAACCATAGTCTAGAGTTCCCTGTATGTATCAGATAATGCGTTTGAGTGCATTCATGTGGTCAACCTAGGATCATGCATAAACAGACACACCTGTTGTACGACATACGTAATATCCGATCTCATGAAAGTAAGATACTGATGAGCTCCAGCCAGACTGCGATAGTGAGTGGGAACCTCGTAAGGTGAGCCATCCGCAGCACCTAGCTTAGTCTTGGTATCAATTGGAGTGGAAGTAGACTTACATGAGGACATACCAACGCGCTCAATGATCTCATCGACATATTTCCGTTGGGATAAAAATAATCCACCGGCATGACGAGTGACAACAATCCCTAAAAAGTAACTCAATGGTCCCAAGTCTTTCATAGCAAACTCAGAACTGAGCATGGTCATGATAGACTTGCGCAAAACATCAGATAAGGCAGTCAAGATAATATCATCCACATATAATAGAATATAAGCTAGAGAAGTACCACGACGGTATATGAACAATGAATTATCAGACCTGCTGTGAGAAAACCCAATAGATGAAATATAGTCTGCATATCTTTTATACCAAGCCTCAGGGCCTACTTAAGCCCATACAAGGACTTCTTCAATAAACAGACATGATGAGGATGTTTGGGATCTCGAAAACTCAAGGGTTGATGCATGTAAACGGTCTCCTTTAGATCACCATGTAAGAAAACATTCTTCACATCTAACTGATGAATGTGCCATGCCTTTGAAAGAGTCAGACTGAGAACAATGCGAATAGTAGCCGGTTTGACCACCAGACTAAATATCTCATCACAATCCACGCCAACATGCTGAGTCTTACCATCACCTACAAGACGAGCCGTATGTCTCGCAAAAAATTCATCAGAATTATCTTTATGAGTAAAAATCCACATAGACCGAATAATATTAACCAGAAGGATGGGGGACCAACTCCCACGTCTTATTTTCAATAAGAGCATTATATTCGTCGTTCATAGCCAATTTCCTATTCGGGTCATTTAAGGCAGACACGGGGTTACGTGGTAGAGGAGATTTAGAGATAGTAGAATGGAGATTAAAATGTTGTTTTGGTTTTAAAATACCTATTTGACTACGAGTGACTGACCCATGACTCGAGGAGAAATCGGGTGGATTTTGGGCAGTGGATGGGCTGATGATGGACTGGCCAACAGGCAGTGGGTCTGCTGGCCCAAAACTGGAAACAATGGCTGGGTAAGGAGCAGAATGTGAAGAAGAAGCAGTTTCGGTATTAGGCTGGGAAACCGACCCAATAGCCGAAACAGGGGCAGAAATAGTGGATCCAGCGCGCAGTGGGCCCGATGGTGGATAGTGGGTGCGGGACAAATCTGATAAATTATGGATAATATACGGGGAGACCTCATTGTCTAAAAAAATATATGAACTAGGCCCGAGACTACTTACTTTAGCAAACGAAAATTGGGTTTCATAAAAAATAACATGGTGACTAATTATGATTTTATTAGACGATAAATCAAAATATTTGTAACCACTATGATTAGATGGATAACCCAAAAACACACAAGGGGTAGAACGGACTTGAAGTTTGTTAATTGTAGTTGACGAAAATAGTTGATAACATAAGCACCCAAAGACCCTAAGATGTGAATACGAAAGAGTTTTATTATAGAGGAATTTAAGAGGGGATGAATATGTCAATCCTTTGGTAGGAAGTATGTTAAGAAGATAAGTAGCCATTTGTAGAGCATGATGCCAAAATGAAGGGGGTACGGATGCATGGACCAATAAAGTTCGGACAATATTATTAATGGTATGAATTTTTCGTTCGGCTTTCCAATTTTGTGAGGACGTATGAGGACAAGAGAAACAAAAAACTAGGCCATTAGTTTCACAAAATTCTCGAAACAACCCATTATCATATTCCTTGCCATTATCACATTGAATATTTTTTATTTTGCGTTCTAATTGGGTACGGATGAGTGCTCGAAAATTTAAGAATGTGGAAAAAACTTGAGATTTTTTTTATTAATGGAAAGGTCCATAAAAAATTAGAATAATCATCCAAAAATAGAACATAATAACGATGGCCCACATAACTTAAAACGGGAGACGTCCATAAATCGCTATGAATAATATCAAATGGCATTAAAGTACGAGAAGTAGAGGCTACAAATGGTAATCTAACATGTTTTCCTAAAGGACATGAATGACAAATTGGAGTACTACGTGTACCTTACAAGAAATAAAATTATTTTTATTCAAGGAAGAAATAACAGACGACCCAGGGTGACCCAAACGTGCATGCCATAAGGAAGGAGCTAGAGCTGCAAAAGTATACGGCAAGGCGTGACTCGAGATACTGGATGCGGGCGTGATTGGATAAAGATCTCCCCTACTATTACATCACATGAGAGGTATCCCCGTCTTGAAATCCTTCACAGAAAACCCAAAAGGATCAAAATTAATAAAAACCCAATTATCAGTGGTGAATTTATGGACAGACACAAATGTTTTAATTAAGTTAGGGGCATAAAGGGCATTTTTCAAAATAAGAGGTGGATGTGGGGGAGACAAAGTTGTATGACCGTAATCACGAATTGGAAATGAGTTGCCATTACCAATAATGATGCCATGATTTTAGCTCAAATTGTAATAAGACGAGAGAGTACCTTGGTCGGACGTTATGTGAGAGGTGCGCCGGTGTCTAGGTACCAATTTGCGTCTGGAGGATTTAATCCAAGTGTATGCATAGCGTCCTCAATATCTATCAGAGTTGGGATCGGATTAGGGCCCGTAGCATGGAAATCTTACGGGGGCCGAGGCCCAAGCATGCCTTCCCGTGGTCCAGGCCCAACAGTAATCTACTGGGCTGTGAAACATTGGGCCTGAAGGGCAGCTGAGAAGCCCACTGTCCTTGGTACGCTGAAGCAGGAAAACAGGGGATGTGGAGCGACTGCCCACTAGCCTAGCCCCACTGCCAGGTGGCCCATGGCTGGGACCAGTTGGGTTGCGGCCCACTTCCATCGTGCCGAGGCCCACCGCCACTGTTTTGGCCAGCCCTACCACCGCCGGTACTACCACGATTGCCACCGCAATTTTTGCCATTATTTTTTCGATTCTTCTTGCCTCCACCGTGAGTACGGTTTTGGCCCGAATTATCAACAAAACCTTGAGAACTATCAGATGATGTCATCGCCATGGGACTAGCGTCGGTAGCCACCTTTTTTCCCTAGTCGGCTTCTTCTAACGTGAGCATTGGACGGGCTTGATAAAAAGGTGGAAGTGGATTACTTTGACGGAGGAGAGTCCCAACGCCATTATAGGCCTCAGATAGGCCTGCAACCATTTGTAAAACAAGACGATTATTGGTAACAAGAGCTCCGACAATACGGAGTTGGTCCACTAATTCCTTGAGTCGTTTACAATAAGCTGAAATATTTGGGAAATCTTCCATGTTGACTTGGGAGAATTCCTGCTCAAGGGTGATAGTATGAGAGTGTTGGTTATCCTGGAATATATCACGTAATCTATTTCAGGTAGCTATAGTTGTAGTGTCTGGTTCAATGATCGTCTGTAAAAGGTCGGTAGAAATAGTAGAGTAAATCCACTGAAGGATGATAGCATCAAGAGTAATCCATAACTGAGGATCCTCCGCGGGAGTAGGGGTAGCGGGATGAATTATGTGATAGAGGACTTGATGTGAGATTGCGTGAATTTTGAAAAACTCTGCCCACGTCGCATACTGGATGTTTTCCATCTCAAGAACAATAGGATGTGGTTCTTTATATTGGAAACAGTAAGGGCAGGATGAAATACGTTCTTAGACATAACGAAAGAACAAAGGGATTGGGAAAAACATTGGGAAGAGAGGAGGTAAAAGTGGCATGAAATCCGAGGAGGGGCATGAATTACGATGCAGCTCGGCCGAGAAGGGAAGATTGGAAAACCGAGAGAAATTGTGGAAGTAATTTAGACCTAGACTTCTGATACCATGAAAGAAATAATCCCTTGATTATTTTCATTATGAATGAGT
The DNA here is from genome assembly GCA_029783415.1 of Anisodus acutangulus. Lineage (NCBI taxonomy): Eukaryota > Viridiplantae > Streptophyta > Magnoliopsida > Solanales > Solanaceae > Anisodus > Anisodus acutangulus. The sequence continues at coordinate 31,430,443 of CM056493.1, forward strand.
ATATATGCAATTTACAATTTCCATAATATGAAAAATCCTATTCCTATTCTACTCCAAAAACCCTATTCTATTTGTACAAGAATTCTATAATTATGGTAAGTGTACAATGCTAATTATATACAGAAAAAACTATTACCAAAATTACCATATACATGGTGTGTATACCATGTATATCACTGTCTCCCAATTGCCTTGGGTTTCCGTGATATACACGGTATACACAAGAGAGTATACCGTGTATATGGTGGTGTATTTTCAGTGTATACCGTGTATATGGTGGTATTTTTTCAGTTTCATTAGAAGTTTTCATATAGTAAAGAAAAAGAGAGAGAAATTTATTTTCTCAAGTACAAGACCAAAGCAATGCTGCATAACTACAAGAAAATTGTCATAGATTCGGTACATTTTTTCTTGACTAAAGTATTGTTATTTTATATTATTGTGAAAATCTTTAAGATCTAAAGTAATTGATAAAAAATTATTTATGTATACCATTTATTGTTGTTAAAAACCCGTACATGCAAAAGGACAAAGCTATAAATAAAGTTTTGTAAGATACTAGATTCTGGAGGTGAAAGATGGTTAAGGGAGAAATTTAAAAAGTTACTAATAAAATGTTTAACATATATGATGCCATAAGTAGAAGGAAATTCTCAAATTGAGTTGAGCGTGGCCGCTTGTTCTTCCTCTATTCCTTGCAGCCTCTGTCTTCTAAGTTGTAACTCTTGCAAAACTTGAAAATGAAGAACACGAGATGATGGTTTTAAGTTTTTCTATAAAAACATACAGAAATAATGTCTTATATATAATATACTTTATATGCTATTCTAAAAATATGTATTTTATTAATAATGGGTACCAATGCAATGCGGTGCTCGAAATTAATATAATATAATAGAGTAAATTTCTCTCATTCAAGTATGTGAAATCACTTAGTAAAATCACTTAACTTACTTTTCCATTAATAAAATTACTCAACTTATAGGTTTTCTCTTACAAAGTCACTCTAATTGAATTTGTTTCTTCTGATTAACAAAAAAATTTGACTTGACAAAATAAGCTGATATTCGAAGGTATTTCATACTTTGGCAATTATGGAAGAGGAGGAACACTATAGTGCATGGAGGGAAGATGTCAAGGAGTAGAGTGATGTATGAGATAAATATGAATTTGTGTCAACTAGCTAAGGTTAGATACCCTTGATTGAAAATTCCAAATACTTGGCAACAATTGATACAATTTCTGGAAGGTTACAAGCCTCAGGTTGAATGTAAGTTAGTACAATGGAGATGTCCACTTGTAGGTTGGTATAAGTGCAATACTGATGGAGCCTAGTAGGGCAGTACTGGGCAAAGTTTATCAGCTTTCTGGATTTGAGACAATGTAGGGGACATGTATGCATGGGCTAGTACGATTCCTGATTTATCATGCACTAGTGCAGAAGCTAAAGCTATTCTAGAGGGAGTTGCATTCTGTGTAAGAAATCAGTTTCTACCTCTTATAGTAAAAATTGATTCACTTATCATGAAGAAGGTGGTAGATGAAGAATGGGAGGTGCCATGAAAATCAGCGTGGAGGTTAGCATGATTAAGGAATGGAGAAAGCAGGGATTCATATAATTTGTTCATGTGTACAGAGAGGGAAACAAACTAGCAGATTTTTTCACTAACATGGTTGTTGATTTTGCAGTTACACTTCAGTTTACATCATTTCAGGACATGCCAGCTACTGCAAGAAGGATACTTAATGCAGACAAGATACAGATGCCAAACTCGAGATTTAAAACATTGAAGGCTAGGGAACCTAATTAACACTACAGGGTAATGTGATCTACAATAGTGAGTAACAACCTACTACACAAATAAATACAGGATCATCTGCAGATTACACGAAGAAAATCTAAAATTGAAAGTTCTTAAGTTAAAGATATGAGGATGTTTGACCAAAGTCAACATCAGGGGTAAATGGGTCTATATCGGAGTTTCGTCAATTCCATTAGGTCCGGAACATGAATTATGACTTAGTCGAGTCATTGGTTCGTGTTTCGAGGGTTTGGATGTGATTTGGGTCATTGGTAGAGAAACTAGTTAAATTAAGGATTTGGAGTTGACCACGATCAACATCGAATCAAGACGACTTCTTTTCGGTGTTTTGAGAGCGTGAGCAGCTTCGTAGCGTGTCTTATGATTGAAACGCCTATTTGGTTTGTGTCTGGGAGGTTTAGAATAGGTTTCAATTCATTTGGAGGAAATTCAAAAGTGCTGAAACGTGATTTTGTTTTATATTTTAGCCGTAAAATCTATAAAGAATTTGGAGATGATGTATCAATGAAAGTTGTAGCTCTTTGAATATAGTTTCCCATGGTTCAAAAGTTCATGATTTCGACATCTATGTAAGGAGTTAAGGTCATTTTACCAGAGACTGTTATGCTGCTTTTTTTTATAGCAACTTCAATTTTTTTGAAAATACGGGATATGTCCTTGCTGTAATATAAAAGAAATCTAATCTGAATTAATTCATTTGAAAGCACTTTTGGGACATGAAAACATGACTTTTGAGAGAGAATTCAGTGGATAATCATGGGATATCATCAAGGTATGGTTTCTAACTCAAATCCATGAATTTTATGTGAATCTAAGCTAGATATAACTGCCAGAGTTGGTGATTTTCAAGGACTGGTAAAAACTAAATGTTGTTTTGATAGATCCGTGAGCGATTCTTGATCAAATTGGGATTGTGGTATAAAATTTTCATCCTCACGATGACCTGTTTTATTGAGGTATGATTTGTCTACTTCTGTCATAGTTCACTGGACATCTATTTTAACACACTATTTATACATTGAAGGAAATTATTAACTTGCTATCATTCTTCCACCAAGAGTGAAAATTTATGATGTATTTGGTATTCTTAGGACATCACTCCATCTGATTTTTATTGTAATGAAGTTATAAACAATATGTCTGATGTTGTCATTGAAAGGAGGTGGCATGAAGTTTCTTTCAGGAACAACTTAGTAGAAGATATAGCTGAATATATTCTACATGAGGTACAACCTCTTAGTAGGAGAGATGAGCTTTTCAGACCTTGGTGGATGCTTGAAACTAGGGGTGAATTTCCTTTGAAGTCAGCTTGGGAATACATAAGCAGCAAAGGGAAAAAAAAGGAAAGTTTTCAATAAAATATGGGTGAAGGGATTGCTATTTGATGCACTTCAAGGTCCTACTTGGATGATGTGATTAGAAGCTGGGGATACAATATGTCATCTATGTGCTTTCGCCTGCAGAAGCTAAAGAAGAGACCGTTCCACATGTGTTCTTGAGATGTGCTGCTCGAAGTGCCTGAAATTATTTTTGTTATTCTAAAGGGATTCCTATTGCAGGTTTGCATTTACATCAAGTCATGAAGTGGTGATCTGCAGATGTTTTTCTTAGGATAAAGCCTATATTCTATGCAATCCCATGTATCATTGTATGGTAGTTGTGGAAGAAGAGAATGCTGACAAATATAGGGACAAGGTCACTACTATCAGAGTGATTTATTAAGTTTCAAGCACAATTCAACAGTTGGTGAGATTGAGGAAGTCATGGATCAAAACAGTCCCATATAAATGGCCTGAGATACTAAAATTTTTGGAAAATTTCACTCCAAAGTTGCAGGTAACAAAGGTCATGTGAAACTTGCCACCAGCTGATTGTTTGAAGTTCAACACAGATAGTGCTACAAGGGGAAATCCTGATAGGAGTTCTTATGCATTCTGTATAAGAAATTCTACAGGTGATTTGGTGTTTGCAAAAGCTAAGGATATGGAAGACAATACAAACACAAAATCTAAAGAAATGGTATTGCTTGAAGCATCAAGATATTGCTTGTTATAATATGATAATTCATTCATACTTGAAACTGATTCACTATTATTGAAGAATATTCTGGATAGAGTATGAAAACCTCCTTGGAATAATGCCTTGGTTGTTGAGGAAATACTGGAGATTATAGATAATGCTAATGTTTAGGTTCTGCATATCATGAAAGAAGACATTCAACTAGCTGATAACATGGTTAACTATGCTCTTGACCATGGAGAAGTGATTGTTAATTCCTTTACAAAACTGGATTCAAAGGGAATGAGGATTCTCAATAGTGGTGAGTTACAATGTCCCTATTAGAGAGTGAAGAATGTTAGAAGATAGTAATGATGATGTTTGGAGTTGTTCTTAGGAGGAAAACTTACCACCATACTCAAATTCTATGGGATGAGAGTATAGGGTACCTGTTTTAACTAACTTTGTGTGTTGTTTTACGGGTGTCACAATGCTGGATGGAAAATATATTTCACGGACTCACAAAGTTACCAGGACTGCAGGAAGTGTTTATACTTCTTGTGTCAATGATCCTAGTCATTTGAGAAATGTGTTGGTACAGGCTTGGCTCAAAGTTGATTTGTTACTGTTTCACTAATCCTGCATACACAGGAAATGACATGGAAAACTCAGGGTCTAAAATGATGATAATAACCGCTACATGGAAAACAGTAGTAGCAGTTGGTCTAAAAGTAAGTTTAACATTAGTGTCAATGATCCTAATATTTTAGGACATGATTTGACACCGACTTGGTGCATGAATGAGTACTGTTACTGTTCCATTGATCCAACTTCTTCAAAAAAATGATATGGGGCTAATATGTCATGAGTGTGATGCAAAAACTTGTACCACTGAGATCCATAAACTGCATATGTATATGGAGTACAAGTTTGGGTGTCATGTTGGCTGATAAAGGTGGTTTGCAGTTTCTCGAATGCAGGTTGACTTTCTACAGTTGGTACAAGGTCATCCATGATCTATCTATTAAGTATGTCTCAGTGTGTGGCTGATATTCTGCACGACCAGATATCTATCCTAAGTAATCCCTAATTTTCGCCTATAGGATAGAACATGCTATCCTACTTATTTTACGAATAGCGTCTGCGCAATAGTAAAGAACAGTAAGGCAAGGACACAACAATTTTTACGTAGAAACCATTCGGCAAGGGTAGAAAAAACCACGACCTACACCTCTGTAGGATTTAACCCAAACTCTACTACAATGTGAGCCTGTGAAAATTCAAGTTATAAATTATGTAACCTAGGAACCAAACTCTAATGCATATCTCACTAGTCTCCCTAGACTAGTAAGACCACTCCAAGTTATCTCAACTTGAAGTTGAATTTGACTAACTGTTTATACCTATGTGTATGCTTTTATGAAAGTTGATAAAGTTACAAGTCGATGATCAATCCTAATACAAGAATCTAGACTCAAGAATTATAAACATAAACTCTGTAACACATCTTCTCCAATCTGCTTTATCGTATTAGGTCGCATTTATGAAATCAGAACTCTCTCAAATATGCTTGACATGGTTTGCTCAATATTCTGATTTTCTCTTTTTGTGAGTGCGTAACTTTCTTCACGGTAAGACTTGGATATATATAGCTTTTGGTCTTCAATACGCCGGCTGACCCTAAACCCTACATGATACGGTCCATCATGAAAAATAGGGGTTGAGTTAGTTTGAGATTTTTGCATCTTCACACAACTTCAGTTTTCTTGTAGGACTCTGCAGTATTTTGATAAGTATATAAATTAATCATGCAGCCTTGTACACCAAGTCTTTACCATAAATCACAAATCCTACTGGTAGTAGGACTCTGAGCAGGAACACGTTCTTAGACCTGGTCCTTACATCTATTCCATTCAACTCTGTCTCACATCTGTGTCTGATACAGAACATGTTCATAGACCTGGTTCATTTCACTTCTATTCTATGTCTGATTCATTTAAATTTGTACTACATCTTTCTGTTAGATAGATCAAGTCCACAGACCTGGTTCGTTCGCCTTGTTCATTCACTTTGTCAATCATCAAAACAAATACTTGTCATTCTTGCTAATGCCAATAATTCCCTCTTTTTGATAATGAAAAAATCATGTCGTTGACACTACTATGTAACCTGTTCCAAACACCTCATAGACCAGAAAAAATAAACAGAACACCACTAAGATGAATCAGGTTAGCATATATGGGTTATAAACATTACACAACATTTTCTTCCCTCTTTTGGAATCATTAAAAAGTCACATCATGTTAATTGATACTCAATGAAACATATGAAATACTAAGCTCATGGCCACTGAGGCAATCATATATACATAATAGAACTGTTAGCTCCATAGATCTTGTTGAAAATTGTAAGCACAAAATTAACACACGGGTATAAGAAAGCAACCGATTTTGATTATGGTTAAGTAGTAACACCAACAACCAACCAAAAACAAACATACAGACCAGGGTAGAAAAGTGAATAGGGCTCAGATCAAAGGTCAAAGATGGATGTCTAAAGAAATCTAGGAGGAAGGTTAGAGGAAGAAGATGAATCTTTGGTAAGAGCATAAACCAAACTTTGGATAATCTTAGTATCTCTTCTTTTTCCTTGTCAAGTGCTTCCTGTAGGCTTAGTATCTTCGCATTGAGAATATCTTTCTCCTCACCATACTTCATATGCAATAAGTCTATATTTTTCCTTTATCCTCGCAATTTCATCCTCATTTACTATAATTTGTTCTCTCAAGCACATCATCATCAGCATTACCAACTAGAACATATTGATCAATCTGTTTCAAAGTTCCAATGATATCATTGGTCATTTGATATTGCCAAATCTTGACTGGTACCTTAAAATTTTCAAAGACATCAGCCAACCAGAGCCCATAAGCTAGATCATAACCTTTGTTCTCTTGTAGAAAGATCATGTGCATATGTTGAATGATGAGACTAGGCAGATTTACTTGGACACCAGTGTTGAGAAGCTCCATGAGTGTCATGTCCAAGAAACTAGCCTTAGTTCTTCCCTCCTTCCTATACATAATCATACGATTAGCTACTTTAAAGTACAATTGATAAAGTCTATGTATCTCTTTTTTTAGTGTTCTTTTATGCTGCATGGCTGCTGAATTGTTCTGTGTGATGTCCATAGCACTTGCCATCCCTTGGAGTGAAGGTCACTCGTTCTTTGCATATTTTGTCCATCCTTCATAGGGTACTCATAGAATTTCTCACAACCTTTTGGGTACTTAGAGTAATTTCAACTCCCAAAACAGTGCTCACAATGTGACTTCCCTTGAAGGTGGCATTTGCATAGAATTCAATTACATGTTCTTTGCATAGCTTTCTCTTTTCTTCTCTTGGAAGGAACAAGTAACCCCATCATTGGTGCCTTATCTTTTCCAGCAAAGTAGTCATCTCAGGTCCTCCGTGATCGGTGACTACCCTTTCTCCCAACACATATTGTCTCTTAATTGTTAGGCCCCTCTGCTTGTCTAGATCGATTACCTCTTTTGGATTGAAGTAGTTTTTTATGTCACTAATGTCTTGATCCTTAGACTCAGATGATGATTCATCCTTTTCACTTTTAGTTGACTGATACATCAGTTTGAACTGAAATTTCCCCTTAGATGAACCTAGTTTTCCAGCTTGATTTTTTGTTGCCTTTTGTCTTGACTGTGAAGTTTCCACCTCTTTTTTTTTCTAATCCCTCGATGCCTTCTTCTCCACAGATTCTCCCAATGATTCTAAAGCAGGCTCCCAATGCTAGTTCTGGAAGTAGTGCGCTTTTTTACTTACTTGCATTGCCTTTTTCAGTTCTTCTTAGTCTTCCTCTTTTTATCCCTGGTGTGAGGAGTTTTGTGTTCTGTTGAGGTTCATCTTCCTTAGCTACTTCTCCTTCAGCCCTTAGAATAGTCTTACTTGATGCCTTTCTAAGTCTTGATCTCACATTCTTTACAGTGAATTTGTAATTAGCACCTTGTGTTTAGAAGCAATCAACTCACCTAAATTAGGTTGAAATACATGTTCCACTAGAGTAGCTATTTCTAGTGTTGAAATAGGTTTCTCGACTTGTTCCAACAAAATATGGGTATTGACAGTGGATGATTCTCTCTGAGCATTCTCAGTAGTTAACTATTTTTTCTCATCACCCTCACCCATGCTACCCAACACGTCTGTAATTTACTCTTCTACTGATTTTTCCACCTCTGTTGGTTCTTCCTCTGTTCAGTATCTCTCAACCCAATAGATGAACTACCTTCTGTTGTGGGGACCCTCATGAATTCCCCCTTACTTTGTGCTTTCCCGCTTTCCCTATCGACTTTTTCCATCTCACCCACCAAATCTTCATCAATGTTCTCTGTTTCGTCCCCAAGTCTTCAGTAGACTTTACTACATGATCCACTCCTGATTTATCAACAATTACAACTTTTGAAATTTTAACTTAGGTTACCTATTTGAGTGGTCCTGTATAGTATACTCCTAGCAATTCATACATTCTACATGTGAAACTGTTAATTTCTTCTCCATGTACTTCAAATAAATCCATGGTATCCATAACATTAGAGTGATAAGAAAATTCAACTAGGGATAGGTCAAAATTAGAGTCATCAGAGCAGATGGGTTCATCTTTTCGACTGACTCTGGCGTTGATTCTCTTTCTCTTTGGTATTTAGGTTTAGTTATGCTGAGTAGGGGAAATTGGTGTTACATTAGTGGGTGTTTCGGCAGTGGTAGGATCTTGAGAAGCTAGAGAGGTAGTCTAAGGTTTTTAAGAAGAGATAATTATTGAGGCATGTCGTTCCATTTTTCTTTTCTTTTTTAGAAGAAGGCAGTTTGATAGCTTTTGAATTTCAGGAAGGGTTTGGATTCAATTTGTAGTTTTTCTAAAAGAAGGAAGTTGACGGGGAGAGTATTCAGACGATTTATATTGAGGAGAGATAATGAATGATTTTGTATGAAAATGTTTCTTATTTTAGGGAGTTCTAGTTCATTTATGCGTAATGGAGGAGACCTGATTGATGGTTGCCTTCCTTTTAAATGAAGGTCATTATTAGGAAACTTCTAGGGATAGTTACGGTTGAGCCCAGTCTTTGGTGATAAACTACAGATAGGATGGAAATGGTTAATTTCATGGCATTACATTTATTGTTCAGCATAGAGATGGTGTACATCACTAGTGAACTTATTTGTATTCTCATCATTCAAGTCATTTACAGTGATATTCAATATCAGTTAGACCTTTTAAAAGATAAAGCTATATAATGATATATGACATACAACACAATGTATAAGGTTGAGCAAAATATTATTCATTTTAAGCACCACTTTCATGACAAGCATATTCTAACCAATCATAAAAAAATACTAATGCAATCACAGTTATTCCAAATATTCATCCTATTTTAGTCACAACAGATTTTCTTTTGAAGTTAAGACTCTCAGGGATGATATGTATTTCAGCATAAGTTCCCCTGTCAATGTGGATTTCTTCCTTTCCAAGTGTGAGAGTAGGAAAAATTTCATCTAGCTTCAGTTGTAATGAGCAAGCATCGTTCATCAATTAGTGTTGCCTGCATCTGTATCTCTTACCTGCAAAACAATTAGATGTTAGTTTTAGGAATCCAGGTGATCTTTTGTCCCTTTCCTTGCACAGCTGGATGGATCAATTCTTTCGTTGTCCATTCTAGTAGCGTGCTCTTGAACCTCTCTCAGCGCTTGTTCCCTTCTTATTTGCAGGTTGGTGTTTTGGTTAACCTTTCTCAGACTCTTTTCCCTTTGCTTTAGTTTTTTTGGGCACACAATTTTGAAATGACAATCTTTCCGCATAGTGTGCAAAAATATCCTCTATAAGATTCTTTTTTAGCAATTCTATCATATCCTAAATCTGTGGTAATATTATGTGTTTGACTAGTGAGATTTGAGAGCAATTGAGAGGATTGAGTCCAGTAATTTGCTCGTTTTAATTCAATAGCACTTACCTGGAAGTCCTCCTCAGATGTTTTGACATCCTTCTCACAGTCAAAGCCACGGTATTCATTGGTTACAAGAGCAGAATGATCATTTTCATCTTCAAATTCATCATTGGATCCCCAAGAAGAAACCATAGCCTTAGAGGTGTCATTCTCCTTCTTTTCATGAATTCGCTCTTTCTCCCTCTCTGCTCTATTTTTCTTCCACTCAATTTTCCACAGTGGACAATCTTTTATCATGTGATCAAGTTTATCATAATTAAAACATCCGTCGATCTGGGACTTAAAGAACCCATTCCCTTTTTTCAGAGAAACTATTGCTACCATATTGTTTTTTCTTTATAAGAAACTTTTAAAAGTTTATGGTGATTAATGCCATCTCGTCTTCAGCTCTGAGAGCCAAATATCTTCCCGTACTTGCTTCCTCATTCCTGAAATTCTCCATATCCATTTCATATGTCTTCAAGTTATCAACTAATTCATCAAGGTACATACTTTCTATGTCCTTAGCCTCCTATATTGCAGTGACTTTCATCTTGAAGGAATTTGGTAAGGTCCTCCAAATTTTATCTACAGAGTCCTCAGTGGTAATGATATTTCCCAACAATGTCAGCTCATTTAGAATGAAGGTATACCTAGTGAACATCGCAACAACTGTTTCCCTTGGTTTCATTTTGAATTTTTTGTAGTCAGTAGCAAGAATGACCTTCCTGGACTTCCTTACTTGACTTGTTCCTTAATGAGTATTTTTCAGAGCATCCTATATATGTTTAGCCATAGTGCACCCAAAGATCATGTTTTACTCATCAGGTCCAAGTCTGCGTATCAAAATGGTCTTGGCCTTGGCATTCATTCTAAGCATCTTATAATCAGCCTCAATTTACTCACTATTTTCCTTCTTTACATCCGTTCCATCAGCGCCCTCTTGGTAGGGTAGTTTGGTCTTTCACTGACCCTGTCTCATAGCTCATACTCTTCTTCTTGCAGATGATCATCTATACAAGTTTTCCACTAAGAATAGTATTGTCCATTGAACAGTGGTGGTCTTAGAAGTGATTGTCATTCACTTGTCCAACTGGTGGTGCAGTATTCATCATGATCTTCTCTTAAGGTGTTAGTCTCTTAAAGAGAACCTACTCTGTTACCAATTGATATTCTACACGACCAGATATCTATCCTAAGTGGTCCCTAATTTTTGCCTATATGATAGAACACATTACCTTACTTGTTATATGAATAGCATCTGCGGAATAATAAAGAACAATAAGACAAGGACACAGCAATTTTTATGTGGAAACCACCCCACTCACAAGGGTAGAAAAACCCACACTCTATACTTTTGTAGGATTTAACCAAAACTCCACTACAACGTGAGGCTTTGCAAATTCAAGTTACAAACTTTGTAACCTAAGAGCTAAACTCTAATTCCTATCTCACTAATCTCCCTAGACTAGTAAGCCCACTCCAAGTTATCCCAATGAAGCTGAATTTGACTAACTATTTACACGTGTGTATTCTTATGTAAAAGCTGATAAAGGTATAACTCGATGATTAATCCTAATACAAGAATCTAGACTCAAGAACTGTAAACATAAACTATGTAACATAGCTTCTTCAATATGCTTCATCGTACTAAGTCACACTTATGAAATCAAAACTCTCTCAAATATGCTTGACATAGTTTTCTCAATATTTTGATTTTCTCTCTTTGTGAGTAAGTAACTTTCTTCACGCAAGACTTGAATATATATATAGATTTTGGTCTTCAATACGTCGGTTGACCCTAAACCCTACATAATACTGCCCAACAAGGAAAATAGGCTTTGAGTTGGTTTGAGATTTTTGCATCTTCACGCAGCTTCAGTTTTCTTGTAGGACTCTGAAGTATTTTGATAAATATGGAAAGAAATCATGCAGCCCCTTGTACGCCAAGTCTTTACCATAAACCAAAAATCCTACTCGCAGTAGGACGTTAAGCAGGAACGCATTCTTGGACATGGTTCGTGCATCTGTTCCATTCAACTCTGTCTCGCATCTGTGTCTGAAATGGAACATATTCGCAGACCTGGTTCATGTCACTTCTGCTCTGTGTCTGATTCATTCAAATCTGTAATACATCTGTCTCTTGGATAGATCAAGTCCACATACCTAGTTCATTCGTCTTGTTCATTCACTTTGCTAATCATAAAACAAATACTTGTCATTCTTGCTAGTGTCAACAGTGGTATTAACACCTAGTTCTTATTCTAATGAGGGATTGACAATAGATGGAAGTCTTTGTTGGAAATTTGCCTTTGGTGTGGAGTTGCGTTCACACATATTTAATGAATTAAATACTAGGGTTCCGCATGTTGGAGGCTTTGTCTCTTCACACGTACATAATCTATTAAGTGAGTAGATGACCGTAGGGCTAAGAATCATCAAATTTCATTGAGAAATGAAAGAGATATTGGTCCATGAAGTAAGGTGTTTGAGGCATGAAAATATCGTGTGGGACAAATCTACCACATCGGTGGAAAAAGGAAGAATTGCTCTTTATAAGTCTCAAAATTGGTTAAGGGTTTGGGACCCCAAGGGGTAACCCATGTGTTTAAAAGAGGGAGGACCTAGATGTGTTTGGGTTCAAGGCTAATCCCACACGCGCGCCGCCGCAGCCCACCCGTCCGGTCCGGGCTCGGGTCTCGGGTCTTAGGTCTTGGGCTTCTTCTGATAGACCCCCAAATTGTTTGATATTTACAGTTTGGTCCATGGAGTTTCTGGAATGTTGAATTTGAGAACGACGGAAGACAAAAAGTTTCTGCCTACCGTTGGAGTTGATTTTTGGGGGCGTTATTTTGAATTAACCAGCCATTACTTGGCTGATTAACTCCCTCCATTAACAACCATTACTTGGCTGAATTACACCCTCCTTCAATGGCCATTAACAGCCATGTCTTGGCAGTTGAGAGGTCTCCCCTTATGCTATATATTGATGCCTTTTGGCTCAACTGTGTAACACATATATATACACAGAGAAAATGAGACAACAATATACACACAGAGACAAAAATAGAAGATAAACAACATAGATTCTGTCCGCAGAAACTGTGTCAAAATAGAAACTCTTCCTTCCTTTTCCATTCTTCAGCAAGTCATTTCATATTTGTTTTCTTCATCAGAATCAACCTATTTGCTTTGTAGTGTTGATTAGTTGCTGTTTTATCTTCGGAGACTATTTTCCGTTAACGTAAAAGCATATATACGAGGCAATCTTGTCTTAAAGACATAGAGACATCTCTCGACTCAGCCCACAGTTGTAACAATCCAGATTTAGTGTTTCTTGATTTCAGGTTATCAAGATTCAAGACTCAACAAGCTTGCGACAGTTCTGAATATTGGCTATTTGTTTATCCTTTCGAACACTTGTAATATTTATTTACTTCCCGTATAGCTTTACATATCCAGCAATTTTAAGACAAGATCGTATTAGTGTTCGAAAGATGTCGGTAAAAAGTTGTGTGACCAAATCTGGATATGGCTGTGGTTTTCTAGTTGAAGAGAGTTTAGATTATGCTTTTGAAGGTCAACGTGTTCATGGTGTCACCGCTCCCGAGAGTGGTGGGAACAAGCGCCCACGAGAGGCTGATGATGTCAACTGGGACAAGAGGAGAAGGCTGAAGATGGGCTTCTATCTTGTAGCAGAAAGCCTATATCTGTCCCAGACAAAAAATCCGAATTATGGTAAGGAGGAAATGAACACTCAGTCCGATGAAGTGACTGAAGTGGGCCAGAATCCGAAATTGGGATAAGTAATTTTCCTTTCTTGTCAAAAATAAGATTAAATGATGTCTGATTAAAAATGGCTTAAAGTAAGGAGGAATATGAAAATATTTTCCGAAATAATTTATATTCCTTACGCTTTAAAATCAGAAGTTTAATCTCATCTTCCTTCCCGTTTAAATATTGGATTTTGTAAACGACTTAAAAAGATCCGTTATTTTAAGTGTAATTATTAAAAGTGTGTAAAGTATGTTCGCACATACGAGGGAGAAAGATCCACTGACTGTGCAAAAACTGTTACCACTCTTAAGTAAGCGCCAAGAATTGTCTGGGCACCAATCATAAGGGAAGAAGACTAAAAACTAAAGACGTGGATCCTGTCACACTATTTGGCAGAAGATCATTCATAGGATGATATTGGACACTCAGTCGTACAAAGCCTACGGGCGACTGGAGTGGGGCCAAAATTCCTTTGATATGATGAGATTTGACACTCAGTCTGCCAAAGCAACTGGAGTGGGCCAGAGTATCTAGATCACATATAATTCGATTATGCCCTAACCATGGGCAAAATGTTGTTCATGTGAAGCAACGCCACCTCTAAAGTAGAAGGGGTTGGAGAGGTTGTCCTCAATAGGACTTTAGGGAATGGGATCACTCTCAGATGAGGTGATACATATCCCAAACTTGGTTTAAGGGACGCTGTTGGTCAAGCTGTTTTGAGACTAGTCCAACAGGTCTATAATAACTAATAATGGTACAGTATGTCTGTAGCCAAATGAATGATATATTTGTAATCCGTGCATCTATGCCATCATAGATTAAGACACGTTAAATAGAAAGTCATTCAAAAGCTAACGATGTTGAGATTGTTGCCTTCTGCCGACATAAACCCTCAAAATGAATGTGAGGTAGGCGAAGAGGCAAAATCACCTTTCTAAGTTCCGTAAAAAGAATAGCGAAAGAAGCACCGCTCCTCTAGAACTTTGTCACACCTACTTGGATGATTTGAAGTTTATACAAAATAGAGGGGGGATACAAGTACGTTGTGACCTTCATTGATGACGGTACAACATATTGTATTCTTTGTTTGTTGAAAAGCAAAGATGAAGTTGTTGAAGCGGATAAGCGCTACAAAGCAGAATTTGAAATCAACTAAGCCTACGGATTGAGGAATTCATAGTGATAGAGGGGGAGAATGTGAATCATCGTTCATTAAACGACTGCTTATTACTCACCTCAGTCCAACGGTGTTAGCCAAGCGCAAAGCCGTACGCCCAAAATATGTGGGGCAAGACGATCCTTACCGCTAATGCGATTCTCAACAGAAATCCGCATAAGGATAAGGATAACTCTCCGTGTGAAACATGGAAAGAATCTCACATACAAATGTTGTGACGTGGTGTGGCTTGGTAGATGTTGGAATACCAAAATAGGTCAAGTTGGACCTAAGACTGTAAATTGCATCTCCACTGGATCTGCAAATAACAGTAGTGCTTATCGCATCTTGGTGTCAAAGAATGCTGAATTCTTTGAAGATAACTTTCCTTGAAAAGTTAAAAGAAGTAATTGCTCAAGGTTAACAAGAACCCGCGAGAGCCTGACTGTCCGGAACTAGACGTTCCGTATCTACAGGACTCAGAAGTTGCTATCTATCCGGAACTTAATATTCCAAATCTACAGAACTCAGGGATTCTTGACGTTGAACCGAGACGGAGCAAAGAGGGGACAAAGACTTATTCCAGGCCTTCTAGCTTGTATGGTTGAGACCGAACCATGGACAATTAACAAATAATTGTCATCTCCAAAAGTGTTGCTTTGGAAAGAAGTTACAAAGAGAGAAATAGATTCCATCATATAGAACCATACTTGCGTAATGGTTGATCTTCTTCCGGAAAAAAACCTTTGGGTTGTGAAAAAGATACTCAAAAGTGAGTACAAAGTAGATGGATCTACTGACGAGTATAAGGCCTCGGCCACTTATACATGTGCTTCCATGTGAATAGATTAACATCAAGGGCCATTGCAGTCTTGCGTGGCATGGATGTTGAAACAACCTTCCTAACTGGAGAGTTGGAAGGGGAGGATCAGAGTTGGTTTGCTGGACTGTTGGGCTTCTTCCTGAACTTTCATTTTGGTCCCTGAAATGTTTACATTTTGGTCCCCTGAAATGTTTACATTTTGGTCCTGGAAGCTTCAGATAAAATAGAAACAATGAATCTGACCACAGAAACATTGACTCTGAAGTTTGAAAGCCAACAGTTGGAAAACCAACAGTCTGAGAGTGGAAGTCATATTGAAACAAAGTCTCGATATGAAAGATATGAGTATCACAAATGACATCTTAGGAATTGGGATTTCTAAGACATCTAACGGACTGGTCTAACTCCAAACTCAGTTGTGAGATAGTTGACAGTCTCGTTGAAGCCACCAATGGATATGAATCATATAATTGATTGAAATCATGGTGCACCCATATACAAGGAGCGATATGCACAGGTCACATGTAGTTCAATGAATGTTACACACTACAACCGACCTGGTATCGGCCTACAAAGCAGACAAGTTGAACTAAGGTTCACTGATGATTTTAATAAATGATTAATAGAAGGAGTTAAGTCGGATATGCCGATATCTAAAATATTCGCTTATCTATGGATCATGATATTCTGGATGTCCAGCGGTTCTAGGAGAACACAGTGATGCAAACTGGACATCAGATGTGAAGAACACCAAATCCACAAGTAAATGTGTATGGTGGGTCTTGGAAAATCCTCTAACCAAACTTGCATCGGCCGATTCATGATGGAATTGGAGTTTATCTCTTTATACAAAGCATGGAAGAAGTTGAGTAACTTCATGACTCCTTAGAGGATGTCCCTTATTGGGAGAAACCCGTGCCTTCATCAGGTATACACTGTGGCTAGCCGATTGGCTTTAGGAAGGATACGGATGACTGCGTCTGGACATATCTGTCAGGATATGTCGGAGACATAAGACCGTATGGTAGTTGATCATCACAGGTTTCCTTGATTACTAATCAAAGGATATAGCAGACCCTTTTAACTAAGTGACTACCCGGAGATCAAGTGTTCTACCTGTCTAGGGGAATGGACTTAAAATCCAAACAATACGAACCTTTGCGGTGGTAACCCAACCATACTGACTGGAGATCCCAATAATTTGGTTCAATGGGAAAACTAAGCTGCAAAAGGTTCAGTTGAGCGCATCGATGGAAGTAAGAGCACTTCGGATGATGATTTCTGTAGGGAAACATGAATTCAAAGTTGTTCCCGCGATAGACATTAAAGTTCTACCTACATGGTGGGTAAAGGTTAAGCTTCGAAACCTTTAACGATCCTCAAACGGTTGAGGTTAAGATTGGGGAAACTTTTAATGATTCCTAACACTCGTGAAGTGGGGTATAGCAGGATACCTTGTAGGAGATCACCTATTTAAGTGCAAGGACAAACCGCCTCAAATGAACGCACTTAAGAATCCAAGTGTGTCCACAGTCACAATGGATAAAACAATAAGAAGAAAATGAATAACGAGAGTTATTGTGTCGGTATCATTGTCTTGGCTTACACTAAACACTGACGGTTCAAGATATCACGTTCACCGCACAGTAAGTAAGTCCGGTGGTATTCAACTAGGAAAGGTTCAAAGCGGAAGCTACCTCTCCTGATGCAATATATTTTCGCTGAAAGATTGCTGAAAGTAGGCACTATGTGTGTGCGCCAAAATCTCTTTCAAGAGGGGATTGTTGGAAATTTGCCTTTGGTGGGGAGGTGCGTCCACCCATATTTAATGAATTAAACACTAGAGTTCCGCATGTTGGAGGTTTTGTCTCTTCACACATGCATAATCTACTAAGTGAGTAGATGACCGTTGGGCCAAGAATCGTCAAATTTCGTTGAGAAATGAAAGAGATATTGGTCCACGAAGTAAGGTGTTTGAGTCATGGAAATATGGTGTGGGACAAATCTACCACATCGGTGGGAACAAGAAGAATTGCTCTCTTTATAAGTCTCAAAATTGGCTAAGGGTTTGGGACCCCAAGGGGTAACCCATGTGTTTAAAGGAGGGAGGACCTAGATGTGCTTGGGTTCAAGGCTAATCCCACACGCGCGCCGCCGCCGCCCGCCCGTCTGTTCCGGGCTCGGGTCTCGGGTCTTGGACTTCTTCTGATAGACCCCCAAATTGTTCAATAGTTACAGTTTGGTCTCTGGAGTTTCTGGAATATTGAATTTGTGAACGATGGAAGGTAGAAAGTTTCTGCCTACCGTTGGAGTTGAATTTTGGGGGCGTTTTTGTGCATTAACCAGCCATTACTTGGCTGATTAACTCCCTCCATTAACAGCCATTACTTGGCTGAATTACACCCTCCTTCAATGGCCATAAACATCCATTACTTGACTGTTTAATTCCCTCATTCAATGACCATTAACAACCATGTCTTGGTAGTTGAGAGGTCTCCCCTTATGCTATATATTGATGCCTTTTGGCTCAATTGTGTAACACAGATATATACACAGAGAAAATGAGACAACAATATACACACAGAGACAAAAATAGAATAGAAACAACACATATTCTGTCCGCAGAAACAATGTCAAAACAGAAACTCTTCCTTCTTTTTCCATTCTTCAGCAAGTCATTTCATATTTGTTTTCTTCATCAGAATCAACATATTTTCTTTGTAGTGATGATTAGTTGTTGTTTTATCTTGGGAGACTATTGCCCGTTAACGTAAAAACATATATACGGGGCAATCTTATCTTAAAGACAGAGAGCCATCTCTCGACTCAACTCACAGTTGTAACAATCCAGATTTAGTATTTCTTGATTTCAGGTTATCAAGATTCAAGACTCAACAAGCTTGCGGCAGTTCTGAATATTGAATATTTGTTTATCCTTTCGAACACTTGTAATATTTATTTTTTTCCCATATCGCTTTACATATCCAATAGTCTTATGATCCTAGGTGGTTTTGGGACACAGTTGATAGTGGATGCAGCAGGTCATGAAGGGAAGCAACATTTGTTGTTTTCAATTGGAAGCAGCAGCTTCCATGAGCTTGACAAGCAATCTCATACACATGTTGGGTTGCTGCTTCTGTAAAGGATCATGCAACATAAGTTTGTTGTTGTTTTCTCAGCTGGAGTGGACAACAAGAACGTGAAAATCTGGGATGGGAAGCAGAATACAGAAGATGGAGACAAGTATCAATGTCAAGTCTACAATGGATATAGTTTGTCTGTACAAACAATGTTCATTGTTAGAAGTCTTGGCCAAGTTTTAGTTATTTATCACATTCATAGCTTAGCAAGTTGTAGTACCAATTTAGGACATGTTATAGGTTCTAAGTTGGTCATTAGCTTAATTTTTGCAGTTTTCATTAGGTTCGGCTACATTTGTAATGACTTTGTTACTTGAGAAAATTTATAAAATTATCCCTAGACACTGCCCAGTGGACTTTGCTTAAAAAATGTAATTACTGATTTACTGTCAGTAAGGCATACTCATTGGAAAGTCTAATAAGAACCGGCCACTCACGTATAGCTAAGATAAGCAGATGGTGAGAGATATTCCCAACAAAAAAAGTAGACAGAAGAACAAGGAGAAGCCGGATTTCAGGAGCACATCTAATTCTAAAACCAATATATTCTTCTTGACTTGGTTCTAGGGGTGGCCAGTGGGCCAGGGCGGGGAGGGGAGGGCCGGGACCAGTCACGGCGGGATGGGGAGGGTTGGGACGCGGGCTCCGGTGGAATTAGTGGGCCGGGATTGGCGGGACAGGAATAGGTCCCGTCCCGTCCCACATCCCGCCGGAAGGGCGACGGGTTTTGGGGGGCGGGTCGGGTCGGGTCGGTAGGGGAATTTATTTTTAAACACTTCAATAATTGAATAAGATGGTGTAATAAAAAAATATCCCAAGACTGTTTTTATGCCTCTTATATTATTTAACAGAAATATGATTTTTTTGTAATACAATTTTAAAATTGCAACTTTGTTTCGTTGTTCAAAAGTTGCAAATCACATAGTAAAATTGCAATTAATAAAATTACATAGATAACCATATT
The DNA here is from genome assembly GCA_029783415.1 of Anisodus acutangulus. Lineage (NCBI taxonomy): Eukaryota > Viridiplantae > Streptophyta > Magnoliopsida > Solanales > Solanaceae > Anisodus > Anisodus acutangulus. Next base: position 31,450,122 of record CM056493.1, read on the forward strand.
TTTTCTAATTTCTTCACAATGTCTTGAGGATCTTCGGTTGGAATTGAAAGTTGTTGGTCAAATTGTTCGACATCGCTTCCTGTTCCCTCGGACAATATTTCGTTGTAGTTGTAGTCGTCTTCTTCGTTGATCTCTGGTTGACCGCACCTTCTACGCTCCGCTCGAATCCAATCTCTGAATAGAACTGCAATCTCCAAGGTGTCTCCCGACAATGAGTGTATGTGCTCTCCTATTTGAAATCTTCCAGCAGAAAAAACACTTTCAGACGCTATTGATGACTTTTGAATGTTCAACGCATCTCGGGTCATCTTTGATAGTGTCGGAAATGTCTTCACGTTCTCCCTCCAGTATCTCAGCAAGTCTTCACGTCCATCTTCATTGACAATTGATTCGTACGGTACAACACCCTGCAAAACATAAACATCAAATTCGCTAACTTGTGAAGAAGTTGAACCACTAAACATTTTATTTCTAAGGCCTTGAATACTAGCAGCAGAAACCACATGTTTTTTATAAGGTTGCAGCGAAGTAGAAGAAGATAGTACAGAAGTCGGTTGATTATTTGTACTTTGTTATTGGTAATACATATATACTTTTTTGCATTCAGTCTGTATGCTAGACATAACTTCTTCTTTAGTTGGTTCGTGAATTGGTTCTTCATTTGGACTTGGAGGTGGAAGTACTAGTATACAATCATAAATCGTTTCAACAAGTGTTTTACAACCGTCTACTTTAATAGTCGGATTTAATACAACACAAATAATATAAATAGTGGGAATAGGAAAAAAGTATTTCTTAATTTTATAGACATTTTATCAATAGATGCCTTATAAGTTTGTTTTTTCCTATATTTATTAAGTAATAAAAATATTAGAACTATATAAAATAACATAGTTGAAATAGTAGGATAATAAATACCAGAAAATTCTTTAGTAGCTTGAAACAATTTCTCTAAAAATCCAATAAGTTCTAAAAAAATTCTCAATCATTATCTACAAGCATATCCCTTGGATTTTTATTATGGACGTTAAATAATAAAGTTATAGGTTTTCTATAAGCGTAAGCAACAAGTAGTTGTTCATATAGAGAATTCCACCTAGTCGCTACTTCTTCAGGAATTTTTCTATAAGGTAATCTACAATCGTGACAAGTTTTTTTATACTCTTTGCGTCTTTGTATTTTATTACCTTTAAAAATAAAGTTTATAGCAAATTGTATTTTATCAAGAATGTTTTCAAAAAGTTTTAGGCCATCCTTTACAACTAAGTTATAAATATGGCACACACATCTTATATGAAAATGATCAGGAAAAGATGGAGTTAGTCGAACTTTTAAAAGTCTTATAACATAATCATTAGAAGTAGCATTATCTAATGTAATAGTCATAATTTTATCAATTATTCCATAATAATCACAAATTTCATGAATATTTAATGGAATAAAAGTTCCAGTGTACCTATCATCAATATATTTATATTCTAAAATAGTTTTTGCATAGACCAAGTCTAATATATCCAATGACATGTAACGGTTAAATAATCATTACCGTTAGTACTACGGCCTATATCAGAAGTGAGAGCCACTTTGCCATTAAAATGATATAATGCATAACGTAAATACTGTTGATATTCATGTTCAAATTTAAAAACGTCTCTTCTAACAGTTGATATAGGAAAACCGTTAAAAGCAGGATTATACGTTTCTCTAACATAATGAATAAAACCAGGAGATGAAGGAAATATAAAAGGCAAACCCTCCACCGCAACTAATTTTGCTATATTTTCCCTATCTTTGTGTTTATCATATTTAGGACCTATAATTCCTCCGTCGTCGGGTTAATTCGACCCTGTACTTGGTCGGAGACACTATGTGAACCTTTTCCCAACTCAGAGGGCATTAGCACACCTGGTGTTTCAGCCTGTTATTGATTCCACCTAGCTGTGTGCTCTCATTGTACATTTCTCAATAAACCTCCCGTCCCACCTTGACCTTTTTCGGTTTTAAATTTATAAACATTTTGACAAATTTTACATCTAACTACTTGATTCTCTTTATCCCTATAAAAAAAATACCATGATTGTGATTTTAATTTTTGTTGATTGGGGTTTCGACTCATACTTGGGGGAATAGGAGGCAATCCAGTTTGAGGCTGAGACTCTGTCTAAGCCTGAGGTTGAGGTGCACTAGTGGGTGTGTCATCTACATTATTGTCAAAATTAAAGTCTGGTTCAGATGCAAAATATACTTCATCATCTTATGGTATATCATTAAAAAAAGCAGTTTCATCTATATGAGTGAAATCAATCAAATCATCGGGACTAAGGATATGATTATTAGAAGAAGTACCCTTACCTGTGTTACCCCTACTAGAAGAAACACTCTTACCCTTACCCTTACCCTTAATCATACGTCTAAGGCATTCCATTATAATTATGTAAATAAATAATTAAAGTAAATGAAATTAAGTGCGATAATTAAAATTAAGTAACAATAATAATTTAAAGAAGGAATGAAGGTACCAAATGTCTATGTGTAATCGAGGTTGAAAATTGAAACTTTGCTCGATGGATGATCCTCAAGATAGTTGCCAACTTCACTCCCAATTTTTAAACTTTGATATAAATTAGCAAATAAAATATAAAATTTAGTAGGCAATGTAGAGTTGTAGAGAGAGATATAGAGAGATTATATTAGAGAGATGGTAGGAAGAATTGTGAGAAAAATGAAGAGGAAAATGAAGTATTTATTGTTGAGAAATAGATTAAAGTGTAAATATACTAACTTAGGGGTTAAAAATAAATATTAAGGAGGTAGGGGGGTTTATGGGGTGGGGGGAATTTTAGCCATTATACCCGTTGCACAACGGTTAAAATCGACAATGGCCGTTGTGCAACGACTAATTCTTTTGCAAGGGGGGTCGGGATGGGGGCGGGTCGGATCAAGATCGGGACGAACTCTGGTCCCGTCCCGAGTTCGAATCCCGACATGGTTTATTATTTTTTTAAGGGGGATCGGGGCGGGTCGGGTATCGGGATGGGGCGGGTCGGGTATCGGGATGGGGCGGGGCAGGGCGAGTATCGGGATGGGATCGGGACGACCCGACCCACTGGCCAGCCTTACTTGGTTCTAGTTGCACAATGTGATATAACGTCACACTATTTAATTTAATTGTTAGTCGTTGTCAAGAAAAAACTAGTACTCCGTCCATCTCAAATTATATGTTTGTATTTTTCCTGTACACCCCCTTTAAGAAAATATTAATTAGAAGTGTTTTTGATTATTTTATCTGTATATTTTTATCTCTTAAGATATAATATATTTTCATTGAATATTTATTCTATTTATGTGTCATCATCCCATAATTGAGGCATTTATAGTCTTTAAAAAACAAATACTACTAAAGATAAAATGAAAAAAATAATTAATTTTGTCTATAACTTCTAAACTAACAAATTGAGACAACTACTATTAAATCATGACAAATAATTTGAGAAGGGGAGAGCGGGGGCGAATTTATGTAGAGAAAATGGGTCACGTGAATCCATGGTCACTCGATTAAACTCGGTATATTATGTGTATAATTCTTAAAATATATTTAATATTAACTGAAGAAATTCATGGCTAAATGAGACTGAGTAGTATACTGGTTAAGCACAATATTTAATTTCTTAAGGTGGAGGGGCTCGAACTCAACTTGCTATACTTGTATGTCTTTCTTTTTTTAGTTTCTAAAGCGGCCTTTAAAAACAATGATGCATCCATACTCTTAAAATCCTGATTCGCCTCTAGTGGAGAGTAATTCATCTCCTAGTCAAGTAACTTCATTGATGGTTGAACCTACTAGCTACTCCCTTCGAATAAAAAAGATTTTCCATTTAGCCATTTGCACATCCGTTAAGAAAATACTAATCTCTAGGTAAAAATAGATAATTTCACTAAAATGACCCTAATTCAATAAGTATTGGGATTTGGTAATCTAACACTTAATAATGGTAAGTCTGAAAAATAAAATTAATTCTTTCTTAATTTAATAAATAAATACTCTTTTGACTGAAAAAATAAAGACTAAGTGGACACTCGTTTTGATCCGGAGGAAATAGTGTCTAAACTTTAATTAATGAAAGTTTACACCTTTCCAGACACTGGTGGTGCTAGTTGTAGGCTTATCTTGTAGCCATGGGAGCTTTCAAGAAGGGCAAGGGAGGGCAGAAAAAATTAATTGAAACTAGGGCTGGCCAGTGGGCCGGGACGGCCCGACCCCGTCCCGAGCCCGCCCCGAGTAAAAAAAAAAAACGGTAGCGGGATCGAACTCGGGATGGGACAATGTCTCGTCCCGCCAGACCCGAGCCCGCCCCAGGCCTGCCCCGACCCCGCCCCCGCCCCGAGCCCGTCCCGAGCCCGCTCCCGAGCCCGCCCGAGAGCCCCCCTTTGCAAATATAACCGTTGCACCAATGACCATTTTAGGTTTTGGCCGTTGGGCAACGACCATATTTGGCCTCCCCCCTCCCCCAACCCCCCCTACCCCTTAATATTTATTTTTAACCCATAATTTATTATATTTACACTTTAATCCAATTTTTCAACTATAAATAACTCATTTTCTCTTCATCTTTCTCACAAATCTTCCTACAATCTATCAATATATCTCTCTATAAGTCTACATTGTTTACTAAATATTCAATTTTATTTATTCATTTGGGAATTGGGAGTGAAGTTGGCAACTAGCTTGAGGATCTTCCATCAAGCAAAGTTTCAATTTTCAACCTCTCGATTACACGTCGACGTTACGTCGGCGTTTGGTACATTCGTTTCTTCATTAAATTATTATTGTCTGTTTATTTTATTTAGCGCACTTAATTTTATTATCTTTAATTATTTATTATCATAATTAAAATGAAAGGATTAAGAGGTATGTTTAAGGGTAAGGGTGCTTCTTCTAGTAGGGGCAACCAGGGCATGGGCACTTCTTCTAGTCATCTTATTCCTACACAGGATGATTTTGTTGATACTCAACATTTTCCTACATTACCATTAGATTTAGACGAGGAGCTATTTTTTGGAACTCAAGAAGACTTTAATTTAGACGATGATCTAGATGATACACCCACTAATGTTGATGACAACACACCCACTAGTGCACCTTCAACTGAAATACCTCCTATTCCACCTAGTATGAGACGAGGTCCAGCAAAACGACCATTAAAATCAGATGCATGGACATTTTTTGATAGGAATGTAGAGAATCAAGTAGCTATATGTAAAATTTGTAAAAATGTTTTAAAATTTAAAATTGGAAAAAGTCACGGTGGGACGGGGGGTTTAATTAGACACGTAGTAAGTGCTCATCCAGCTAGGTATGCCCAATACCAGGCTTCAAAACCGGGTGCGCAAACGCCCGCTCCATCGGGACAAGGTTCACATACTGATACTGTCCCGGACCATGTACAGGGTCAAATTAACCCTATGATGGGGGGAATTATAGGCCCTAAATACAATAAACATAGAGATAGGGAAACAATATCAAAATTAGTTGCTGTGGAGGGTTTGCCTTTTTCGTTTCCTTCATCTCCCGATTTTATTCATTACATTAGAGATATATATAATCCTGCTTTTAACGATTTTCCTAGATCAACTGTTAAGAGAGATGTATTTAAATTCGCGCATGAATATCAACAATATTTACGTTATTCATTATATCATTTTAATGGAAAAGTATCTATCACGTCTGATATAGGTCGTAGTACTAACGACCATGATTATTTAACTGTAACTTGTTATTGGATAGATTATAAATGGTCTATGCAAAAACGTATCTTAGCGTATAGATATATAGATGATAGGCACACTGGTACTTTTATTGCAGATAATATTTATCAAGTGTGTCATTATTACGGAATAACCGATAAAATTATGACTATTACATTAGATAACGCTTCTTCTAACAATTACGCAATTACAATTTTAAAAAATAGTTTAACTCCATCTTTTTCAGATCATTTTCATATAAAATGCACGTGCCATATATATAACTTAATTGTAAAGGATGGTATATCCCTTTTGAAGACATTCTTAGTAAAATACAATTTGCTATGAACTTTATTTTTAAAAGTAATAAATTACAACGAAGAAAAGAATATAAAAAAACTTGTCACGATTGTGGATTATCTTATAGAAAAATTCCACAAGAAGTATCCACTAGGTGAAATTCTTTATACGAGCAACTACTTGTTGCTTATGACTATAGAAAACCTATAACTTTATTTTTTAACTCTCATAATCAAAATCCAGCTGATATGATTGTAGATAGTGATTGGGTAAAAATTTCCGAACTTATTGTATTTTTAGACAATTTTTTTCAAGCAACAAAAGAATTTTTCGGTATATATTATCCTACTAATTCAACTATGTTGTTTTATATAACTCTAATATTTTTATTACTTAGTGAATATATGAAAAAACTAGCTTATATGGGAGCTATTAAAAATATTTATCAAAATAAGAAAATATTTTATTCCTATTCCCACAATTTATATTATTGGTTCTGTATTAAATTCGACTATTAAAATAGACAGTACTAAATCACTAATTGAAACTATTTACGATTGTATAGAAGTACTACCACCTCCAAGTCCCAAAAATCTAAATCACCCACCACCTATTGGACAAACTAAATAAGAAGTGTTGTCTAGCGTAGAAGACCAATGCAAAAAAATATATAGGCTTTATCAACAAGAAAATGCTAGTAACTTACCGGTTTCCATACCATCTTCATCTTCAACACAACCTCACAAAAGACATGCTGTTTCTGCGGCTAGTATTGAAAGCCTCAGAAATAGAATGTGCGGTCGTACCTCTACTACTAACCAAATTAGCGAGTTGGATATTTTTGTTTTGCAGGGTTCTGTACCGTACTAAGAAGTTATCAATGAAGATGGACATGAAGACTTGCTGAAATACTGGAGGGGGAATGAGAAGACCTTTCCGACACTTTCATTGATGGCCCGAGATGTTTTGAACATTCAAGCGTCATCAACTGCATCTGAAAGCGCATTTTCTGCCGGCAGATATCAAATATGAGACCACAGACACTCATTAGCCGGAGACAGCTTGGAAATTGCAGTATTATTCAGAGATTGGATACGAGCGGAGCGGAGAAGGTGCGGTCAACCGGAGATCAACGAAGAAGAAGACTAAAACTACAACGAAATCTTATCCGAAGGTGGTGGAAGCGACGTGGATCAATTTGACCAACACCAATTCCAACCGAAGAACCACAGGAAATTATCAAGCAATTAGAACAGGTTTTTTTGAGAATGTAATTTTTTTAATTGCAATTTTATTATGTAATTTGCAACTTTTGGACAACACCACAAAGTTGCAATTTAGATTTTAGACAATTGTATTTGTATTACAAAAAAATCATATGTCTATTAAATAATATAAGAGGCACAAAAACAGCCTTGAGATGTTTATATTACACTATCTTGTCTTGTTGATTGAGTTTTTTTTATACATATGTTATTTTAAAAAAAGAAAAAAAAGAAAAGGAAAACCCGCCTGAACCCGCCCCGCCCCGACCCGATTCCGATGGGATCGGGATCGGGATCGGGACGGGACTGGAGAAAGTCCCGCCAGACCCGACCCCGCAAGACCCGATCCCGACCCCTTCGCCCGTCCCGCCCCGACCCCGACCCCGACCCCGCCAGACCCGAGCCCGGCCCACTGACCACCTCTAATTGAAACTGATTCTTATGGTGAAGTATTCAACATTTACCCTTTATTATCTCATGCTAGTCGGAAATAAATAAGATAGATATTTATTTTATACCAATAATAATAATATAACATGGAGAGTGGAGACTCAACATTTAAAAACATGACAACATATAGTTTTGGATTTAGATTCGATATCGTGGTATGAAAATAAATCTTTAACTGTAACTCAACCTTAAAAGCTAGTAACTCATAAGGTAAGACTTGTTCAAACTACTATATAAATATACAAATAATCATTCTCTAACAGAATAATTCAAGTGTCTGGTTATTACACCACTTGAAACATAGGGGTTTTCCATCATCATTCAATAAAAAAATTATTTTATAAAATATGATTTTCCTACTTTATTTCCACTCGAATCAGCTCACTGGAAAACGCATGGTGAAAATATGTTTTCCTTCAAACGCTGAAAAATTTCTTAATTTTTTCATGTGAAAACACTATTATTTAGGTTTCCCTCACTGACATTCAGTGGAAAAGCCACTGAACATTTTTTAATAAAAAAATCAGTTGAAAAATATAGATTTTTAGTAATGTTATTGGGAAGGTTTCTTAATGAATTAGTTCTTTTAGCATGAAACAACATTTGGGCAGATTTATTTCATGAAACAACATTTGCGCAGATTTATTTTCTAGATAAAAGTAATTGTTGTAGATTTATTATTCTACTATCTTCTCTAGTTTTGCTGTCTCAAGTAAAAAAAAAAACGATTCATATTGATTTTTGAATCCCAAATTCCCAATAGCCATTGGGAAAAATTAAAGAAAGACTAAAACCGAAATTACTTTCCGCATGGCGCTTTATATAATACATTTTAGTCAATGGAGTAATATTATATCCTGTTTATCATAGTTATTGCTTACAGTTAATGGATCCCAATAAAATCAAGAAATACAGGTCTGCCTAACATTCACACTAAAATAAATATTTCCTCTGGTCCGTATTGTATGATGTTTAGCTTGAGCACTTCCTTTAAAAAATCATTCACCTCTAGGAGTAAAAGTATTTTTACTCATTTACTCTTAATTAAATAGTATCTATTTAATTTGATTTTTATTATATAAAAACTCACTTATCTAAATAAGAATAAATTTTTAAAAAAAGTTAATACCTTATTGATTATGTAAAAGTCACTTATTTTGGACTAAATATAAAGTTAAAAATTTCATATAATATGGACCGGTGAGAGTAAAGTTTTGTGGAGGAATACTTCAAGCATGAAAGAGAGAGCTAAAAAAAGATTTTATGTATAATCTTTTAAAACGTTATCATTTTTTGTAGTCGACTAAATACTATAATGCAAGCAACGGTATCTCGATTCGCCATACAAAGTTAAAGTATTCAAATTTAGCTAAAGATTGTAATTTAAGGACAATATTAGAATACTATCCAGACTTTGCATTGTTTTTCTTCAAGCTTAGTTTACATGAGTTACACTTATTTCCGGATATTATTTTGTCTCTGATAGTTATTATCATCCAATTGGTATGTGAAAGAAATAATCCCTTGATTATTTTCATTAATGAAAGAGTATATATACAATTTACAATTTTCATAATAGGAAAATCCTAATCCTATTCTACTCTCAAAACCCTATTCTACTTGTACAAGAATCCTATAATTAAGGTAAGTATACAATTCTAATTATGGTATAAATATACAATAAATTGTTACACTAATCCTATTGATACACGTTGGGAAATATCGGACAAACCATGATATACATGATTGTATATCATGGTAGATTTATTGTATATTTAACACACACCCGCAGTCATAGCGGGCGGTCTTCGTACGCTGAGGCTATCCCTAAAATCCTCAAAAATGATCGAGGGAAGACTCTTTGTAAACATGTCTGCAATTTGATACCTGGAAAGGACATGACAGACGCGTACTTGTCCACGAGCTACATTTTCGCGAACAAAGTGAATGTCCATCTCGATATGCTTAGTGCGCTGGTGCTGAACCGGATTACCAGAATGATAGATGTCACTAACATTATCACAATAAACCAAGGTAGCTTTCTGAATAGGATAATGAAGTTCTAAAAGCAAATTACATAACCAACATGATTCGGAGATCATATTGGCTGCCCCTCGATACTCGGCCTCGGCACTGGAGCGGGATAAAGTCGACTGATGTTTCACAGACCATGAGACCAAGTTATTATCAAAAAACATACAATAGTCAGACGTAGAACGTCTGGTGTCTGGACAGCCACCCCAAACAACATCTGTATACGAGATAAATGTAGACGTCGACGAAGGATATAAATGTAAGCCATAGTCAAGTGTCCCCTGGATGTACCGAATAATGCGCTTGAGTGCATTCATGTGCTCAACCCTGGGATCATGCATAAACAAACACACCTGCTGTACGACATACGTAATATCTGATCTTGTGAATGTAAGATATTGAAGGGCCCCTACAAGACTGCGATAATGGGTCGGATCCTCATACGGTGAGCCAGCCGCAGCACCCAACTTGGGTTTAGTATCAACCGGAGTGGAAGTGGACTTACAGGATCACATCCCAGCCCTTTCAATGATCTCAGCTGCATACTTCCTCTGTGATAAGAACAACTCATCTGCATGACGAGTGACAGCAATCCCCAAAAAGTAACTCAAGGGCCCCAAGTCTTTCATAACAAACTCAGAAGTGAGCATTGTCATGATAGACTGGCGTAATGCATCAGAAGAGGCAGTCAATATAATATCATCCACATATAATAGTATATACGCCAAGGAAGAACCACGACGATATATGAACAATGAATTATCAGACCTGCTGTGAGAGAACCCAATAGTAGAAACATAGTCTGCAAACCTCTTATACCAAGCCCGTGGAGACTGCTTAAGCCCATACAACGACTTCTTCAACAAACAGACATGATGAGGATATTTGGGATCCCTAAACCCCAAGGGCTTATGCATATAGACTGTCTCCTTGAGATCACCATGTAAGAAAGTATTCTTCACATCTAACTGATGAATGGGCCATGCTTTCGAAAGAGCCAAGCTGAGCACAGTGCGAATGGTAGCCGGATTGACCATCGGACTAAATGTCTCACCACAATCCACACCAACCTGATGAGTCTTACCATCACCTACAAGACGAGCCTTATGCCTCACAAACGAAGCATTAGAATTGTCCTTATGAGCAAAAATCCACATAGACTGAATAATATTAACACCAGATGGATGGGGTACCAACTCCCACGTCTTATTATCAATAAGAGCATTATATTCGTCGGTCATAACAATTTTCCAATTTGGGTCATTGAAAGCAGACACAGGGTTATGGGGTAGATCAGATTAATAACATTAGAATGTAAATTAAAATATCTTTTTGGTTTAAAAATACTTTGTTGACTACGAGTGACTGGTTTATGACTCGGGGAAGAAACGGGTGGATTTTGGGAATTTTCGAAACTCGAGACGGACTGGTCAGTAGGCAGTGGGCCTGCTGGCCCAACTTGGTAATGGGAACTGGAAATAGGGACTGGAACAACGGCGGTAATGGGCTGGGTGACTGGCCCATTTACCGTTACTGGCCCATTAACTGGACTGGACACCTGCGGGAACTGTAGCTGGTAACAGAACAGTGGGGCCAGCGGGCAGTGGGCCTGCTAGCGGATTTGGGGTGCGGGACACGTCTGAAAAATGGTGAATAATATACGTGGATATACCATCATCCAAAAAATTATACGAACTAGGCACGGGATTACTAACCTTAGCAAACGAAAATTGAGATTCATCAAAAATTACATGGCGACTAATGATGATTTTACTAGATGATAAATCATAACATTTGTAACCACGATGATTAGAGGGATAACCCAAAAATACACAAGGGGTAGAACGGGCCTGAAGTTTGTTAATTGTGGTTGACGGAAACAACGGATAACATAAGCACCCAAAAATCCTAAGATGCGAATACGAAGGAGTCTTATTATATAAACTTTGCAGAGGGGACGAATATGTCAAACATTTGGAAGGAAGAATGTTAAGAAGATATGTAGCCATTTGTAGAGCATGATGCCAAAAAGATGGGGGTACGGAAGCATGAATCAATAAAGTGCGGACTATGTTATTAATGGTACGAATTTTGCGTTCAGCTTTCCCATTTTATGAAGACATTTGAGGGCAAGAAAAATGAAAATTGATCCCATTATTTGCACAAAATTCCCGAAACACCCCATTGTCATATTCTTTGCCATTATCACATTGGATATTTTTTTATTTCTCGTTCGAATTGGGTTCTAATGAATGCTATAAATTTTAAGAAGATGGAAAAAACTTGAGATTTTTTCGCTATCGGAATAGTTCATAAAAATTTAGAATAATCATCCAAAAAGAGAACATAATACCGATGACCCAAAGAACTAAGAACAAGAGACGTCCATAGATCACTATGAATAATATCAAATGGCATTAAAGTATGAGAACTAGAGTCTACAAATGGCAACTTAACAATTTTTCCTAAAGAACAAGATTGACAATTCGGAGTACTACGCGTACCCTTACAATAAATAAAATTGTTTTTATCTAAGGAAGACAAAATAGACGACCCTGGATGACCTAGACGAGCATGCCACAAGGAAGGAGCCAGAGCTTCAAAAGTTGATGGCAATGCGTGACTCGAGAAACCGGAACTTGGCGTGATAGGATAAAGATCTCCCCTACTATCACACCTCACGAGAGGACTCCCCGTCTAGAAATCCTTCACAGAAAACCCAAATGGATCAAATTCAACATAAATGGAATTATCAGTGGTAAATTTAAGGACATACACTAAATTTTTAATCAATTTAGGAGCGTGAATGGTATTTTTCAAAATAAGGAGTGGATGGGGGGGAGACAACATTTTATGACCGTAACCACGAATTGGAATTGAATTACACTTATCAATAATTATACCACGATTGTTGCTCAAATTTGAATAAGACAAGAGAGTACCTGAGTTGGACGTCATGTGGGTCGTGGCTCCGGTGTCCATGTACCAATTTGGGTCCGGTGGATGTAATTCAAGCGTGTGCATTGCCGCTTCAATGTCGGTTTGTGGGGGACCCGCTACATGGTGGGCCTGCGAGGGCCGAGTCCCAAGAACACTGCCCTGCTACCCCGACCCAAAACCTTGTCTGAAACCCGAGACTGGCCCAAGAAACTGGGCCTGGGCTGTTGAGAATTATAGGCCCAGTTTCCCGGGTAATAACCCTAAAAACTGCCATTGTTTGGCCCAACTTGGCTAGCCCAATTCCACTGCGGGGCCCAAAATTGTTGTTGCTGCTGACTGACCCGAGGGCCACCACCGCCACCACCACTGTTCCGGCTGCTACCCATGTTATCGCCGTAATTTTTGCCATTATTTTTTCAATTCTGACCCTTATTTTCTCCACCGTTGTTGTGGTTTTGGCCCGAGTTGTTGGAACCAGAAGGGGGAAAATTAGACTTGGTCATCATGACTACAGGACTAGCACCGGTAGCCGCTTTCTTGGCCAAGCCAGCTTCTTCGAGCGTCAGCATAGAACGAGCCTGATAAAATTGCGGAAGAGGGCTACTCTGACTAAGAAACGTGCCAACACCACTATATATCTCAGAAAGGCCTGCAACCACCTGAAGGACAAGACAGTCGTTGGTAACTGGTGCACCAACGTTGCGGAGTTGGTCCGCCAATTCCTTCAACCTTTTACAATATGCTGAAATCTTAGGAAAATCTTCCATATTGACGTGGGAGAATTCCTGCTCCAAGGTAACATCATGAGAATTTTGATTGTCTTGGAATATATCACGTATCCTATTCCAAGCCGCTATTGCTGTAGCGTCTGGTTCGATAATCGTCTTCAACATGTCGATAGAAATAGTGGAATAAATCTACTGAAGAACAGTAGCATCAAGTGTCGTCCATAACATAGGATCATCCTCGGGTTTTGGCACCGTTGTATCCGTATGAGCCGTGGGGATAATGTGATGGAGGACTTGATGCGAGCGTGTATGAACTTTGAACAGTTCGGCCCACGTCGCATATTGGACATTTTTTCTATTTCAAGAATGATAGGGATGTGATTCTTGATATTAGAAACAGCAAGGGCAGGGTGAAACGTGTTCTTAGACATAATAGCAACGCAAGACGTGATGTAGGGATTTGGAAGAAAAATTTGGGAAGAGAAAAATAATTTTCGGGCACGGAAACCGAGGAAGGGGCTCGGAACCGGGCTGTTTGGATGAAAATTTTGGGAGAAAATATTAACCTAGACTTCTGATACCATGAAATAAATAATTCCTTGATTATTTTCATTAATTAAAGAGTATATATACAATTTACAATTTTCATAATACGAAAATCTAATTCCTATTCTACTCCCAAAACCCTATTCTACTTGTATAAGAATCCTATAATTAAGGTAAGTATACAATTCTAATTATGGTACAAATATACAATAAATTTTTAAACTAATCCTATTGATACACGTTGGGAAATATCGGACAAACCGTGATATACATGATTGTATATCACGGTAGATTTATTGTATATTTAACCGTATGAAAAAGTGGAGAGGTACTCCTCCATGTATCTTTTTATGCCCTTCTAGATTAGACTAAAGAAGAAGATATTTAAAGTTATATATACTGATTGTAGAAACAATACACCATCAGTGTAACTTGATCTATTGTGGCATATTATCGGAGAATCATTTTATCAGATTATATATCAATATTTATTATATAGAGTTATGTGCAATTATTATTTTTAGATAGATTATTCCCTTCCGTTTCCCTCAAATTTAAAACAATGTAAAAAAATCACTAGGGTGAAGGAGGAAGAAACAATCACTTATATATATAATACAAAAAGGCACACCCTCGTATTTTTTTAGGAGGATGGGGAACTATGCTACTGATGAAGTTTGAACCTTCCATCTCAACAGTAGAAGGTTGGGAGCGAGCTCGCGCTCAACCCCCACACATGTTATTTGCTACATGAGACAAGTACTTTCATCTAATATTCTCTTTTTAATTTCCTATGATTAACACCATATAGAAGAATGGTCTTCTTAATTTTTCGACATATTTCCATTAATCCTTACATCATTTGACATCTTCTTCATATTCTCTTCTTGGCTTGTCATCAGCAGATGATTACCATTTGACATCGTGTTCATGGACAAAGCTGCATTAAGAAACTCATCCATTGCTTTAACAGATGACCCTTTGAAATTCTCATTATCTATACTAGCATCTCCTATCATTTCTTTAACTTCACAAGCTTTCCTTCTAATTTCCTTCCCTTTCTCATTTCCCCCATAACCAACTCAATCTTGTCCAATATATCCACATGATTAACTTTAGAATTATTCCCTCTAGCCACCTCAACACAAACACCAACATCTTGTTCCAAGAACTTTGCGTTGTAAAATTGCTCTGCTGCAATATGCCAACCAAGAAGTGGCACTCCAATCCCAAGTGATTCCAGCACTGAATTTCATCCACAATGTGTCAAGAAAGCTCCAACTGATTTGTGTGCCAAGATTTCAACCTGTTGTCACAAAAAAAAAACATTAAGTAAGCTTTTACATAAGATGGTTACACATTTACTCCCTCTGTCCCAATTTATACGAGGGTTGGCTAGTTTGGGGAGTCAAACAACTTTTTATTTGACTACGATTTTATCTAACTCTTTTCATATATTGTGAATTATTAATCATGCAAACTTATAGTACTTTTCATGTAGTTTTCAAATATTTAAATTTTATTATAACATATTCGAACAATCTATGTTTAAAATTGGGTCAAAAAAAGAGTTGCTTGACTGTCAAAACTCGTCAATGCTCATATAAATTAGGATGGAGGGAGTATCTGATATTAGGGCAGGCAAGACTCAAGAAGTCTTAGGTTCTGTAAGAATATCTTCCTCTCTTTTTGTCATTCATTCTCTCCAATTATATACATTAGTATATGCTTATGTCAAGGCTACAAACTAGGTAACTAATTTGACTAATTACAATTAGAATATTTTCTATAAGAGATATGTTGTAATATGTGTATATTCTATCACACCAACGCAGTTGAAGCGGGATGTTCTCGTACGCTGAAACTGGCTCCGAAATCATCAAAGAGTATGTGCGGAAGTCCTTTAGTAAAGATGTAGGCGATTTGATAATGAGAGGGAACATGAAGGACACAGACCTGTCCACGAGCGACTTTCTCACGTACAAAATGAATATCCATTTCAGTATGTTTAGTGCGTTGATGTTGGACGAAATTGCCAGAGAGAGATATCGCACTCACATTGTCATAATAAATCACTGTAGCTTTGTGGATTGGGTAGTGAAGTTCCAAGAGTAGGTTGTGTATCCAACAAGATTTGGAGACATCAATTGCCACTCCTCGGTACTCGGCTTCGGCACTGGATCGAGACAAGGTAGGTTGTCGTTTAGAAGACCAAGAAATCAAGTTATCGTCGAGGAAAACACATTAACCCAAAGTGGAGAGGCGAGTACCGGGACATCCACCCCAATCAGCATCAATGTATGAGATGAGATCAGATACTGAGGATTTGTACAGGTGCAAGACAAAACCAAGAGTACCTCGCACATATCTCAAAATCCGTTTGAGAGCCTGCATGTGGACATCCTTCGGGTTATGCATATGTAAACATATTTTTTGCACATCATAGGATATGTCTGGTCTTGTAAAAGTTAGATACTGTAATGCTCCTACTAGGCTGCGATAATGAGTGGGGTCTTTATATGGAGAACCCAAAGAAATACTAAGCTTGGCTTTAGTGTTAACCGGTGTTGCAGCAGGGTTACAAGATGTCATGTCGGCGCGTTCAAGAATCTCCTCAGCATACTTTCACTGACAAAGAAATAAGCTACATGCATGTCTTGGAACTGCAATGCCCAAAAATAGCTTAGGGGGCCCAAATCCTTCATAACGAATTCATAGGCAAGAAGTGACATAATAGATTGGCAAAGTCCATCAGAAGAGGCAGTGAGTATGATATCATCAACATATAAGAGAATGTAGGTCGTGTCATTTCCCTTTATATAGATGAAAAGTGAGTGATCAGATTTGCAATGTGAAAAACCAATGGAGGACACAAAATCAGCAAACCGTTGGTACTATACACGAGGGGCCTGTTTCAGTCCATAAAGTGATTTCTTCAAATGACACACATAATCTGGATGAACTAGATCTCTGAATCCCATAGTTTGATACATATAAATGGTCTCATGAAGTGCACCATGCAAGAATGTATTTTTAACATCAAGCTGATGAATGGGCTAAGACTTTGACAAAGCAATGCTAAGAACCGTCCGAATCGTAGCCGGTTTCACCACTAGACTGAAAGTTTTATCACAATCAACACTAGCCTATTTAGACTTGCCATCACCTACAAGACGGACCTTATGCCTCTCAAAAGAACCGTCAGATTTCTTTTTATGCCAAAAAATCTGCATAGAATGAATGACATAACATCAGGGGGACGGGGGACGAGATCCCACATCTTATTATCAATAAGAGCATTATATTCGTCTAACATGGCAGCTTTCCAATTTGGATCAGACAAGACATTTTTCGGGTTGCGAAAAAGAGGTGAGGGGGTAACGGGGGTCGACAAATTGAATTATCATTTTGGTTGGAAGATACTATGCATAGCACGAGTTTCCATAGTCCGTAAAGGTGTTGTAGGGGGCTGGATCGGTATGGGCTGGACTGGTGTCGAATGGCTCTACTATAGGCTTGAAGGATGCAGGGAGATAGTCGTCCTGGGCCCAGGTGTGATGTGTTCCGTTTGGGGCGGTGGTAATGGTAGGGACTGATTTTGCAGATGATGAACCAGAAGGGGATTTAAGCTATCATTTAAGAAGGTGTAAGAATCTGGAGATGGGGAATGCATCTTTGCAAATGGGAAGTAGGACTCGTCGAATATGACATGTCTAGAAATAATTATTTTTTTGCTTGACAAATCATAACAGTTGTAACCTCGATGATTAGATGGGTAACCTAGGAACACACACGGGTTAGAAGGAGGTTGGAGTTTGTTGATTTTGGTGAAAGGATGAAGGGGGTATCATAAGCACCCAAAAATGCGTAAATGCGTGTAGGAAGGATTTCGAAAGTAGAGAATTTGAGTCGGGGACTTGTGTTGGAGAGACTTGATTGGGAGAATGTTCAAAAGATATGTTGTCATGGATAGAGCATGATGCCAAAAGGAGGGAGGCATAGAAGCATGAACAAGAAGGGTACGAACCAAGTTATTTATGGTTCTTATTTTCGTTCGGCTTTTCCATTTTGTGGAGAGGTGTTGGGGCATGAAAAACAAAAAACAAGACCATTTTTGTTGCAAAAAGTTTTGAATGGTTCATTATCGAATTCCCTCACATTTTCACATTGAAAACATTTTATAGTATTTTCAAATTGAATTTTGATGAAAGCACTAAAAGATGTGAAAATAGAATAAACTTGAGATTTGTTGCCAATAGAAAAGGTCCACAGGAAATTGGAATAGTCATCCAAAAACATAATGTAATATTGATGCTCTGTCGTGCTTAAAATATGAGAAGTCCATAAATCACTATGTATGATATCAAAAGGCATCAAAGTGCTATAATATGATGACTACAACGATAATTTAACATGTTTCCCAAAATACAAGATTCACAAACAATAGGGCAAGAAAAATGTTTATAATCAATAAACTTATTTTTACTAAGGGAGCGTAAAACATAGTCTTTCGGATGTCCCAATCTGTTATGCCATAGAACAGACGATAGAACAGACGAAATAGCTGCAAAGGTTGAAGGAGAGGGGGCGTGATGTTTGATGGTGGTGGTGATTGGATAAATATCCCTGGTATTGTCACATCTCATTATTTTCATACCTATCTGAAAGTTCTTCATAGAAAATCCAAAAGGATCAAATTCAAGGAAAACGTTATTATCAGCTGTGAAACGATACACATAAATTAAATTTTGATAAGTTTCGGGGCATGTATGATATTGTTTAAAGTTAATGGGGCATGTAGAGGGGAGAGGTTTGAATGTCCATAATCTTGAATGAGAATGCCTTGTCCACTACCAACAATAATATGACAATTTAAATTGCACATATTGAAATACGATGAGAGAGTACATCGAGATGCCATCATGTGAGATGTTATGCCGGTGTCAATATACCAATTTTCATCAGGAACATTAAGAGACATTGTGTGCATTGCCTCTTCAATATACGTTGGTGCGTAACTTGAAGGGGGAAGAGCATGTGCACTATAAGCTTGTTGTGGGCGCGCCTCGAGAATTTCAGGCTATCGGGCTGAAGGCCGAGCTCAAGAGGACGTCGAATAGGGGCATAGGGGAGAAACCCAAGATTGTTGTCCCTAAGCTTCCCATGGTGGGTATGCCGACCACTGTGGTGGTTGTTTCCATTGTGGCTGTCGCTGGCCGTCGGACTGCCGGTGTTGTTCCCCGCCGCCATTGTGGATGTTTCCACCACGGCCAACACGACTTTTGCCGTAGTTCTTGCCCTTATTATTATTTGTGACATCTTGAATGCGTTTCAAACCATTGTGGTGTCGGGTTTGCTGACCGGAACCCGAAGTCCTTAAACTGTCACGTGAGTCGTCGGTGGTAAGGAGGGCAGTGGAGGCGGTGCTCATGGTAGCCATTGCCCGCTTGGCTTTTCGGGTTTCTTCAAGGATAATTCTCAAACGGACCTCATAGAACGGAGGTAACAGAGTGCTTTGTTGGAGGATTGTAGCAACACCATCATAACTTTCATTTAAACCCGCATTAGTTGCATGACCAACCTTTGATTTGTGACCGGTGCACCTACGTCGGAGAGTTGATCGGTAATCATTTTAAATTCTTGACAATAAGCCGATGCATTAGGAAAATTGTCCTGTTGAATGTCCTTAAATTTATTTTCTAAGTACAAGACACGTTGGGTCTTGTTGTCATGAAAAATGCTTTCTAATCTCTCCCACGTTTGATATGCAGTAGCGTCGGATTCGATGATTGTATTCAAGAGATCGTTCGAGATTGTGTCGTAGATCCATTATAGAACAATCGCATCCTGTCGTGACCAAAGTTCTTCACCAAAAACATCATGTTTTTCCATGGCTTTGTCGGTTGTCTTGGATTTAGGAGGGATGATGTGATTGATGACTTGGTACACACGATAATGAATTATAAACAATTCTGACCATATTGAGTACTGAACTTTTTCCATCTCAAGAGTTATGAGAATGAAATTTTTGATGTTGTTAACCGCAAGAACGGGATGAAATTTTGGTTGAGCATCCATTGAAAAGGGGGATAAAGAAGAGGGAGGAGATTGACGTCGAGAAGGAGAAAGAGGAGAGAGGCCGCAGAAGAGAAGGCGGACGACGGCAGCTTAGGTGTTTTAGGGTTAGGGTTTGGCTGATACCATGTAAAGAATATCTTCCTCTCTTTTTGTCATTCATTATCTCTCATTATATACATTAGCATATGCTTATGTCAAGGCTACAAACTAGGTAACTAATTTGATTTATTACAATTAGAATATTTACTAACCAAATATAAGTGATATGTAATAATATGTGTATATTCTATCAGGTTCAAATGTTAAGGCTATCCAAAAAGCAAAAAGTATTTTCATGTGTTTGACCAAAGAAAAAGAATCAGACTCACATGTGAGGTGACATTTCTAGATATAAAATAATAATTAATTGACCGATTGAAATCTCGAATAATTTGGACTTTTAGATGAGATGGTCATATACTGAGGAACCCATTTTGGCACTATGAGTCCCCTATTCTGATCCTCGAAAACGTGTTGAACAAACCCCTCAGGAAGCCATTCCTCTTCTTTGAACTCCAGGTTTATGTCAAAACCCAAAGGAGGCCTAACAACCCATATGAAGTTTACCCCACTAGCATTATCCAAGGCTTTTGCCAATTCCATCATTTGTGATGTTGATATTGTGCTCTGAGAGCCAAAAGAAATGTAAAGTACTGATTTTGCTTCTTTTTCATCAAGAAATTTGATGCACTTCTCTGTTTCTTTAGCAGCTCTTTGTTTATTACATGCTTGCCAAGGTATTGGTCCAATTGACCAGACAGGTAGTCGTAATTTTCGACGAAAATACATCAATCCAAGCTTGTCTAGATCTTCAATTGTATTGAAAAGAATCCAATCAGAGTTCATCCCGTTGGGAAGATTTTTCCAGTTGAAATAGGATCATTAGAATCAGCTGCTAACAGACTTGGACTCAATTGACTAACATCAAGATTGCCAGCTTCTTGAAAATCAGCAGAGTAAAAACAGAGTTTCTTGTTTTTTTATGAGGCAAATTTAGCCACACAGAGTAATAACATGCCAAACCAAAACCACTAGCCCCACTAAAAATGACATGAAAAATTCCAAATTCATGTGCTATATTTGCTGACCATCCAAAAAAATGTCTGATATTATACAAAGTGGCTTTTCAATAAGATTAGAAACAAGATTTCTAAATGAAGGCTCAAGAGAAGAGGAAATTGTTGTAAAATGTAATGAGAGTTTATAAGGAAGTGAATCAGTGTTCGGAGGTAGGCCGTGTTCAGTGCTATTGAAGGGAATTTCAAGAAGGGAAATAGAGGAATTTTGAGGGAGAGATGATTTGAGTTTCTTGATATTGAGAGATGTATTCACAAATATTATGTTGTAACCTTTTTTGTTCTAATTTGAATGCTAAGGCTAAGAATGGTATAATGTGGCCTTGTGCCATGAAGGGGAAACGAACAATTGTTCCCTTTTTCTTCTCCATTGTTTGGTTCTCTCTATTTGAGACAAAAATGCAAGGCAAGTAAGTTGACATATATAGAGGGGAAGGCGATACAGGAGGTGATTTCTAGTGAAAAGGTAATGACTCTAATGGAAGTTATATTAAGGTGATATTATATTGATGGTGTAAAATCAATTACGTTGTCACTTTCATTACCTCTTTATAAAGCTACCTCTCTATAACATCTATATTAATTTTGATAATATATCAATCATATTTATAAAAATAGAATATCTAAGATTACCATAATTTTCACCAAAAATAAAAAGATTACCATAATAAGTATAGAGATTTTGACCAAATATTTTGAAATTTTATAACAAAAGCTATTATATGAATATACACTTTCATCATTAGAAGATCTCATTCCCTTGGTAATCTATGTATATTATATTAAAAGCATAAAGAACTTTAAAAATATTGATTAAACTTTTTACCCTTCATTAAAAGACTCTACAACAAATAAAATTATTATTTACTATTTTTTAAAATTATTATTTAATTATATTCTATTATTTCTCTAATATTTACAAATTGAAAATCCTTTAAAGTTTGGTTGTTATGAAAAATGATAACTTTTGGCCTTTGGGGATACATTTAAGAACATTTCCATGTTCTGTATTCTTTCCATATATATTGAATTCCAAGATACAATAATTTATTATTACAATGTATTACAGAAATTGCGGCGCTGAGCAGGACTTGATGATGTGATTCACATGTTTTTTTTAGCAGATCGATTAACTGCAATAAAGTAAACCAAATTAAAATTTCTAATGCGGGAGACTTGATTCGATTACGGTTTTTTTCTTTATTGTTTAAAATTATTAAAACAAAAATTTATGTTTCAAACATCTCTAAGGATGCCTTGAACATCTCAAAGGATGTTTAAATATGAGAAATTTGCACAAATTTACAATCCAACACAACATATTGTAACCACGTAACTAAATTTAGATATTTATACTAACTTAAACAGCATACATACATCCAAATAAGTGTCCAATTAGCTCATTAGGCATCTTGTGGTTGGACATACAAGTTCTAATGGTTCTTAATCATCAAAACACTTCAAACTAACATGAACATACTAATACATTGCTTCTTTTAGTTCATTCTTAGATTTAAACTAATTTTGAGTGACAGGATAGGTATTGACACTGTATTCAAAATACACATGATTCTTAAGAGTTAATATACACATTAGGCAATAAAAAAGCATTAACAGTCCACTCATAGCTTCAAATTGACATCATAAACTATCCCAGTGGCCCATACATGATTAAGTTAACGTTAAGCTATTCTAATAGTCCATACATAGCCAAATACTCTTCATACACACACAGTAAGCCTGAATTCTTTTCACATAACTTATTTATGATTTCAAATGAGCCTCAAGTCAATTCAAACCATCCTTACTTCATTAAACTAGCTTTAGATCAACATATGGATGCATTTTTAACACGAACAGTTCATATATTAGCTAAGCATGATCTTAAAGGACTAATCACATATTTTATAACCTAAATATCTAATCAGATCACACAACAGCCCCATGGATATCAACATACCACCTTATAATCATCACATAATACTTTAAAATGCTAAAACAACTAAAGATTGATGAAGTTAAATTAAAACATAGAAAGGATTAGGGATTACCTTTTGCGAGGGCAACCTAGGGCTCGAGATAGGAGCTTTAATCCTTTTCTTCCAGACCCGAGCACTCGCCCACACAAAATAAACCGGTTTATTTTGTGAAAATTAATCAATCTAGTGTAGGATCCACCAAAGGGCTTGGATCCAGATTAAGCACCAACTAATCGGATTTTAAACATACAAATATAGCTTCTAAAATATAGAGCCTTAAATTCAAGTTTTCGGACCCTTGACAATGAAGAACAAGTCTTCAATTTATAAAAAAACTCATGGAACCCTAGATGAATAGGAATTCGATGTGGAATACATGGATTTTGTAGGGGAAAATCCCTCCAAAACAACATATCCAATAGAAATTCACCATTTTCAAACTTGGATTGGACGAAAACCATAGAAGATCGACATATAAGCAAGGAGAGGGTTTTGACCCTTACCAGTGGGGGTTTTGGCCGAAGGGTGGTACTGGCAAGGGCTATTAATTCCCTTGCCTATATTTTATATATTTTATCACACTTGTGCAGCTTTGTTTGTTGTACCCTCCTGGGTGACTGATCTTGAGCGGATGCCTCTTCCGAAATCGTTTGGCTCTGTTGACTTGCTGGAGGAGTGTTGTTTGAGTGGGTTCCACTTCCGACATCGTTTGGCTCGTGCATATATTTTATTAAGCGGACACCACTTTCGACATCGTCTGGCTCATATGTGGATGTTTGCTCAAGTGGATTCCACCTCCGACATCGTCTGGCTTGTATATTTGTTGAACTTGAATAATGGCCCTCTCGACGTGTTTGCCTGAATAAATAGCCCTCTCGATGGTGTTTGCATGAATTACACTCTTAGCGATGCTTATATGAATGACCCTCTCGATAGTGTTTGTATGAATGACCCTATCGATATGCTTATATAAATGGCCCTCTCAGTGGTGTTTGTATGAATAGCCCTGTCGACAGTGTTTGTATAAATAACCCTCTCGGCGGTGTTTGTATGAATGGCCCTCACGGCGGTAAATGGCCCTCTCAGTAGTGAATATATAAATAGCCCTCGCAACATGCAATTCAATCTTTAGAACGAAGACTGCATCTTCTTGACTGGATTTACATCATTCGGATTGTGGTGTGAAGGCTGCGGCTCCTTTGACCAGATTTACATCACTTTGACTTTGAAGACGAAGACTGCGAACTTTTTGATATGTTTTACATCACCTGACCCTTGAAGTGAAGACTGCATCCTTTGACCGGGATCACATCACTCTGACTCCGGAATGAAGACTGCGGCCTTCCGACTAGATTTACATCATTCTGGCTTTGAAGAAGAAGACTGCTGCCTCTTTGACTGGATTTACATTGTTTGACTCTTTGTATGGCTCTTACGTCTTGATTGTGCGCTTTTCGTCTTTTCGCCGGCTGTGACCCTCTCGATCAAATGTACGGGTTACTTTTCTTATCTTTTTCTGGGCTCTTCTGGCCAGGTATCATGCCCTTGTGGTGCTTGTTCTGTCTGTGAATCTCAGCGTTTGGTTGTCATCTTCTGGTGTCTTTTGTCTTTCTGTGGCTCTCAAAGCCTAATTGTCGTCTTCTCGTGCCGGAGTGCCTTATGTTTTACTTTTTCATATATGAATAATAAGTTAGTAGAAAAACTCATCGTCTTCCTGACGACATTTTGATGACCTATAATCACAGAAATATTATTAGTTCCTATTAGGGGTGAGCACGGGTACAGGGTACCCAGATACCCGACCGGAACCGACACTAACGGGTAGGTTCCGGGTAGATATATTATAATAACGGGTAGGGTCCGGGTAGTAAAATTAGGAACCGATCAATGTCGGGTCCTGCCCTGCTCCAAATAGAGACAGTGGTACCCTAATTCTAACCGATACTCCTAACCTATAAAATATTAAATATTTTAATTTTTTTTAGAAACATTTGGACCACTAGTATAATAAAGCTTTTCTTTTGTATCGAAGAGCTTATGAACAAGAAAATAAGTTTAATTTAGATATTTTCAAATTTATTTTAAAATCAACACGTTCAATTAATTGAGTGTCAAATTTGGCTTGCAATTTTAGGCTTTGGTATGTAATTAGCTTTTCTACAATGAATAAGTTTTCTAAAACTTCTTATAAGGGTACTAAAAACTCTGATTGTAGGCTAAAAAACTACTTGATGAAATTATTTTAGAACTCTTTTTTATTCTCATAGGCTTAAAAATTGTTGCTTAATTTGTATTTTTTATTTACAGGGTACCCGGGAACCTACCCGGAGGGTCCGGGTAGGTTCCGGGTAATGATTGCTACGGGTAGGTTCCGGGTAGTAAATTTAGGAACCGATCTTTTACCGGGTAGGGTCCGGGTAGTTAAAAAATGTTAGGGTACCCGGACCCGCTCACCCCTAGTTCCTATGGGGTCGATCTGTATCACTGACTCCTTGCTGCGTCATTTCTCTATTTTTTCCAGTCTCGACCCCCTTCTAGACTCTGTATTATGAGAGATGGAAATAAAATATTTGAAAATATTTTGCGAAAAAACAAATTTTTGAATAAACATTTTATTATATTGAAAATATTGTTAACTCGGCGCCATGACATATACGCTTTGAGCGAGGTTCTTTGATCATCTTTGGCGCTCTACTTTCACTCCTCGTATGTCTGGGTGAACTTTATGAGACCCTCTCAAAAATTTGACCCGGTTAAAAGTTTTAGATCAGCTGACTCTCGTACCGATTCATAATTCTGTCCAGTTTGCAAATTTGGGAAGTATGATTCTTTTTGTCGGGTTTATTGGTGGAATTTTTAAAATCTTCTTAAAATAATTCCCAATTTAAACTTTGTGAGGCGATTCTTCTAATTCTTGATGTTTCTGAGGCTTTTTAGGTTTCTTTGGTTTTTTATTCGGTACAACCGAGCTCGAAGAGCGCTTACGTATTCCATCTCGGGAATTTGGTCAAAACATAGTTCAGAAGAAAGTTGGTTGATTTTTATAATAGTGCGACCGAGTTCTAGATGGACGCTTACATATCCCTCTTTGGTAATCAGGTCATTGCGTAGCTCATAACAAGGAAATGATGGATTTTGATAATGAAGCGACCGAGTCTGAAATAGATGCCTACGTATCTCATCTCGGGAATCAGATCCTCGCGTAGTTCATTACAAGAAGATCATTTAGTTTTCTAATGCAAATACAAGCAAAGAAATGCGAATACAGGTAAAGGAAATGCGATTACAAGTAAAGGAACATGATTACAAGAAAAAGTGATTACAAACTGAGGGACGTGTCTTCGCACGTAGTGTCGTTTGATTGCATCTGAGTTGATTTCTTAGGGCCACTCTTGGCCATCCATTTCTGCGAGGATAACAACTCATTCTAACACTACCTTGCGCACCATGTAGGGCCCTTGCTAGTTGGGTGTGAACTTTCCTGTTTACTCATCTTGATATGGAAACATACACTTGAGTACCAATTGTCCTATTTGGAAGATCCGGTCTCTTACCCGCTTGTTGAAGGCGTGTGCCATTCTTTGTTGGTATAGTTGACCGTGACATATGGCAAAAATCTTTTTTTTCGTTGATTAGAGCCAATTGCTCATATCTCTTCCAGACACACTCTGTGTTGTCCAGTTCTGCTTCTTATATGATTCTGAGCGAGAGTATCTTTACCTCAGTTGGTGTCACTACTTTAGTTCCATAGACAAGTATGTATGGAGTTTCTCTGGTTGAGGTCCGAGTAGTTGTTCGGTATCCTAGCAACGCGTAGGGTAGTTGTTCATGCCAACATTTGTAATTGTCGGTCATTTTTCTCAATATCCTCTTGATATTTTTGTTGGTTGCCTGTACGACCCCATTAATATGTGGCATATATGCAGTCAAATTCTGGTATGTGATACATAATTATACACAGATGTCTTTCATCAGATGATTGTGCAAGTTTGCTCCATTATCCGTTATGATTGATTTTGGGATGTCGAATTGGCATATGATGTTATTGCGTACGAAGTCGACTACCACTTTCTTTGTCACCGAATTGTGAGAAATAACTTTAACCCACTTCATGAAGTAGTGTATGACGACTAGGATGAATCGATGTCCGTTGGATGTTGATGGCTCTATGAGCCCAATGTCGTCCATGCCCTAAGTTATAAATGGCCAGGGTGAGCTCATGACACAAAGCTCATTCGGTGGGACTTTGATTAAATCTTTGTGGATTTGACATTTGTGGCATCTTTGCACGAATCGGCTACAGACAATTTCTATGGTCATCCATTAGTAACCTGCTCTCAAAATATTTTTGGCCAATACGAACTCGTTAATGTGAGGGCCACAAGTACAAGCGTGTACTTCTTCTAGCAGTTTTGTGGCCTCTCTAGAATCGACACATCTGAGTAGCCCTAGATCGGGCATCCTCTTGTAGAGCACTCTCTTGTTCAGGCAGAAACCATTGTCCATTCTTATGATGGTCTTTTTTTGATTGGCTGTGATGTTCTTAGGTTACTCTCCCTTTTCCATATATGTGCTTATGTCGACATACCATGGATTACAGTCGGGTTCCGCCTTCACATAGGGACAGTAGGCATATTCTTCCCTAATACTAATCTCCAGTGGATCAATGTGCTGCTTTTAGGGTGTTGTATCATGGATGCTATAGTTGCAAGAGCATCAACAAACTCGTTATGGGCCCTCAGCGTATTTCGAAGTTTGATCTTTCTTAATATATTGCACAATCTTTGTGTAAGGTGGACATATGGCAATATCTTCTCTCTCTTGGTGGCCCATTCTCCTCGGACCTGGTGAACAGTAGATCTGGGTCTCCTATTACTAAGAGTTGTTGGATATCCATGTTGATGGCTATGTGAAGACCTAGAATGCAGGCTTCATACTCTGCCATATTGTTTGTGCATTGGAAGTTAAGCTAGGCTGCCATTGGGTAATGTTGATCCATTTCTAAGACCAAAATTGCTTTGATCCCTGAACCTTTGTAATTAACTGCGCCGTCGAAGAACATTCTCTATCTGAGTAGGTTTCAACCGTTTCTTCTTCAATTTTGGAAATACGTCCTTAATGGTGCGAATTCTTCATCGACCAGACTTTCTGCTAGCAGATCGGCCAATGTTTGTCCCTTGACAACCTTCTGGACTACATATTTGATGTTGAACTCGCTTAGAAGCATTTTTCATTTGGCCAATTTCCCTATAGGCATAGGATGGCGAATGATGTATTTTAGAGGATCCATCTTGGAGATTAGATGGGTAGTGTAGACTAATAAATAATGTCTCAACTTTTGTGCTACTCATGTTAGTGTACATCATGTTTTTCCCATCAGACTGTATCTTGACTCACATGCTGTGAACTTTTTGTTGAGAAGGTAAATTGCTCGCTCTTTCTTCCCAGTTTCATCATGTTGGGCCAACATACATCCAAATACATTGTCTTATACTGAAAGGAACAGTAGCAGTGGGCTCTCTAGCCCGGGAGGGACCAAACTGGCAGATTGGAGAGGTATCACTTGATAGTATCCAAGATTATTGGCATTCATCCGTCTACTTGGTGGGCGTATCCTTCTAACATAGCTTAAGGACGGGCTCTATGATTATTGTAGATTGCGCTATGAATCATCCAATGTAGTTCAGCCTTCCTAGGAAGCTCATGCATCATTCATAGTTTTCGGTGGTGGTAGATCTTGAATGGCTTTAATTTTTGTGTGATCTAGTTCAATGCCCCTGCGGCTTACTATGAATCCTAATAATCTTCCGGCAGACACTCCAAACACGCACTTGGCCAGATTCAACTTTAGATTAAACTTGTGAAGCCTATTGATGAATTTCCGAAAATGTATGATGTGGTCAGAGCCTTCTCACTACTTGATTATGATGTCATCCACGTAGACCTCTATTTCTTTATGCATCATGTCATGGAAAATGGTGGTCATTGCCCTCATGTAAGTGGTGTCGGCATTCTTGAGGCCGAATGGCATTACACAATAGCGATATACTCCCGATGGAGTAATGAATGTTCTTTTCTGTGCGTCTTCTTCGCTCATCAGAATCTAATGGTAATCGATGAAGCAATCCACAAATAACTGTAACTCGTGCTTCGCATAATTATCGGTGAGTATGTAGATATTTAGAAGTAGTAAGTTATCCCTAGGACTAGCTCAGTTAAGATCACGGTAGTCCACACAGATTCTGATTTCTCCATCCTTCTTTGGTACTGGTACAACGTTGGCCAACCACGTGAGGTATGGAGTTACTTCCACAACTCCTGACTTTATCTGCTTCTCGACTTCATTTTTTATCCTTATGCTGAGTTAAGACTTGAATTGTCGAATTTGTTGTTTAACTGGGGTGAATCCCTCATTGATGGGTAGCTTGTGAGCTATGATATCCACGCTCAATCCGGGCATATCCGCATATGACCATGCAGATACATCGACGTACTCTCTTAACATATTTATTAACTCATCTTTTCTGGGCGCGTCCAAATGCACGCTTATACTAGTTTCCGTAATTGTTTCCTCATTTCCGAGGTTGATCGTTTTCATTTCATCCAAGTTAGGTGTTTTCTATTCTTATACTGGTCTTCTTCGTCAACGAGGTCCTCTGACAGCTCTGTTTCCTCATCGTACTCCTCATATTCCTTTCGTCTATATCACTCGACTCACAACATGTCATGATATTATGAGTTATTTTATTATTATTACTGAAAAACAAGAAAAAACAAAGTTAGAGTGTAAAAAGTACAAACTGTAGTCCTGACTCGGATCAACGTCGAGTCATTTCAATTTTTTGAACAACACGTGGGAAAGTAAAGAGATAAACGGTGAATGCTCAGGACTCAGCCGATTTCCACTGATTTTTTGAAAATATATTAAACATATCTCTACCGAGGGGCCCAAAGTGAGGTAGAGGTCCAGTTGGACAGCTGATCACCTGGATAAGCGTCACGGATGGTGGGTGCTTTAAAGCATTCTAGTATTAAGGCACACTCTTCCTCTTGGAACAACATCCCTAAACCTTCTTCTAGGTCCCCACCGTTGTTCATGGGCATGTGGAATGGGAATGGCTTGTGGAACCTCGGAAAACCTCTTTTTTCTACTTAGCATCAGTGGCTTCCTTGGAGCTTAGTATGTACCCAAGGCTGAAATAGTACTCGTTGGCCAAAATTGACATCAGTTTTGTGATGCCTTGGAGTTCTCATCCTAGACCTTTGTTAGGCTCGAACCCATCATGAAGCATGGTTGTAGCAATTATCTTGCAGATCTGTAGCATTGGGATTTTTTCATTGTTTCCTTGGTGGGTGGCTCCTACAAGTTTCCATACGTGGAAGTTCATAACTGTCGGGACTTCTTCTATTATCGGCACAGAATTATTGGGATAATTGTGAACGTTACCCGCTCTATAGATTACAACCTCATGGTCTTTCCAAACAAACTTTAGTGATTGGTGGAGAGATGATGGCACTGCTCCGGCAATATGTATCTATGGTCTTCATAGTAGAAGATTGTAATTGGCGCTGATGTCCATAATATGAAATTCAACGGTGAATTCGGTAGGCCCCATTTGTATATTAAGGTCTACTTCACCTGCGGGATCACGTTGTGTCCCGTCAAAAGCTCTCACTTTGGTACGGCTCTGGCGTATCTTTCTGATGTCGTACCCCAATATCTTCAATGTGGACTAAGGGCATATATTAAGATTGACTAATTCTCAACCAGCACTCGAGAGATAACCTTGCCTTTATATTTAATGGTGATGTAGAGGGCTTTGTTGTAGGTCATTACTTTTCTTGGCAACTCATCCATAGTGAATGAAATCTAATGGGCTCCAATGACATAGCCTACTATGTCGGCCAATTCTTGGGCCAATGGTTGGCATATAGCCTAATCTTCTTCTCTTTCAATCATGTGGATATGGTTAGTGCCATCATTTGGGAGAAGATTTATATTCATATTTAGCGATGCGGTCTCCAAAATGATCTCTCATTTGTCAATCAAATCTAGTAACTTATGCTTTAGGTTAATGTAGTCTTCCGTAGTATGCTTGTTCCCACCGAAATGGTAAGCACAAGTTTGATTGGCTCTGTAAAAGCGATTTCCAGGATTGGCGGGATTTGGCAACACGATTTTGATGATACCGACGACGTTTAGTTTGGTTAACAAGCTTGTCCGCATTTTGTTAAGTGGAGTGAATTTCTAGGAGGCTTTTTCTCAAAGTTCAGACATGGTAAGTCATATGTAGCTGGAGACAGCTGATTATGATGGTTTATCTAGTTTTAAGGCACTTGATATACAATGCAGGAACATGATAATTTAGAGATGGAGCTTGGTAAGTGGGTACGAGTGTTGGTAGTTTGGTTGTGGAGCTTGGTAGTGGGCTGAGCATAGTATACTGGTACAGGGCTATATGGTGATGGTATATAGTTGCTCGGAGGAGGAGAATGGTATATGTCAAAGGATTATTATTATCCTTCCTTTCTACGACTCATCGCGCTCGGGGTGTGAGAGACATTTGCCACGTCTTCTTTCTTCTTCTTTGCGACTCCAATGGAGATTGTCGCGCCAACTTTGTTGACAATGCTGATGATATTTCCAGTTTTGAGGTCGTCTTCTATTGTCTCTCCTATTCTTACTAAATCATAAAATGACCTCCCGACCATAGCCAACATTCGATCGTAACAGTCTAATTCTTGAGACCAGATAAAAGGATAAACTAATTCTTTCTCGCTCATTAGAGGTTGTACTCGGGCTTCTTTGGCCCTCCACCTACTCGTATACTCGGGGTAGTTTTTTGTTGACTTTTATTTGATCTTTTCCAAAGAGTAACGATCGGGCGTATTTTCCACGTTGAAGCGGAATCTATCCATGAATGCCCCCGCCATTCCTTCCCATGAATCCCAGTGATGAATGTCTTGAGTTGCGAACCACTCTAATGCTTCACATGTGAGGCTTCGGCTGAATAACTTCATTATCAGTGCCTCGTTTCCTTTGGCGCCGACCAGTTGATCACAGTAAGCTCTCAGATGGGTTTAGGGTTTCCTGTTCCATTAAAAAGTTCAAATTTGGACACTTTGAAGCCCTTGGGCAAATCCAAGTCTAGTTGCATGCATAAGTCATCGTATTTTAGTCTCGTTGCTTTGTGGGAGCCCTTGTTAGACTTCTTGAACAGATCTATCATTTTATGTTCTATTTCCTTATCCCTTCAATCCTGCTCGGACCTCCATGCCTTTTTCATCTCTTTATAGTTATCTAGTTCTGGCGAAGAGTCGATAGGGGTAATGGGAGTGTGGAATGATACAGTAGGGTATGCGGGGAAATTTTTGGGAGTGCCCGCAGCTTTGGGTGTAGTATGGGTAGTAGTGTTTTGGTGAATGCTCGGATCAGCATAAACAAGTAGCGCCTGAAAGGACAGCGCAGAATGAGAAGTATCAGCTATGTGGGGGGCATTTACCGGAGGTGGGGTTTGGTATAAGGCCCCAGTACGGGTATTTGGGAAGTGCTCGGTGATTGTTGAATTTTAGAGACAGAAAGGGTGGCGGCGGTCTTCTTACCTTAGCAGCAGTTGCTTCTCTAGCAGCGTTGATAGCTTCCTTTCTCACGACCTATTCTTGGAGGTCAGCAACTTTCTTAAATAGCAAGTTGATCACATCCTCAGAGTGCGAGACATTTTGGAGATCTTGAGGCACAACGTCCTCAATCAGAGCATTCTTATTACGTGCGTCCTCGGGAGTACCTTTCATGTTTGCTTTATCTTGTTGATTTAGGGATGTTGTTGCGGCTTTTGATCTGGTAAAGTATGCTAGTGTGACACAACGGATCGACCCTTTCTATAAGAAGAAAAATAACTCAAAAGGAAACGTTGTTAGTATGTTAGTTGGAAATCATAAATACAAGATATCACACATAAGTAGCACATAAGGCACACAAACTCATGTATTCAATCTGAACTCTTGATTGATTTTTCCATTCCGGAGGTATTTCGGTCATTTTGGCAAATTTGTTTCTAAAAGATTTAACCTAAAATCTACTAAAACAAAGACCTAACTCAAAAACCTAGTAGACTAATTATAGTCTTTCCCCCATCAACCACTCGATTGTTATAAACCTCTTCAAGTTAACTCTAACTTAGACTTTGTATATTCTCAAGAAATATCTTACAAAATGCTTCTCAAGTAATCATATTAGAGTTACAGCTCGATCGCCTAATACAATAAAATTAAGAGTAGATATTAGATATTTTGACAACTTGTTTAGGAACAGGTATCCAACCTATTTTGTTGCACCTCCCCGAAAGAAATAATCCCTTGATTATTCTCATTAATGAAATAATATTTATATATAATTTACAATTTTCATAATAGGAAAATTCTATTCCTATTGTACTCCCAAAACCTTATTTTACTTGTATAATAATTATACAATTATAGTAAGTGTATAACTCTAATTTAATTACAACTAATCTACCAAAAATAGAGCCATTAATCAATGATATACACGGTATGAATATACCGTGTATACCACGGAATTTACAGCCCATAAACAACGAATATACAACCCATTACCCGTGATATACATGGTGTATATCCTATGTATATCACAGGTATTTATCATACCCCCGCAGTCATAGCGGGTGGTCTTCGTACGATGAGACTGTCCCTAAAATATTCAAATAACACCGATGGAAGGCCGTTGGTATAAATGTCTGCAATTTGATACCTGGAAGGGACATATATGATGCGTACTTGTCCATGAGCTACCTTTTCGCGAATAAAATGGATATTTATCTCAATATGTTTAGTGTGTTGATGTTGAACCGGTTTGCCAGAAAGGTATATAGCACTAATATTATCACAATAAACCAATGTAGCTTTGTGAACGGAAAAGTGAAGCTCTAAGAGGAAATTACGGAGCCAACATGATTCAGACATCACATTAGCCACCCCTCGCTTTTGAATGACTTTCTATTTAACGTGTCTTAATCTATAATGACATAGATGCATGGATTACAAATATATCATTCATTTGGCTACAGACATACTGTACCATTCTTAGTTTTTATAGACATGTTGGACTAGTCTCAAAACAGCTTGACCAACAACGTCCCTTAAATCAAGTTTGGGACATGTATCACCTTATTTTAGAGTGATTCCATTCCCT